>CM059430.1:57772701-57859044 GCA_030390025.1 Squalus acanthias | reverse complement strand
CCCCCCCCCCCCCCCTCACCCTCCCCCTCCACCTGTCCTCCTACCTTCGGGGATTTGTGGACATGCACTCCAAGGTCCCTCAGTTCTTCTACACTTCTCTGTATCCAACCACTTATTGTGTATTCCCTTGTCTTGTTAGCCCTCCCCAAATGCATTACCTTACACTTCTCCGGATTGAATTCCATTTGCCACTTTTCTGCCCACCTGACCAGTCCATGGATATCTTTCTGCAGTCTGCACCTTTTTTGCTCACTATCAATCACACAGTCAATTTTTGTATTATTTACAAACTTTTTAATCATGCCCCTACATTGAAGTCTAAATCATTGATATATACCACAAAAAGCAAGGGACCTAGTACAGCGGAACCCCACTGGAAACAGCCTTCCAGTCACAAAAACACCCGTCGACCATTACCCTTTGCTTCCTGCCACTGAGCCAATTTTGGATCCAATTTGCCACTTTCCCTTGGATCCCATGGGCTTTTACGTTTCTGACCAGTCTACCATGTGGGCTGGCAGTCTATCGCAATACTGAGAAAGGGCTGCATCGACAGAAGTGCCTTCCTCCAAAAGAGACCTTAAACTAAAATCCCATTTTTCTGTTCAGATGGGCGCTACAGGTTCTGTGGCACCTTTTTATATAAAAAAAAGAGCAGCTAGTTTACATGGTGGCCCAGCCCACTTTCCTGTCTCAACCCATGCCACCTAAAAACAGAGTAACTGGTCATTCACCTCATGGCTGGGAGACGTTGCTGATGCAGAATAGTTGTTGTATTTGCCTACGTAACAGATATTTCGAAGTGTGATTCATTGTGTGAAGTTCTTTGAGACATTTCAATATGATAAGGTACTATATAAATGCAAATAGTCGTACTGGAGGTCTGATGGAACCACACCTTACAAGAGTCAGCACCTTCGGGAGAGGAGAGAGAAAACTGGGGCAGAAAAGAATATTTCTTTTTTTTTTAAAGTTATAATGGATCTGCCACGCACGCACATTTTTAACTCGTTGTGCAACATTTCACTTGACTCCTGAAACCTCAGAAGAGCACGTGCTGCTTTCACATCGCAAAATAATCCATTCATAAAATGTAGTTCCTTCTTAACAAATGATTGAGTTTCCAGAGGTGGTTCTATCGTAGTAAAATCATAGACATCCATTCTCAGATTCAGTCCCCAACACACACTGTGATAGAAGCATAAAACGTCTGCCTTCATTTTACAATTCAATCTATCCTCACACAGTTAAATATAAGCGAGGGAGGCTGATCACTGAACACACCATGTAACAAAGCCTGATTGTCTCGTGAGCACCATTGAGCTTCTGAGATAACACTCAGCTATGTGAACTGTTTGCCTGATGGGGCAGGGCAATGGGAGCTTTACACTGAAGTAATACTATACTTAACCTTTGAGTTTAAGATGCCAACATTGGCCAAAAAGTGGTAAAATGCCCCATTCCCAACACTGACTGAGCACACAATATTCACAAAGTGTAAAACAATGTAGTGGCGCATTACTGCTGGTTCAGCTCTTGTGATTATCAAACAATAAACTGTAAAGGTGAGGAATGGATTATAGTTTATGTTACAAAATAAAACATAAAACTATGACAACTAATGGACCCTTTAGCAAAAAAAATAGCTTTTAATAAGTCATGAATGTCTACTTTCAGTGTTAATTATGGTGTTTCCCTATTTTCAATGTGAACGAGTTGTACAATGTGCTTATCATGACTGAGATTCAACCCATGACATCTTCAGTGGAACAAACCATTGAAAGGGAAATATATTGAAAAGTATATTTTCAGGATTGGAAATGGCTGAAGGTCATTATAATGAGGGATTGTTTCCTGTCAGAATTTCATCCTCAATAAAGGAGCTGTAAACCACAATTGAAAATCAGCCATTTGATGTCCAAACCCTGGCTTAACCAGTCTGAAAATATTTTACCTTCGAAACAAAAAGAAAATCATTTCATTGACTTGATTTTTCTCTACCAGTTCCAGGATCACCATGAAGAAGTAATTATCCAAGCAGTCAGGCTACCCCAATCTGCATCCAGTAAAGCTTCACAGTAACGCTTCTAATAGTTTATAAAGCAGGAAAAAATTACACTCTGCTGCTGGCAAGGATTTCAGTGATTCAGTCCAAAAAGCGAGTTAGTTACTCTACATTTATAGCATCCAACTTTAGTTATACTGTATCGGGGAAGAGTTTTATGTGATTAGAGGCAAATCCATTGAACTAAATACGGACCAGTCCTACATCATGATTTAGCACAGAAAAACTGGCACTATCTCGGGCAGTTGTGCTGGATACTTATTGTGCTGTCATTTTTATCTGGATGACATGTTAACACTTTAAACCATGTTGCTAAAATTAATCTCCCACCTCTCTCCACCTATCTAAAAGTGAAGGAACTTTCCAAATGGGCAGCTAATTATACAATTGGCAAGCACTCGGCTCACTGGCACTGTTACAGTCTGAATTAAAGTGCCAGTAAGCAAGGTGGAGTGGGGCCCTGTACTGAGTGTTTTGGACCAGCCAATTACAGTAACAGCTGCTTTTACAGTACACTCCCTTGTGCCCCACACATCAGCACTTTCATTCAGACTGTCATTTTAAACCGTGCTGGTGAGCTGAGTGCTTGTTACAGAAAGCAGCTGGAAATGCCTTTCACTTTGAGGTGGTCAGAATAACAGCCCTTTAAAACACTCTGCCAGTTAGGGGAGGGGCTGTCCAGGAAATCTAGACAGAAAGACCGCCTTGTATTTCGATAGCGTCTTTCATGACCGCAGGACGTCTCAAAGCACTTTACAGCCAATGAAGTACTATTGAAGTGTAGTCACTGTTGTAATGTAGGAAACGTGGCAGCCAATTTACACACAGCAAACTCCCACAAACAGCAATGAGCTAAATAACTTGATCATCTGTTTTTATTTTAGTGATGTTGGTTGAGGGATAAATGTTGGCCAGGACACCGGGAAGAACTCCCCAGCTCTTGTTTGAATAGTGGCCATGGGATCTTTTACATCCACCTGACACGGCAGACGGGGCCTCAGTTTAAAGTCTCATCCGAAAGACGTACCCTCCGACAGTGCAGCACTCCCTCAGTACTGCCCCTCCGACAGTGCAGCACTCCGACAGTGCAGCACTCCCTCAGCACTGCCCCTCCGACAGTGCAGCGCTCCCTCAGCACTGCCCCTCCGACAGTGCAGCGCTCCCTCAGCACTGCCCCTCCGACAGTGCAGCGCTCCCTCAGCACTGCCCCTCCGACAGTGCAGCGCTCCCTCAGCACTGCCCCTCCGACAGTGCAGCGCTCCCTCAGCACTGCCCCTCCGACAGTGCAGCGCTCCCTCAGCACTGCCCCTCCGACAGTGCAGCGCTCCCTCAGTACTGCCCCTCCGACAGTGCAGCGCTCCCTCAGTACTGCCCCTCCGACAGTGCAGCGCTCCCTCAGCACTGCACTGGAGTGTCAGCCTCTTATTTTGTGCTCAAGTCTCTGGACTGGGACTTGAACCCACAACCTTCTGACTCCGAGGTGAGAGTGCTACCAACTGAGCCAAGGCTAGGGCGAAAATCATAATATTTGCTGCAGGATGTTGCACTGTGACAAATCATTTACTCTAATCTTGATCTCCACTGAAGTGACATCTTGTGGGGTGGGGGGCGGGGGAATTGCTCCCCTGCAGCTTGGCCTGAGAGATTTCCCATAGTTTGCTGACTAACCCCACATTAAACACATCTTCACAGTGAGTACACTAACCCTGCCGAATAAACAGCAGCTCTGTGCAGTTACATAAGGAGTTACTCTTACCCTTCCGACTAAACAAGAACTATATAGTTACGTAGTGATTATCCCAACTCTAAGTTACATGGTAAGCAACCCCTACCCTGCTGAACAAACAGAATCTCTCTACATTTATACAGACAATAACTCTCGCCCTGCTGAATAAACAGCAGCTCTGCTCAGTGCCTCAGCGAATCATCCTAACCCAGCTCCCATCTCTCTTTCCCCCCCGCCACCCCATTGGTGGCAGCTCATCAGCTGCTTCAGTCCTATTCCCTGGAACTGCCTGCCTGAATCTTTCCACCTTTTAAAAACCTCAAAACCTATCTCCAACCAACCTTTCAGTCATGTCTGCTAATCTCTCTCTTCCTTGCTTAACATCTGTTTCCTTTTGCCTATCTGTGAAGCAGCCTCCGACAGGTCTTTACGCTAAAGGCACTTCATAAATGAAAGATTTTTTAAAAATGAGGTTTTGGGAGTTGGGTGTAACACTATTTATTTCCTATCGCTAATTGTTCTGAACGCATTAAGAGCCAACCACGTAATGTGAGCTGGAGTCGTGTGTAGGCCAGACCAGGCGAAGGGTGGCAGGTTCCCTTCCCTGAAGAACATTACTGAACTATTTGTGTTTTTACAACAATCCGGCAACTTTCATGGTTATTTTTTTTCTGATGCCAGCCCACAAATCACTAGATTTATTGACTCAACAGTGAAAACAGCATTGTGCTCAACTGTGATGCCCTCTGAGAAAGAAGTACTGACTGCTTCGGCTCACAGTGGCAATTTGAGTGAGGTTCTGAAGAGCTGGAGCTGGAGAGTCACCACTTTCAGGAGTGGCTCGGGCTGTACTGCAGAGAGTCCCCACTTTCAGGAGTGGCTCGGGCTGTACTGCAGAGAGTCACCACTTTCAGGAGTGGCTCGGGCTGTACTGCAGAGAGTCACCACTTTCAGGAGTGGCTCGGGCTGTACTAGAGAGTCCCCACTTTCAGGAGTAGCTCGGGCTGTACTAGAGAGTCCCCACTTTCAGGAGTAGCTCGGGCTCTACTGCAGAGAGAGTCCCCACTTTCAGGAGTAGCTCGGACTGTACTGCAGAGAGTCACGACTTTCAGGAGTAGCTCGGGCTGTACTGCAGGAAGTCCCCACTTTCAGGAGTAGCTCGGGCTGTACTGCAGAGAGAGCCCCCACTTTCAGGAGTAGCTCGGGCTGTACTGCAGGAAGTCCCCACTTTCAGGAGTAGCTCGGGCTGTACTGCAGAGAGAGCCCCCACTTTCAGGAGTAGCTCGGGCTGTACTGCAGAGAGAGTCCCCACTTTCAGGAGTAGCTCGGGCTGTACTACAGAGAGTCACCACTTTCAGGAGTAGCTCGGTCTGTACTGCAGAGAGAGTCCCCACTTTCAGGAGTAGCTCGGGCTGTACTGCAGAGAGAGTCCCCACTTTCAGGAGTAGCTCGGGCTGTACTGCAGAGAGAGTCCCCACTTTCAGGAGTAGCTCGGGCTGTACTGCAGAGAGAGTCCCCACTTTCAGGAGTAGCTCGGGCTGTACTGCAGAGAGAGTCCCCACTTTCAGGAGTAGCTCGGGCTGTACTGCAGAGAGAGTCCCCACTTTCAGGAGTAGCTCGGGCTGTACTGCAGAGAGAGTCCCCACTTTCAGGAGTAGCTCGGGCTGTACTGCAGAGAGAGTCCCCACTTTCAGGAGTAGCTCGGGCTGTACTGTAGAGAGTCACGACTTTCAGGAGAGATGGGGAGAAAATGGGAGGAAAAAAAGCAAAGAATGAATGTTGGTTTGAATTTGAGTATCAGTATCACAGGATTTCAGCGTGTGCTGTGCCCGTACGGTTGTGTTTAGTGAGGGCCTTTCTCCAAAGCCCTCCCACCCCCAGCCCCCATTTATCTCTCCTCCTCTCCTGAAGGCAGTAACTTGTGCTGGGGTATGTTTCTGCAGCACCGCATCTGAGTAGTCAGTCTTTGTGTGTGAGTGTTGGCAGCCTATTTGACTGTGGAGGGTACCATCACAGACTGATCCTGTCCACACCTGGGCATCCAGACATGTGCACTTTGTAACATGGGATCACTGGATAATGGTCAGGACTGAGAACTCTGGCTGGGATTTTTCCCCCTTCCCTAGGCTGTGGATACTGAGGCCAAGGTTCGTGCCCCAACCACTATTACAGCTGATATCAGTTAACAGCACAGATCAGGGATAAAACCGGGGAACTTTGTGCTCCGTCTGGCTCAGTACTGAATAGTGCATTTACCCACTAAACCATATGTAAGGATGTTTTAGACACACATTAATCATCACCTTGCCTAAATATCATCTACATATATTGACTGTTAGATGCTATTATATAATTTACAGTTATTTACACTGCGACACAATCAACACTGAATTTTTTATATTACATTATGGTAGTATAAACTTGATGTATACTGTCTATATTAATTTTATGTATATTATATACGAGATTGAGCAGCTGACAATTTATAGGGAAACTTCCCCAACAACAGAAAATAGCTTCTGATTGACCGCAGGATGTATCTACTTACAGCAACTAGACCTTGTGGCCTTTCCCATATATTCTCATTTATAGAATGTATGCCGACTGTCTGATGTAGCCCAAACGGTGTTATATAATATACAGCTCTGAATGGAGCTGACATTGTGGCAAATATTCTATCTGTCTGGCGGTTAGAAATGCTCGATGAGACAGTCAGTATACATTCTATAAACGAGTCAGACGCCATTGTACCTGAAAACAGTCAGATTATGTCCTACGACTAGTGGCTCACCTGTGCTGCTGCTCACACTAAGTCGGAGGTTGCACTGTTTCTAAGGACAAAAGCATTATACTGTGGAATGGATTATTCTGCTGCTGAGGGAGGATGTGTGGGAAATGCAGTGTGTCCCTTTAAAGCCACATGGTCTAATTGCTGCAAGTAGGCACAACCTGAATTGACATAACAGCCAACCTTGCATCTTACTCAGAGTTGGAGATGCTCGATAATGCGACCACCAAAAGACTTGTGTATCCTTTTAGAATCCCTCTCATTGCTCCTGCTCCTGCCATTCGTGTCGGGGTGCCCTGGGTCGGGTTTAAGCCAATCTGCACTTTAATTATACAAGAGGTAATGTTACAAGCCCGCACTGCCGGAGGGGACCCTCGCCTGCCAACAGGACAGTTCAGGCACATGCTGACCGTTGATTTGAAAATCATGGGCAGGGAGCACCTGAAATTCCAATAATCACTGCCAGTGGTCGACTCATAAAATGACTCCTCAGTCCCCTACTCTAGGCCAGTGTAATGACGCCAGTGGAGCATTGGAATGTGCCTGTAATATAAACACAGGAATTCGCTAATCTTCACGCATCATCAGGGGAGGGCGGCAGTAATGGTTTGGATTTATGCTTGGATTTGTTTATTGTTTCTCTTGACTGCCCTGTAATTTACATATTCAGTGAAGTGACAAGTGTGTTTTCTCTTTTTTAAATTTTATTTCTAGAGTGGGACCAGTTTCCATGTCTTTGATCAGGGCAGGTTTGCTAAGGAAGTGCTGCCCAAATACTTCAAACACAACAACATGGCCAGCTTCGTGAGGCAGCTAAACATGTGTAAGTGATACCGCCACCTGATGAGGTTCGTAGAAGGCTGCTCTGGACAGGCCAGTATATCCTTCCTGAGGTGCGGTGCCTCAGATAAAGGCTAACATTCCATTAGCTTTTTTCATTATTTTTTGTACCTGTCCACTAGCTTTTAGTGATTTCTGTACTTGGACCCCTAAATCTCTCTGCTCCTTCACAGTTCCCAGCTACTCACCATTCCGAAAATACTCTGATTTGTCTTTCTTGGGTCTAAAGTGTCTGACCTCACACTTCCCCACATTGATCTTCATCCGCCACAGTTTTGTCCACTCACTTAATCTATCATTATCCCTTTGCAACTTTCTGATCCCATCTACACTACTTAATGTGCCTCCCAACTTAATGATGATACTGATGTACATCGGAGCAACAACCAATAAAATGATGGGAAACCAGACACTTCAACCACATGCCCGTTAACTTTTCACTAACCTCACTGTTGCCTAGATAATGAGCACAATGCTCTGTGCAGGTTCTTTCAACAGGTTTGTGTTTGTAAGTGCGGTATGCAGCTGGCTTAGAAAAACAAACATTGAAAAGAAGCATGGCCCCCGGAACAGTGTATTGAGTTGTTGAAAGACTGCTGCTGCTGCCAACAACCAGGCCAAGGCAGCCACCAGCAGCCAAACAGCAGGAACTAGCCGCTTAGAGCAGGGGCGGAGTAGGATTCGGGTATCCCAGGATACAGCAGTGGGGGTCAGAATCAGGACTGGACGGTGAGCTACCAGCATCGGGAGCGGGAGAGGGGAATGGAAGCTTCCAGAAGTAGCAGAGGCGGCAGCTCTGGTACGTTGGCTTTTACCGTAAGTTTCTGAATTAATAAAGATGTGTCATAGTAGCAAGAGAAGCAGCTAAATACTTCCATATTAGAGAGATGCATCTGGACACAGAGAGTGACAGAGGTAGACAGACAGAGAGAGGCTTAGAGTGGTGAGAGAGACAGAGAAACACACAGACAGAGGGAGAGTTACACAGAGCCAGGACAGGATACAATGATAATAGAGTTGTTGACTAATTGCCACGATTGCCACAACCCCAATCACCTTCCTCATTATTTGATAGCTGAAACTTGCAAGTTTGCCTACTGGCCGTTAGTTATCGTCTGTAGTTGGTGTCCCAGACTCTCATCTGTAGGTAGCTGAGGCCAACTTTCTTTCCCCCATGGCCAACCTTCACCTGGATCTAGGGTTAGAATTCCTGCTGTAACTTCAGCGGCAGATTGGACGACCCGCCCCTGGAAACTCTAGACAAAAATCTCTGATCCATATCAAGCAGGAAGGTGAAAGACTGATCTTGTTCTGAAACAAGAGTGTCAAGCAACTTCCTTATACATGAACCACCAGAAAGAAACACTGCTGGCGAGACCATTAAATAACCTTTCAGCCAAAATTGGGACTGAGAAGCCAGTTGGAGACCTTTTGGTCATTGTTCTGGAGACTCAGGTGGATGAAGAACTACTGAGATCTCCTGCACCTGCCTATTCCTTCCCCCGCTCTACCCCACTCCTTGACTTTGAGCATCCTTGTAAGCGCTGTCTGAAGAGTCTGATTGGCAAAATCCAGGACCATTTCCTTAGAGAAATTGAAAAAAGGGTAAATTCAGTCATCCTACATCACGAATGGGGAGCCACACTCGAAAGGAGATCAGGTGCAACATCGCAGTGCAGAGTCTCTGAACTGCGCTCTCTTTGACCACAGATCCCATCGGGAACACCGCCTCACTGAATTTACCCTATCACACTGTGGTACTTAAAAAAAAAAAAAAAATAATCTCTTTCCTCTAAATTCTGCAATGAATTCCTCTCCTTCTGCTTCTGTTACCAGGTATTATGTGAATGCGATGGTTTCAGGTTGGAAGAATTACATAGAAATTACAACACAGAAACAGGCCATTCAGCCCAACCAGTCTGCGATGGTGTTTGTCCTCTACACCAGCAGTAATCCTAATCCCACGAGCCCTGCCCTGTTCCTAAATCCCTTTATTCCCCTTTCCTTTCCTAGGCCTGGAATTCCCTCCCTAAACCTCTCCACCTCTCTACCTCTTTCTCCTCCTTTAAGACGGTCCTTAAAACCTACCTCTGACCAAGCTTTTGGTCACCTGCCCTAATATCGTCTTATGTGGCTCGGTGTCAAATTTTGTTTGATAATACTCCTGTGAAGCGCCTTGGGCCGTTTAACTACGTTAAAGGCGCTATATAAATTCAAGTTGCAGTCGCTCCTTCGATTTCCAATGTAGCCTCTTTTAAAATGTTGGCATGAGCCAGTAATTTCCTCGGAGCTGCTCCCGTTCCGCTGCTGTAACGTTGCCGGATGTGAGGCAGAAACCCCGTTCACGCACGTAACTGAGGTTCCCGCCGTGCTTTCGACAAAGTTACGACAGCGGAGCAGGTGCAGCTCCAAGGAAATTTCCGGCCAAGGTCTCGCGAGCCGGAAGACAAAGATGCATATTGATAACGATTTGAACAATGTATAACAAAGTTACCAGTGCTGTGTATAAGACAATAATTTTATTTGATTTAAGATGCCTTATTTAACTGAGTAAATCTTGGAGATGGCTGAAACAGTGTTGATTATGTTGAGGTTGCTTCCAGCACCGTGCATCAGATTGGCCTGTGGCAGGCCATAGGATCTGGTCTGTAATAAATGATGATCTGCTTTCTACATCTTCATAAATTGCTTTTTTAAATCCAACTTTGTCCCGCAATTGGTAATGATAAGGGGTCAGGATCTACTCTGGAATATGCTCGAGATTGAGTGAAGCCTTGTTATAACATTATTGCTATATTTGGCTGATTATTTCAAATTGGATAGGGTGTGCTTTCCCGAATAATTTAGAATCATAGAATGGTTACAGCACAGAAGGAGGTCATTCGGCCTGTCGAGCCCGTGCCGGCTCTCTGCAAGAGCACTTCAGCTAGTCCCACTGCCCGCCCCTTCCCCGTAGCCCTGCAATTTTTTTCCCCTCAGGTACTTATCCAATTCCCTTTTGAAAGCCACAATTGAGTCTGCCTCCACCACCCTTTCAGGCAGTGCATTCCAGATCCTAACCACTCGCTGTGTAAAAAAGATTTTCCTCATGTCGCCTTTGGTTCTTTTTCCAATCACCTTGAATCTTTGTCCTCTGGTTCTCGACCCTTCTGCCAATGGGAACAGTTTCTCTCGATCTACTCTGTCCAGACCCTTCATGATTTTGAACACCTCTATCAAATCTCCTCTCAACCTTCTCTGCTCTAAGGAGAACAATCCCAGCTTCTCCAGTCTATCCACGTAACTGAAGTCCCTCATCCCTGGAATCATTCTCGTAAATCTTTTCTGTACCCTCTCTATAAGGCCTTCACATCCTTCCTAAAGTGCAGTGCCCAGAATTGGACACAATACTCCAGTTGAGGCCGAACCAGTGTTTTATAAAGGTTCATCATAACTTCCTTGCTTTTGTACTCTATGCCTCTATTTATGAAGCCCAGTATCCTGTATGCTTCTGTTAACTGCTTTCTCAACCTGCCCTGCCACCTTCAATGATTTGTGCACATATACCCCCAGGTTCACGCACCCCCTTTAGGACTGTACCCTTTAGTTTATATTGCCTCTCCTCGATCTTCCTACCAAAATGTATCACTTCACACTTTCCTGCGTTAAATTTCATCTGCCACGTGTCCGCCCATTCCACAAGCCTGTCTATGTCCTCTTGAAGTCTAGCACTATCTTCCTCACTGTTCACTATACTGCCAAGTTTAGTGTCATCTGGAAATTTTGAAATTGTGCCCTGTACTCCCAAGTCCAAGTCATTAATATATATCAAGAAAAGCAGTGGTCCTAGTACCGACCCCTGGGGAACACCACTGTATACCTTCCTCCAGTCCGAAAAACAACCGTTCACCACTACGCTGTTTCCTGTCACTTAGCCAATTTCGTATCCATGCTGCCACTGTCCCTTTTATTCCATGGGCTTCAACTTTGTGGCGCTTTATCAAGTGCCTTTTGGAAGCCCATGTACACCACGTCAACCGTATTGCCCTCATCAATCCTCTCTGTTACTTCATCAAAAAACTCGATCAAGTTAGTTAAACACGATTTGCCTTTAACAAATCCGTGCTGGCTTTCCATAATTAATCCACACTTGTCCAAGTGACTGTTAACTTTGTCCCTTATTATCATTTCTAAAAGCTTCCCCACTACCAATGTTAAACTGACTGGCCCGTAGTTGCTGGGTTTATCCTTGCACCCTTTTTTGAACAAGAGTGTAACATTTGCAATTCTCCAGTCCTCTGGTACCAGCCCCATATCCAAGGAGGATTGGAAGATTATGGCCAGTACCTCCGCGATTTCCTCCTTAACTTCCCTCAGCATCCTAGGATGCATCCCATCCGGTCCTGGTGACATATCATCTTTAAGTACAGACAGCCTTTCTAGTACCTCCTCCTTATCAATTTTTATCTCATCCAGTAACTCCACTACCTCCTTTTTCACTGACTTTGGCAGCATCTTTTTCCTTGGTGAAGACAGATGCAAAGTACTCATTTAGTACCTCAGCCATGCCCTCTGCCTCCATGCGTAGGTCTCCTTTTTGTTCCCTAATCAGCCCCACCCCTCCTCTTACTACCCGTTTATTATTTATATGCCTATAGAAGACTTTTCAATTTCCTTTTATGTTAGCTGCCAATCTATTCGCATACTCTCTCTTTGCCCCTCTTTTCTTTTTCACTTCCCCTCTGAACTTTCTATATTCAGCCTGATTCTCACTTGTATTCTCAACCTGACATCTGTCATACTCGCCCTTTTTCTGCTTCATCTTACTCTCTATCTCTTTCGTCATCGAGGGAGCTCTGGTTTTAGTTGCCCTACCTTTCCCCCTCATGGGAATGTACCTCGACACTACCCGAACCATCTCCTCTTTAAAGGCAGCCCATTATTCAATTACAGTTTTGCCTGCCAATCTTTGATTCCAGTTTACCCGGGCCAGATCCGTTCTCAACCCACTGAAATTTTCCTTCCTCCAATTAAGTATTTTTACCCAAGATTGCTCCCTGTCCTTTTCCATAGCTAATCCAAACCTTATGATATTATGATCACTGTTCCCTAAATGTTCCTCTACTGACACTTGCTCTACTTGACCCACCTCATTCCCCAGAACCAGATCCAGAAATGCCTCCTTCCTCTTTGGGCCAGAAACGTACTGATTAAGAAAGTTCTCCTGAACACACTTCAGAAATTCTTCCCCCTCTCTGCCCTTTCCACTATTATTATCCCAGCCTATATTAGGATAATTGAAGTCCCCTATTATTACTACTCTTTAGTTCTTGCACCTCTCTGTAATTTCCCTGCAAATTTGCTCCTCTATATCTTTCCCACTAGTTGGTGGCCTGTAGAATACACCCAGTAGTGTAATGGTACCTCTATTATTTCTTAACTCTAACCAAATAGATTCTGTCCTTGACCCCTCCAGGACATCCTCTCCCTCCAGTACTGCAACATTCTCCTTAATCAATACTGCCACCCCACCTCCTTTCTTTCCTTCCCTTTCTTTCCTGAACACCATATATCCAGGAATATTTAAAACCCAATCCAACTCTTTTTTTATCGCCACGGCATCATATTTCCATGTGGCTATTTGTGCCTGCAGCTCACCAACTTTATTTACCATGCTTTGTGCATTTACATACATGCACTGTAAACCTACCTTAGACCTTCTTGTATTCTCTCTTAATCTGACCCCACCTAATACCGTACTATTTCTTACTCTAGTGCTATCTGTCTCTCCCCATCCTTAGTGCACCTTGTTTCTCCTTTCTAATGCTACACCCTGGTGCCCGTCCCCCTGCCAAATGAGTTTAAACCCTCCTCAACAGCACTAGCAACCGCCCCCCACACCCCGCGAGGACATTGGTCCCAGCTCTGCTGAGGTGCAACCCGTCTGGCCAGTACTGGTCCCATCTCCCCCAGAACTGGTCCCAATGTCCCAGGAATCTTAAGCCCTCCCTCCTGCACCATCTCTCCAGCCGCGGATTCATCTGCTCTATCCTCCTATTTCTATACTCACTAGCTCGTGGCACCGGGAGTAATCCAGAGATTACTACCTTTTACAGTCCTGCTTCTTAATCTCTTTCCCAGCTCCCTAAAATCTGCCTGCAGGACCTCATCCCTTTTTCTACCTATGTCGTTGGTACCGATATGGACCACGACCTCTGGCTGTTCACCTTCCCCCCCCCCCCCCCTCAGAATGTCCTGCAGCCGCTCAGTGACATCTCTGACCCTGGCACCAGGGAGGCAACATACCATTCTGGAATCATGTCTGCGGCCACAGAAACGCCTGTCTGTTCCCCTAACTATCGAATCCCCTACCATTATTGCCTTCCCAGTGCAGAACTGATGAAAGGTCTCGACCTGAAACGTTAACTCTGTTTCTCTCTTCACAGATGCTGCCTGACCTGCTGAGTTTCTCCAGCATTTTCTGTTTTTATTTCAGATTTCCAGCATCTGCAGTATTTTCTTTTTGTACCAGCATTCATTTCTTCTGGGTGACTTTCCCCTCAATGTGAACATTGTGCAGTGGATGTGTTTCATGCCATATTCAGGGCAAGTGTTTCTCTCACCTTGAGCTAAAGATGTGGTGGTCCTGACAATGTAACTTCTCTTGGTGGCTGAGTGATGTTTTGTGTTAGTTTAGGTCCAGTACTTCTTAGAGTGAATAGAATATTTTCAGGGCTTTGGAATCCAAGTTAATTATTAAAAAACACCTGCTTCCACCTCTGTAATATCACCTGCCTCCGCCCCTTTTCTCAGCCCATCTGCTGCTGAAACTCTCATCCATGCCTTTCTCAGCTCCAGACCTGACTACTCCAAAGCTCTCCTGGTCGGCCTCCCATCCTCCATGCTCTGCAAACTTCAGCTCATCCCAAACTCTGTTGCCCCTATCCTATCCTGCACCAAATCCCACTCACCCATCACACCTTTCCATGCTGATCTACATTGGTCCTCCAATTTAAAATTTTCATCCTCGTGTTTAAATCCCTCCATGGCCTCGCCCTTTTCTATTTCTGTGATCTCCTCCGGCCCTATAACCCTCCCACCACCCCAAAGACACATGTCTGCCCATTGCAGAGACAGTTGTGTGTACTGGAGATCTATGCCCATTAGTTGCACACAAACCTGTGTACAGGAGATCCATGTCATCTGTTACCTAGACCGTTGCAATGGAGAAATCTGACTGCTGTGTGTATACAGTGTTGACTATTTGACTGAAAATGTATAAAGTGATGGTACAAAACTGGAATACTGTTGAAAAATCTTGCGTACATGTAGCCTACCATTGATCTCTCAGAGAGCTGGAATAGTTGCGTTGTGCTAGTCTGTTAAAATTTTCCTTTCTCTAGCAATTATTGATGTCAGAACCAGAAAATTCCTCTCGCCAGAATACCAAGGCCAAGCTATTCTCCTGCTCTGGCGAGGCTGCAAGCAAAGCAACTTGCCAGCTTGAAATTAGTGACCATGCTCCCTCCATCAGAAAACCTTCAGTGTATTCACCCCTCCATCTTCAATCATTCTACTCCCACGACCAATCCTTCAGTGTATTCACCCCTCCATCTTCAATCATTCTACTCCCACGACCAATCCTTCAGTGTATTCACCCCTCCATCTTCAATCATTCTACTCCCACGACCAATCCTTCAGTGTATTCACCCCTCCATCTTCAATCATTCTACTCCCACGACCAATCCTTCAGTGTATTCACCCCTCCATCTTCAATCATTCTACTCCCACGACCAAACCTTCAGTGTATTCACCCCTCCATCTTCAATCATTCTACTCCCACGACCAATCCTTCAGTGTATTCACCCCTCCATCTTCAATCATTCTACTCCCACGACCAATCCTTCAGTGTATTCACCCCTCCATCTTCAATCATTCTACTCCCACGACCAATCCTTCAGTGTATTCACCCCTCCATCTTCAATCATTCTACTCCCACGACCAATCCTTCAGTTTATTTATCCTTCCATTTTCAAAGCTTGATCGGCTTGTCCCTCCATCCTTCATTTTCTCTCTTTCTGTTTTCCTGTTATACCTGATCCTTTGTTGTCCTGTTGCAGTTCTTCCCATACTCCACTGGCCAGGTCTCCATTTACATTAAAGATGTATTTTGCAAAAAAGTTAATTTGGGCAAATTCAAACAAAGCTTAACTTGCGAAGCTGCAGTTTAATTTTGAAACATGTTTTTCCATATTGGCTCACTTAAAAAATACACCATTTCCCATTCGCTAATAACTGTTGGGTTAATCTCCATCAGTCTAAGAGGTGATCCACTGTTTAAGCTCCACAGTATGGTAGTCAGCAGGTTCACGCCATTGATTCTCCACACAATGTCGTGATCTTAGAGTCAGGCAGGGTTAAGTGGAGGTCAGGTGATTCTTAACTGTTAGAAGATTAGAATCAGTAGGCGGGGCATATTCTAGTACGCTGTCGTTACAAACTGGCAAAGGCTGGAGCAGAGTGATTGCCAGTCCCCTCAGATCGCACCTAACAAAGCTATCTATAGAAACAACAACAGAAAACGCTGGAAAAACTCAGCAGGCCAGGCAACATCCGTGGAGAGAGAAACAGAGTTAACGTTTCAGGTTGAAACCCTTCGTCAGAACTGAGAAAAAAGCAGGAAATGAAACAGATAAAAAGCAAGGGGGAGGCTGGGGGGAGGAATAAAAGAACAAAAGGGATGGTCTATGGTAAGTAGAGACATTAAGAGATGCTCAAGGCAAGACGAGATGGTAATAGGACAGGTTAAGAAACAAAAGGTGGCTCAGAAGTGTGAAGTGTGAAATGCTGGCAGAATGAGAGACAGCTGCCGTGGGGGAGAGAGAAAAAAAAGGGAAAAGGCACAAACTATCTATAGACTCCGAGCTATCCAATTCAAGAGAAGTTTCATTTCTCCCTTTCTTGTGTTTGTCCAGATGGCTTCCGGAAGGTGGTGAACATCGAGCAAAGTGGTTTGGTGAAGCCAGAACGAGATGACACTGAATTCCAGCACCTGTATTTCCTGCGGGGCCAGGAGCACCTGCTGGAGCACATCAAGCGAAAGGTGGGACTTTCCACTTGCTCTCTCACAAAATAGGAAGACTTGGGGTCAAATTCACGCTGGGCCAGCATTAGACTTGTACACTGCTACAGGAGGGGCTACACAAGGAGAGTTCTTCAAAATGATAGGTGAAGGAACTGGAACCTGGGTTTGAACTGATCTCGGGGTGAAGGGAAGAAAATCTTACTGCAATTTGTACTTGGTGTGAGTCCACAGAACTGGCCTGCCAATAATTTTACACCAGTTGGGGGCCTTACACACAAAGCCATGAGGATGGCGGGTGTGGCCAATGGAAATGGTACACCAGGTGCATGTGCAAGGGTGTTCTTGTGTAATTGGAGACTTGACACATAGATGGGGCAGGACGAAGGGAGTTCCACACTTCATTTAGCCAGTGCTATACCTGATTGGAGGATATTTGATGCTGTCAGGGATGCAAAATGGGAAATGCTCCATTGATATTGCTCAGGTGCCAATCAGAAACATCTGATGGTTGTTTTGAATCAAAGTTTGCTGTGTAAACAGGTTGAATGAATCTAGTTTAGTTTGGTCATGTACTAAGCCAATCAAATGTAGTCTGTGAGTGCACTGCAGTACCCAGTTCCTGTCAGGCAAAGGATACCTTTGTGCCCCAGAATTAAAAGGTTAATGTTCGAACACACTGCAACAAATCATCACCCTCAGTATTCCGAGCACACACCAGAGGCAAGTAACTTCCATCGAAATTGTTGCCGTGCTGGTGTTAGGCCAGGTTCCTCATTGCAGGAATCAGCTCAGAAAATTATCCCCATCAGGCTCCTTATCAAGATTGCAAGTCCTCTTCAGAGACAGCAGATCTTTGTACTTTCTGACTGGGCTGGATTGCTACCTGGAGCCCAGAAGTGAATGGACAGTGTTTAACCCACTACACCACCTGACAGCGGCCAGTCATGCAGTGTGTTCGTGTAGTAATGCACTGGATCACAGTGGTGAGTTTGCCACATGATGAGTGGATCCCAGAAGTAACTGGACAATGTTTAACCCACTACACCACCAGACAGTGGCCAGTCATGCAGTGAAATGCACTGGATCACAGTGATGATTTTACCACGTGATGAATATGGGATGTCAGTAGTGAAGGGCTGTGGGGATAGAATGCTGGAGTGGGTCTTGGGAAAGGTGCTGAGTGGCAGCAGTGCCCAGATGGAGGTGCTGAGTGGAAGTAGGGACCTGGGGAAGGTGCTGAGTGGGAGGTATGGCTCTGGGGGAGGTGCTGAGTGGACGTAGGGTCTGGGGGAGGTGCTGAGTGGGAGGTATGGCTCTGGGGGAGGTGCTGATTGGAGGTAAAGGCCAGGGGAACGTGCTTGGTGAGAGTAGGGCCCTCAGGGAGGTATTGCAGGGAGGTACTGAGTGGGGGTAGGGCCCAGGACGCGGTGCTGAGTGGAATGTAGGGCCTTTCCCTTATCTGCCCTCTCAGGTGGACGTAAAAGATTCCATGGCACTATTCGGAGAAGAGCAGGGGAGTTCTCCCAGTGTCCTGGGTAACATTTATCCCTCAACCAACATCTAAATCAGATGACACGGTCATTTATTTCATTGCTGTTTGTGGGACTTTGCAGTGTGCAACAGTGACATCAAAAGTACTTCATTGGCTGTAAAGCACTCTGGGATACCCTGGGTGCGTGAAATGCAATGTATAAATGCAGGTCTTCAACTGTGCTCCAGGAATAGTCAGCACCTCCAGCAGAAGAGGGGAGGATAGGGACAAGAGATTTAAAAAAATTACAATTGAACAAACTTAAATGAAAATCTACAGTATGGTTTGTTAAAAACTGACAAAGAATTTGCAGAGAAAAGATGAAGAAAGAAGATTTTAAATTAAAAGCAGAATTTGATAGGCATTTTTCCTCGTGCTGTGTCTAATGAATATTCTGTCACAGGGTTGCAGTAAGCTCTTGTGCACCAAATGTCTGTTGCTCCTTGGTTTAATGCAATGCCGCCATTAGCCCCGTCTCCCGTTCCCTCGTCCCCAGGTGTCAGTTGTGAAGAGCGAAGAGACCAAGATGCGTCAGGAAGATGTCAGCAAGCTGCTGTACGACATGCAGCTGATGCGAGGCCATCAAGAGAGCATGGACTGCCGACTGAAGGACATGAAACAGTCAGTACCTGTCTGTGGGGGTCTGGGGTGTCATTGAATTCAGCTGGATTGCAGCATAATAGAATAGAATCTGGTTAAATCCAGCTGTTGGGGGGAACTGGGTGGTAAAGTTAGCTCCGGGACCTGGGTTTGAACCCCGCTATATCTCTCTGGCAAACGTAATGTTCCGACATGAAATGTGCCTGACTAATCCCAACCCACTCCCAAATGAGTGGGATTCCACACCAAAAATTATCCCGAATTCAGCAGAATTTGGCACTAAATTACCAAGCCAATAAAAGTATCGATTGGAAAATGGATACGTCACTGGTCAAATAGGGACTGGTCTTCTGAGGTCAGAATTAAAGTACAATTCTGGGGCAGTGTGGCGGGAGCTATTTCTTGCATCAAACCCATGCTGTACCTGATGGGGCGGGGGAGCCTAGTCTGACAATGAGTGGAAAAGTGTTCTATTCCCCAGCAGTAACAGCCTGGATAAGCACAAAATTTGCTTCCCCTCTCCCAAGTACTCCCAAAAACTGAAGCCCAGTACAGGTCGAGAGGGGGCTGGGTGTTGAGAGGGGGCTGGGTGTCGAGCCCAGTGTATCAGTTGTTATGCGATTTGTTATGTTACACAACAGCTGAAGGTACATGCTCTCGGTAAGACACTCTTTATTCTGGGTCTCGGTAAGACTCTTTATTCTGGGTCTCGGTAAGACTCTCTTTATTCTAGGTCTCGGTAAGACTCTTTATTCTGGGTCTCGGTAAGACTCTCTATTCTGGGTCTCGGTAAGACTTTCTTTAGTCTGGGTCTCGGTAAGACTCTATTCTGGGTCTCGGTAAGACTCTCTTTATTCTGGGTCTCGGTAAGATACTCTTTATTCTGGGTCTCGGTAAGATACTCTTTATTCTGGGTCTCAGTAAGACTCTCTCTTTATTCTGGGTCTCGGTAAGACTCTTTATTCTGGGTCTCGGTAAGACTCTCTCTATTCTGGGTCTCGGTAAGACTCTCTTTATTCTGGGTCTCGGTAAGACTCTTTATTCTGGGTCTCGGTAAGACTCTCTATTCTGGGTCTCGGTAAGACTCTCTATTCTGGGTCTCGGTAAGACTCTCTTTATTCTGGGTCTCGGTAAGACTCTCTATTCTGGGTCTCGGTAAGACTCTCATTCTGGGTCTTGGTAAGACTCTCATTCTGGGTCTCGGTAAGACTCTCTATTCTGGGTCTCGGTAAGACTCTCTATTCTGGGTCTCGGTAAGACTCTCTTTATTCTGGGTCTCGGTAAGACTCTCTATTCTGGGTCGCGGTAAGACTCTCTTTATTCTGGGTCTCGGTAAGACTCTCTATTCTGGGTCTCGGTAAGACTCTCTATTCTGGGTCTCGGTAAGACTTTCTTTATTCTGGGTCTCGGTAAGACACTCTTTATTCTTGGTCTCAGTAAGACTCTCTCTTTATTCTGGGTCTCGGTATGACTCTTTATTCTGGGTCTCGGTAAGACTCTTTATTCTGGGTCTCGGTAAGACTCTCTTTAGTCTGGGTCTCGGTAAGACTCTTTATTCTGGGTCTCGGTAAGACTTTCTTTATTCTGGGTCTCGGTAAGACACTCTTTATTCTTGGTCTCAGTAAGACTCTCTCTTTATTCTGGGTCTCGGTATGACTCTTTATTCTGGGTCTCGGTAAGACTCTCTATTCTGGGTCTCGGTAAGACTCTCTTTATTCTGGGTCTTGGTAAGACTCTCTTTATTCTGGGTCTCGGTAAGACTCTCTTTATTCTGGGTCTCGGTAAGAACATAAGAACACAAGAAGTAGGAGCAGGACCCGGCCACTCAGCCCCTGGGCCCGCTACGCCACCCACAGGGCCTCGACCGATCCGAACTCAGCCTCATGTCCAATTTCCTGCCCGCTCCCCGTAACCCCTAATTCCCTTTACTTCTAGGAAACTGTCTATTTCTGTTTTAAATTTATTTAATGATGTAGCTTCCACAGCTTCCTGGGGCAGCAAATTCCACAGACCTACTACCCTCTGAGTGAAGAAGTTTCTCCTCATCTCAGTTTTGAAAGAGCAGCCCCTTATTCTAAGATTATGCCCCCTAGTTCTAGTTTCACCCATCCTTGGGAACATCCTTACCGCATCCACCCGATCAAGCCCCTTCACAATTTTATATGTTTCAATAAGATCGCCTCTCACTCTTCTGAACTCCAATGAGTAGAGTCCCAATCTACTCAACCTCTCCTCATATGTCCACCCCCTCATCCCGGGATTAACCGAGTGAACCTTCTTTGTACTGCCTCGAGAGCAAGTATGTCTTTTCTTAAGTATGGACATCAAAACTGTATGCAGTATTTCAGGTGCGGTCTCACCAATACCTTATATAACTGCAGCAATACCTCCCTGTTTTTATAATCTATCCCCCTAGCAATAAAAGCCAACATTCCGTTGGCCTTCTTGATCACCTGCTGCACCTGCATACTAACTTTTTGATTTTCTTGCACTAGGACCCCCAGATCCCTTTGTACTGCAGTACTTTCCAGTTTCTCGCCATTAAGATAATAACTTGCTCTCTGATTTTTCCTGCCAAAGTGCATAACCTCACATTTTCCAATATTGTATTGCATCTGCCAAATCTCTGCCCACTCACCCAGCCTGTCTATATCCCCTTGTAGGTTTTTTATGTCCTCCTCACTTTCTACTTTCCCTCCCATCTTTGTATCATCTGCAAACTTTGATATGTTACACTCGGTCCCCTCCTCCAAATCGTTAATATAGATTGTAAAGAGTTGGGGACCCAGCACCGACCCCTGCGGAACACCACTGGCTACTGGTTGCCAGTCCGAGAATTAACCATTTATCCCAACTCTCTGCTTCCTGTTAGATAACCAATCCTCCACCCATGCCAGAATATTACCCCCAATCCAGTGATTTTTATCTTGAGCAATAATCTTTTATGTGGCACCTTGTCGAATGCCTTCTGGAAGTCTAAATACACTACGTCCACTGGTTCCCCTTTATCCACCCTGTACGTTATGTCCTCAAAGAACTCAAGCAAATTTGTCAGACATGACTTCCCCTTCATAAAGCCATGCTGACTTTGTCCTATTAAATTATGTTTATCTAAATGTTCCGTTACTGTCTCCTTAATAATAGACTCCAAAATTTTACCCACCACAGATGTTAGCCTTCTGCCTACTACCCTTTTTAAATAAGGGTGTTGCATTAGCAGTTTTCCAATCTGCCGGGACCTTTGCTGAGTCCAGGGAATTTTGGAAAATTATTACCAAAGCATCCACAATCCCTACTGCCACTTCCCTCAAGACCCTAGGATGTAAGCCATCAGGTCCAGGGGATTTATCCACCTTAGTCCCATTATTTTACTGAGTACCAATTCCTTAGTGATTTTAATCGTATTTAGCTCCTCCCCCCCTTGAGCCCCCTGTTTGTCCAGTGTTGGGATATTCTTAGTGTCCTCTACCGTAAAGACTGAAACAAAATATTTGTTCAGCATTTTTGCCATCTCCATGTTTCCCACCATTAATTTCCCGATCTCATCCTCTAAGGGACCTACGTTTGCCTTAGCCACCCTTTTTCTTTTTATATAACTATAGAAACTCTTGCTATCTGTTTTTATATTTTTTGCTAATTTAGTTTCATAATCTATCTTCCCTTTCTTAATCAATCCTTTAGTTACTTTTTGCTGTCTTTTGAAGACTTCCCAATCTTCTATCCTCCCACTAAGTTTGGCTACCTTATATGTCCTTGTTTTTAGTTGGATACTATCCTTAATTTCTTTACTTAGCCACAGATGGCTGTCATTTCTTTTACACCCTTTTTTCCTCAGTGGAATATTTTTTTTTTGAAAGTTGTAAAATAACTCCTTAAATGAACACCACTGCTCATGTACCGTCTTACCCTTTAATCTATTTTCCCAGTCCACTTTAATCAATTCCGCTCTCATACCATCATAGTCTCCTTTATTCAAGCTCAGTACGCTTGTTTGAGAACCAACCTTCTCACCCTCTAATTGGATATGGAATTCAACCATGTTATGGTCACTCATTCCAAGGGGATCCTTAACTAGGACATTATTAATTAATCCTGACTCATTACACAGGACCAGGTCCAAGGTTGCTTGCCCCCTTGTAGGATCAGTTACATACTGCTCAAGAAATCCATCCCTAAGACACTCAACAAACTCTTCTTCAAAGCTGCCCTGCCCAATTTGATTTGTCCAGTTAATATGATAGTTAAATCCCCCATAATTATAGCTGTTCCCTTATTACATGCCCCAACTATTTCCTGATTAATACTTCTTCCAGCAGAGTTGCAACTATTAGGAGGCCTATATACTACTCCCACTCGTGTTTTTTTCCCCTTATTATTCCTTATCTCCACCCAAACTGTTTCATTATCCTGATCCTTTGACCCAATATCATTTCTCTGTATTACAGTGATTCCTTCCTTTATTAACATAGCCACCCCATCTCCCCTTCCTTCCTGCCTGTCCTTCCTGATTGTTAAATACCCTGGCATATTTAATTCCCAGTCGTTGTCACCCTGCAGCCATGTTTCTGTAATGGCCACAAGATCATACCCATACGTAGTTATTTGTACCGTCAACTCGTCTATTTTGTTACGAATGCTGCGTGCATTCAGATAAAGAATAAGTCTCGGTAAGACTCTCTATTCTGGGTCTCGGTAAGACTCTTTATTCTGGGTCTCGGTAAGACTCTTTATTCTGGGTCTCGGTAAGACTCTCTATTCTGGGTCTCGGTAAGACTCTCTATTCTGGGTCTCGGTAAGACTCTCTTTATTCTGGGTCTCGGTAAGACTCTCTATTCTGGGTCTCGGTAAGACTCTCTATTCTGGGTCTCGGTAAGACTCTCTATTCTGGGTCTCGGTAAGACTCTCTTTATTCTGGGTCTCGGTAAGACTCTTTATTCTGGGTCTCGGTAAGACTCTCTATTCTGGGTCTCGGTAAGACTCTCTATTCTGGGTCTCGGTAAGACTCTCTATTCTGGGTCTCGGTAAGACTCTCTATTCTGGGTCTCGGTAAGACTCTCTATTCTGGGTCTCGGTAAGACTCTTTATTCTGGGTCTCGGTAAGACTCTCTATTCTGGGTCTCGGTAAGACTCTCTATTCTGGGTCTCGGTAAGACTCTCTATTCTGGGTCTCGGTAAGACTCTCTTTATTCTGGGTCTCGGTAAGACTCTTTATTCTGGGTCTCGGTAAGACTCTCTATTCTGGGTCTCGGTAAGACTCTCTCTATTCTGGGTCTCGGTAAGACTCTATTCAGGGTCTCGGTAAGACTCTTTATTCTGGGTCTCGGTAAGACTCTCTTTATTCTAGGTCTCGGTAAGACTCTCTATTCTGGGTCTCGGTAAGACTCTCTATTCTGGGTCTCGGTAAGATTCTCTATTCTGGGTTTCGGTAAGACTCTCTATTCTGGGTCTCGGTAAGACTCTCTATTCTGGGTCTCGGTAAGACTCTCTCTATTCTGGGTCTCGGTAAGACTCTCTATTCTGGGTCTCGGTAAGACTCTATTCTGGGTCTCGGTAAGACTCTATTCTGGGTCTCGGTAAGACTCTCTATTCTGGGTCTCGGTAAGACTCTCTATTCTGGGTCTCGGTAAGACTCTATTCTTGGTCTCGGTAAGACTCTCTATTCTGGGTCTCGGTAAGACTCTATTCTTGGTCTCGGTAAGACTCTCTATTCTGGGTCTCGGTAAGACTCTCTATTCTGGGTCTCGGTAAGACTCTTTATTCTGGGTCTCGGTAAGACTCTTTATTCTGGGTCTCGGTAAGACTCTTTATTCTGGGTCTCGGTAAGACTCTATTCTGGGTCTCGGTAAGACTCTCTATTCTGGGTCTCGGTAAGACTCTTTATTCTGGGTCTCGGTAAGACTCTTTATTCTGGGTCTCGGTAAGACTCTTTATTCTGGGTCTCGGTAAGACTCTATTCTGGGTCTCGGTAAGACTCTTTATTCTGGGTCTCGGTAAGACTCTCTATTCTGGGTCTCGGTAAGGGTGCCTTTACTACTGGCACCTGATTAACACTCTGTTTTTCTTCAGTCAGAATGAAGTTTTGTGGCGAGAGGTCGTGTCTCTTCGACAGAAGCATACTCAGCAGCAGAAGGTGATCAACAAGGTGAGAGTTCTTGTTCAGGGTCAGACCTCTGCCTCCTCCTCCTTAAAGGATCTCTCAATCCTGTTGGTCTCCTTTGCCCAACAGTACCTAGGGCTGGGGGAATTTGTGGGGCACCTGCTCCCAGGTTATCGGGGAATTTAGCTCTAGAACCAAGCACAGGAGATGCACAGAAGCCGTCTTTTCCTCTGATCTTTCCCTCAGCCCCTACAGAGTAATACGTGCTTTGTGTTTGGTGCAGCCCTATGACAGCACAAGCAACTCTGGAAACTCAGTGTAGGAAGTCTTCTAACACCTAGGGCTGGATTTTCATTGACCCGTGGAGGTGGGTTTGGAGGCGTGTGGGGGGTTAATATTGCGAAAACTGGTGGGCGGGCACAAGTCCGCCTCCATCCCGCCTCCACGCAATTTTCATTAAATCGTGTCTGCTGGTCCCGACTCCGTCCCGCCTCTAAGAGACGGCATAGGCTGTTAAGGCCCTTAACAAGCACTAAATTGGCTCTATAATGCCATTTTGAAAGGCCTTTGTGATTTTAACCCTTGTTCTACGTGAAGCACGCCTGTTCTGAACCACGATTGTGAAACCTGGCTGGGGCCTCCTCATGCACCTTTCAGTACTTAATTAAAAATCAGGCTGGCACAGTGGGCCGGGCACCATTGTCCACAACCATGTAGTTCAAAGCCACGAGGGAAGGTGTAAAACAGAGGCCAGATGCTTCCCCAAAGCAATGTTGATGGGTGAATCCTTCCTTCCCCAGGAAACTAGCACACAACTTCAAATAGATACCTTCACTGTTGACATTGGCAGAGGCCTGGGAGGCTGCCTGCCATTTCAAGTATAAAATGATGTATGCTGCAGGGGGGACTTTAAAGATTGTTTGAGGGTTGCGTATGTGCTTGAGGAGAGAGGCAACTGAGGGATTGTTTGAACAATTAGTGTGTGCTTGGGGAGAGCGGCGACTGAGGGATAGTTTGAAGGGTGGATGTGTGCTTGGAGAGAGAGGCGACTGAGGGATTGTTTGGGGGCTGGATGTGTGCTTGGAGAGAGAGGCGACTGATGGATTGTTTGAGGGATGGATGTGTGCCTGGGGAGAGGCGACAGGGATTGTTTGAGGGATGGATGTGTGCTTGGGGAGAGAGGCGACAGGGATTGTTTGAGAGATGGATGTGTGCTTGGGGAGAGAGGTGACTGAGGGAGTGTTTGAGGGATGGAAGTGTGTTTTCGGAGAGAGGCGACGGATTGTTTGAGGGATGGATGTGCGCTTGGAGAGAGAGGCGACTGAGGGATTGTTCAAGGGATAGAGGTGTGTTTGGGGAGAGAGGCGACTGATGGATTGTTTGAAGGATGGATGTGTGTTTGGGGAGAGAGGAGACTAGGGGATTGTTTGAGGGATGGATGTGTGTTTGGGGAGAGAGGCGACTGATGGATTGTTTGAGGGATGGATGTGTGTTTGGGGAGAGAGGAGACTGAGGGATTGTTCAAGGGCTGGATGTGTGTTTGGGGAGAGAGGTGACTGATGGATTGTTTGAGGGATGGATGTGTGCTGGGGAGAGAGGAGATTGAGGGATGGATGTGTGTTTGGGGAGAGAGGCGACTGAGGGATTGTTTGAGGGATGGATGTGTGTTTGGGGAGAGAGGAGACTGAGGGATTGTTTGAGGGATGGATGTGTGTTTGGGGAGAGAGGAGACTGAGGGATTGTTTGAGGGATGGATGTGTGTTTGGGTAGAGAGGAGACTGATGGATTGTTTGAGGGATGGATGTGTGCTTGGGGAGAGGCGACAGGGATTGTTTGAGGGATGGATGTGTGCCTGGGGAGAGAGGCGACAGGGATTGTTTGAGGGATGGATGTGTGCTTGGGGAGAGAGGCGACTGAGTGATTGTTTGAGGGATGGATGTGTGTTTGGGGAGCGAGGCGACTGAGGGATTGTTTGAGGGATGGATGTGTGCCTGGGGAGAGGCGACAGGGATTGTTTGAGGGATGGATGTGTGCTTGGGGAGAGAGGCGACTGAGGGATTGTTTGAGGGATGGATGTGTGTTTGGGGAGCGAGGCGACTGGGATTGTTTGAGGGATGGATGTGTGTTTGGGGGAGCGAGGCGACAGGGATTGTTTGAGGGATGGATGTGTGTTTGGGGAGCAAGGCGACAGAGGGATTGATTGAGGTGGATGTGTAGTTGCAAGGGATGTGATTTGGGGGTTAGTTGAGGCATGGGTATGTGGTTGTGGTTAGAAGAATTGAAGATGGGTGTGTAGTTGGGAAGAGAAGTAACTGCAGGATTGATTGAGGGAGTGTGTGCTATGGGTGTGTGGTTAGAGGGAGAATTTGTACATTAGTCCTGTCCCGGTGATTAACATTAGATAGAGAAAATGACCAGTTGTTCGTGAGTGACCAGCCCGATAATGATATGCTGACTCACCGTGCTAACACCTGTCTCTGATCTCTGTTAACAGCTGATTCAGTTCCTGCTCAGCCAGCTCCAATCGAACCACAACAGTATCGGGCTGAAGAGAAAGCTGTAAGTACTGAGAGCAGCAGAGTGTGACTGATCCCCATTCACCATCCAGGCTCCACTCTGAACGATCAGGTGACCTGTTACCATGTGAACGCTGAGTGAATAGGTTCAGAATGCTGAGTAAGATCTGATGACCCAGTTCATTCAGCACTCTCTGCTGCGGTGAGCAGATATCAGACCATGCTATACAATGAACCATGCCAACTCAGGCTCTATTGTTCTCGGGACTTAGGCCTGAGGCTAAGAGGAATATTTGTTTCCTGTTGAATTCTGGAGCGTGGAGGAGGAAGATGCTGATCATTGAAATTCAGAACTTGAAAGTCACAAACTGATCATTTTTCTTTCATAGCATTTTGAAATGTTTATGTTTGAGAAGATATAAACTCCTAAAATGCCTGGGGCCATCCTGTCGAAGCCAAGAGTGGCATGTGGACGATCAATACAAACTAAATCTGCAGCTATACCACACAATAAACTCCTTCATACTCTGGGAATATCATCATGTATTGTGTGTGCCGCAACCAACTAGAAGCATCCAAAACATGACTAAAAATGGACTGCATGCATCTCTCTCCCTCCACATACATATCACAGTAGTAATTGTGTGTGTGTGTATAGGTGTGTAATATATATGTATATGTACATATATATTATTAAAAGCAACAGAAGGTAGTGAACAATCTCAAGAATGCAGTCTGCTGTCAGTATTCAAATGATGGTTATCAATTATACATGCTTTATTCTTGCCGTTTCTGCTATCACCTGTATCTATAGATGGGATTACTGCACGTAACTAACTCTCCGGTATCCATTACACACACACACACACACACACACACACACACACACACACTCTCTCTCTCTCTCTCTCTCTCTCTCTCTCTCTCTCTCTCTCTCTCTCTCTCTCTCTCTCACTCTCTACACATCGAACTTGTATTTATCTAGTAACTTATCACATCTCCAGGATGTCCAAAAGCACTTTGCAACCAATGGTTTGCTTTTGAAGTGGTCATTGTTGTTGTGTATATAACAGTAAATCTCTCGCGCTATTTCTCGTGGTTCGTCGAGGAAATCGAGTGCAGGTTTTGATGTTTACTGCAGTCCTGCTGCAGCCTAAATGTGATGGCGCTTTTATTTGAATGCAGCAAATTTACTAAATCCGTAGCCCTGATTTTAACTCGGGCCAGGAATCTGGGTTCGGGGGCCGAAGCAGCCAGTGAACCGTCCAGCGTGAGGCCCAGAGATTTTAACTCCTGGGCCTCATTTTCATGCCCCGATCGTGACTCCCGCCCGATGCTGGCGAGAATGACGTCACCGCCGGCTACATGTTTCAAAATTGGTTGGAGTGTCAGGCCGCTGCCGGGGACCCACAGAAACGGTCCCTGGCAAGGTTAGTAAGGAATTGGGGGGGTGGGATCGGAAAGCCTGCGATTGGGGGCAAGTGGTGTAGCTCGTGGCAGGGGAGGCCCATTGTATCCTTGTGGGGCCAGGAGGAGTACTCCTGCTTCTCCTGGTCCACAAGGAACCTTTACCTGGGCCTCCTATGACCAGGATCCTGGCTGCCACTAGCTTTTACTGGCCGAACTGAGCATGTGCGGGCCATGGTTAAAATGGCATCATTGGGATATGTCTTTGCCATTGAAATTAGGCCCTCTCCTCTGAGGAGGGCGGCCTTCCCGTGTTGCAAACCTCTGCGCTCCTCCAATTCTGGCCCCTTGCGCATCCCCGAATTTATTTGCTCCACCATTGGCAGCCGTGCCTTCAGCTGCCTTGGTCCAAAGCTCTGGAATTCCCTCCCTAAACCTCTCTACCTCTCTCTCCTCCTTTTAAGATGCTGCTTAAAACCTAACTACCTGTCCTAATATCTCCTTGTGTGGCTCGGTGTCAAATTTTGTCTGATAATGCTCCTGTGAAGCGCCTTGGGACATTTTTCTACTTTAAAGGCGCTATATAAATGCAAGTAATTGTTGGGGGGGAGGGGGGTGGTGGTGGTCATCGACATCCTGGAGCTGTGATAATCCTTTATTTAATTTGAACAGTTTTGAAGATCTCCCTAAAACATTAGCCTCCACGTAAACTGCATCACCTGGTTGTGCAGCTATCCAGACAGATCTCAATGTGATGTTCTGAAGGGTTTAGTTCTGTATCAGTACAAAACCCTGGGTTTGATCAATGTCGCTGTCCCCTTTGTTCTTATAGACCTCTGATGTTGGATGACGGTAGTTCTGCTCCTCCTGTGCCTAAATACGGTCGACATCTATCAATAGAACCTCTTCAGGACCCATATTTCATTCAGTCAGTAAGTGAAGTGCCTGCTGGCATCAAGGCAACTCAATTATAAATACTGGTGGAGATTATACTGTTCGCCTCAGCATGGTGACTCCATTCAGTCCAGCAGGAAGGTGGGATAACAGTGAGGTTCTGTTATAATGGAAATCTTTTATAAGGTATGATATACATACAGATCTCAGGTCCCTGATAGGCCTGTGAATCTGGGTGACTTCTCCCCCCCCCCCCCCGCACCCCCCTTTCTCTCCTCTCCTGAAAGTGCTGATTCTTGCTGGAGTTTAGGTCTATGGGTACCAGAAGCCTTTTGGTACCTCACCCAAGTGTCCATTCTTCTTGTGTGAGCTTAGATAGTGAGTGTTGGTGGTGAGCCTAGATAGTGAGTTTCACCACAAGCTACAGCACATCTAAACCTGATTTTATGCTTACCCAAGTTGCATGCAAGTGCACTTTCAAGCAGCATTCAGTTCCCCTTCTCTAATATTGGTGGGAATGGTTTTACAAATATTAATGCTGTTTCATTGGTAATATTGTTGAATTGGTCGATTTCCTTACTTCCAGCCGTCCACAGACGCCGCCTCCTGCTCCAATACCTACACCAACAGCCCTGTTCCTGGCGGGCCAATCATTTCCGATGTCACGGAGCTGCCCCCGCCCAGCGGTGCTACCATTCAGCCTGCAGCAGAGGAGCGGAGGTGAGTCAGTGGCACCATGGGCTCAATAAGACATCATGGTAGCTGCTTTGCATGTTCAGAGGAGGAGGGAAGTCACCTTCCCTCACACTGGCCACTTTGCTGCCAAGGTGAATAGGGGCACAGCAGCAGTGTGGGAAAACGTGTATACACACTCAAACTGAATTCCATACAGTCCACATGGTGCGAAATTGACTGACATGCAAGTTTGAAAAATAAAAATCCTTTCTAGTTCTTAATGGAAGTCTATATATGAGAAATATACATAAGGTGTCGGCCTTGGCTCAATGGCAGCACTGTTGCCTCCGAATCATAAGGTTATGGGTACTCTTGCCTTTGAGTCAGAAGGTTGTGGGTTCAAGTCCTAGTTCAGAGACTTGAGCACATAAACCAGGCTGATACTTCAGTACAGTACTGAGGGAGTGCTGCACTATTGGAGGTGACATCTTTCGGATTAGAGTTTAAAACGAGGTCCCATCTGCCCTCTCTGGTGGATATTTGAAGAGCAAGGAGGTTATCCCCGGTGTCCTGGCCAATATTTATCCCTCAACCAACGCCTAAAACAGATTATCTGGTCATTATCACGTTGCTGTTTGTGGGAGCTTGCTATGCGCAAATTGGCTACCGCGCTTCCTACAATATAACAGTGACTGCACTTCTAAAGTATGTACAGTAAACTCTCATTTAAATGGCACCTAATTATCCAGAATTCTCTAATAACCGGCAAAATTCAGGAGTAGGTTCAGGAACCCAAAGGTAAGTTTTACTGTATATTTGTGGCTGTGTAACCGGGGTTCTCGTACCTTTTGCCGTGTAACCATGGCTCCTGTACCTGTGGCCGTGTAACCGGGTCCCCTGTACCTGTGGCCGTGTAACCAGGTCCCCTGTACCTGTGGCCGTGTAACCAGGTCCCCTGTACCTGTGGCCATGTAACCGGGGTTCCTGGATCTGTGGCCGTGTAACAGGGACTCCTGGATCTGTGGCCGTGTAACAGGGACTCCTGGATCTGTGGCCGTGTAACCGGGTGCCCTGTACCTGTGGCCGTGTAACCGGGTCCCCTGTACCTGTGGCCGTGTAACCGGGGCTCCAGTACCTGTGGCCGTGTAACCGGGTCCCCTGTACCTGTGGCCGTGTAACCAGGTCCCCTGTACCTGTGGCCATGTAACCGGGGTTCCTGGATCTGTGGCCGTGTAACAGGGACTCCTGGATCTGTGGCCGTGTAACAGGGACTCCTGGATCTGTGGCCGTGTAACCGGGTGCCCTGTACCTGTGGCCGTGTAACCGGGTCCCCTGTACCTGTGGCCGTGTAACCGGGGCTCCAGTACCTGTGGCCGTGTAACCGGGTCCCCTGTACCTGTGGCCGTGTAACCGGGGCTCCAGTACCTGTGGCCATGTAACCGGGGTTCCTGGATCTGTGGCCGTGTAACAGGGACTCCTGGATCTGTGGCCGTGTAACAGGGACTCCTGGATCTGTGGCCGTGTAACAGGGGCTCCTGTACCTGTGGCCGTGTAACCGGGTCCCCTGTACCTGTGGCCGTGTAACCGGGTCCCCTGTACCTGTGGCCGTGTAACCGGGTCCCCTGTACCTGTGGCCGTGTAACCGGGTCCCCTGCACCTGTGGCCGTGTAACCGGGTCCCCTGTACCTGTGGCCGTGTAACCGGGTCCCCTGCACCTGTGGCCGTGTAACCGGGTCCCCTGTACCTGTGGCCGTGTAACCGGGTCCCCTGTACCTGTGGCCGTGTAACCGGGTCCCCTGTACCTGTGGCCGTGTAACCGGGTCCCCTGTACCTGTGGCCGTGTAACCGGGTCCCCTGTACCTGTGGCCGTGTAACCGGGTCCCCTGTACCTGTGGCCGTGTAACCGGGTCCCCTGTACCTGTGGCCGTGTAACCGGGTCCCCTGTACCTGTGGCCGTGTAACCGGGTCCCCTGTACCTGTGGCCGTGTAACCGGGTCCCCTGTACCTGTGGCCGTGTAACCGGGTCCCCTGTACCTGTGGCCGTGTAACCGGGTCCCCTGTACCTGTGGCCGTGTAACCGGGGCTCCTGTACCTGTGGCCGTGTAACCGGGGCTCCTGTACCTGTGGCCGTGTAACCGTGGCTCCAGTACCTGTGGCCGTGTAACCGGGGTTCCTGCACCTGTGGCCGTGTAATGGGGCTCTCGTACCCTGGGCCATTGTCACTCCATGTCCCTTCTTCTGGTCTAAGGTCGGCCGATATATAAATTGCCTCGGTAGGTATACCTCTCCGTTATCCGGAATTTTTAATCAACCGGCACCATCCCGGTCCCATAGGTGCCGGATACGAAAGAGTTTCCTGTAATTGGCTGTAAAGCGCTTCGGGATGTCGTGATGTCATGAAAGGTGCTGTATAAATGCAAGTCTGTCTTTCTTATAAAGAAAAAGGTTAAGGTAATAAACTTATTTATTGCAGCTCCATGGAATATTAACAGCAGTTAAAACTTTACCTCAGTTACAGAATGTTCTAATTAATTCTGTCCCTGAGTCCGGTTAGTTCAGGTAACACTCTCAGGGAGTATAATTGTTCATGTGATACTGAAGTGTTTGTATTTGTGATTGAATACAGAAATGTTCCTACCCCAGACAGCATAAAGCCGAGCAGCCCATCCCGACAGGGGGAGGGGCAGGAATGCATATGTCTCTAACACAATTGCTACTTTGCTTTTTTTTTTAAAGATGTAAGTTACATTAAAAGCTTGAATTTATATTCAACTCCTCTCCTCCTTTTTGCACCTTCTATGCCGTATACTTTATAATGAAAGAGCACAGAAACTTCTGAAGAAACATTCTAAAATTGCTTGGCAGTTTGTGTGCGATTGTGATCTCTCTCTGAGAGAGATTCCAATTCTAGCTTTTTTGAAGGAGATTGGAGAGTGATCTCGGACTCTGAATTGAACTCCAAAGCTTTACTGCAAAAGCTTCAGGCTCCGTCTGAACATGGTGAAAATAGAATTTCTGTGGTTGCTGATTATGATATCGCAATGGCATATGTCATATCACACAATTCACTCATTATGATGTGGTAATAGTCAGTTAAGAGGTGTTTGCTAATGAATAGCACCGAGTTACGTGATTCGGTTGCTATATGGTGCTATGTGTCTATATTCTAAACTACAGTTACCTCACAATTCTGTACGACTGATTTAATAAGTGCGATGGTTCATCCTAGGTTCAAGAGATCCTCAACACTAATTTTCAATTGTCTCGATGTATAGGGAGAAATGTCTGATGGTTATTAAGGAGGAGCCAGCCAGTCCAGGGGTTGGAGTCCAGGTCCAAGCTGACGCAATGGTTCCAGGGAACCCATGTGGTGCATGTCTGGAGCCACCTGTATTACCGGTATCAGTTGTGGAGTCTGTTCTGGAGGGCAGACCCACCTGCAACACGGTGCAGCACACAGATAGGAGGGGGCGGATAGCTGCTTTAGAGAGGTGAGACTTCACACAAAGGTGAGAGTTCATACAGCAATGAGCGGATTATTTCCAATGCAACGTGCAGTTTTATTACAGAACGCCAGTACAATGTATGAGTGACTGATATTTTTTAAAACACAAGAATGTGGTTTAAAAAGAACTTATGACTTTGTCTCAGAAAAGTGCAGTCCATAATATTACACACATTTAATGCATTATCATACTGTAGCCCCATTCTACTGTAAGGCATTTCTGAATCTGCTCATGTTTTATGGAAGCATACATAATACCCATCAGCCCAGCCCTTCCACCTCCTGCTGCTCCTGTGGGCTTAGTTTTTCAAGTTGATACCTGGCAACAACAACAACTTGTATTTATATAGCGCCTTTAACATAGTAAACGTCCCAAGGCGCTTCACATGAGTATTAAAAGGCAAAAAATTTGACACCGAGCCGCATAAGGAGAAATTAGGGCAGGTGGCCAAAAGCTTGGTCAAAGAGGTAGGTTTTAAGGAGGAAAGAGAGGTAGCGAGGTGGAGAGGTTTAGGCAGGGAATTCCAGAGTTTAGGGCCTAGGCAACAGAAGGCACGGCCACCAAAGGTTGAGCGATTATAATCAGGGATGCTCAAGAGGCCAGAATTAGAGGAGCGCAAATATCTCGGGGGGGGGGGGGGGGGGTCATGGGGTTGTGGGGCTGGAGGAGATTACAGAGATAGGGAGGGGTGAGGCCATGGAGGGATTTGAAAACAAGGATGAGAATTTTGAAATCGAGGCGTTGCTTAACCAGGACCCAAGGTAGGTCAGCGAGCACAGGGGTGATGGGTGAACGGGACTTGGTGCGAGTTAGGACATGGACAGCTGAGTTTTGGATGACCTCAAGATTACGTAGGGTAGAATGTGGGAGGCCAGCCAGGAGTGCGTTGGAATAGTCAAGTCTAGAGGTAACAAAGGCATGGATGAGGGTTTCAGCAGCGGATGAGCTGAGGCAGGGGCGGAGACAAGCGATGTTACGGAGGTGGAAATAGGCGGTCTTAGTTATGCCGTGGATATGTGGTTGAATGCTCATTTCAGGGTCAAATATGACACCAAGGTTGCGAACAGTGTGGTTCAGCCTCAGACTCTGTTCAGGAGAGTAATGGAGTCAATGCTTAGGGAACAGAGTTTGTGAAGGGGACTGAAAACAATGGCTTTGGTCTTCCCAATATTTAATTGGAGAAAATATCTGCTCATCCAGAACTGGATGTCGGACAAGCAGTCTGACAAATTAGAGACCGTGGAGGGGTCAAGAGAAGTGCTAGTGAGGTAGAGCTGGGTGTCATCAGCGTACATGTGGAAACTGACGCTGTGTTTTCGGATGATGTCGCCAAGGGGCAACATGTAGATGAGAAATAGGAGGGGGCCAAGGATAGATCCTTGAGGGACACCAGAGGTAACGATGTGGGAGCGGGAAGAGAAGCCATTGCAGGTGATTCTCTGGCTACGATTAGATAGATAAGAATGGAACCAGGCGAGTTCAGTCCCACCCAGCTGGGCGACGGTGGAGAGGCGTTGGAGAAGGATGGAGTGGTCAACCCTGTCAAAGGCTGCAGACAAGTCAAGAAGGACGAGGAGGGATAGTTTACCTTTGTCACAGTCACAAAGGATGTCATTTGTGACTTTGATGAGAGCCATTTCGGTACTGTGACAAGGGCAGAAACCTGATTGGAGGGATTCAAACATGGAATTGCGGGAAAGATGGGCATGGATTTGGGAGGAGACAACACTTTCAAGGACTTTGGAGAGGAAAGGGAGGTTGGCGATGGGGCAGTAGTTTGCAAGGACGGAGGGCTCAAGGGTTGGTTTTTTGAGGAGAGGGGGTGATGATGGCAGATTTGAGGGGAGGGGGACAGTACTTGAGGAGAGAGAACCATTACCAACGTCAGCTAACATGGGAACCAGAAAAGGAAGTTGGGTGGTCAGCAGTTTGGTGGGAATAGGGTCGAGGGAGCAGGAAGTGGGTCTCATGGACAAGATGAGCTCGGAGAGGTCCTGAGGGGAGATCGGAGAGAAACTGGAGAAAGATGTGAGTTCAGGGTTAGGGCAGGGGGGAACCTTAGAGGAAGTTTGGCCCGGTGGGCTAGGGGAAGGAAGGGAAAAGTGGCAGAGGCAGCTGAACGGATGGTCTCAATCTTAGAGACAAAGAAGTCCATGCGCTCCTCACACTTGTTGTCGGAGGTGAGGGTGGAGGAGACAGGGGAGAGGGGTTTAAGAAGATGGTTAGCAGTGTAACGAGTACAACGAACCATAGTTATGCTAATTGGTGAGGTGGCTATCCTGCAATGCTGTAGTATTCGACTCATTACTAGTAAACGTTCATTAACGTATGACGCAGAAATGACCTGGATAGCGGGGCTCACAATTATCAGAACTCTGATTACTTTGGGGTAAAAAGTCTGCTTTTGAGCTCCCAGCATAACATGGGAAGTGGATCTGGCAAAATTGCCCACTGCCAGTCAGTGATTTTCCATCTATTGATTTTAATGGAGTGAAAATAATGGGCTGGGGTTGTGAAATTTTACAATACTTGCTCCCATTGTCATGATTGAAATTTTTTGTTGAATGAAGATATCGTATGTGGCTGATCTGGATATTCTAGCAGCTTCCTCCTCTCTACAAACAGCCATTTTACAGGCCTTTCACTAAAGGAATTAACTTGCATCACAAGGTTGCAGCAGAAAAGGTGCAGGCTCCTGAGCTGCCACCTGCCTATTGTTTGAAACCCAATGGATTCTGTCAAACTGTTAAGGTATAACAAGCCACTTTAACACACAATGGGAATCCTGTGGCCCGAGATGGAGGTTGCGTGTCTGATGGAAGTAAACTACTTTAATTATTGTATGTTGAAGCAGACTCACAGCCTCTCCACTACTGTTTTAACCCCCGCCCCTTTTCAATGTCAATGAAACCCAAGATTTCATAGAATCGGAGAATCATATAAATTTACAGCACAGAAGGAGGCCATTTGGCCCATCTTGTCCATGCCGGCCAACAAAGAGCTATCCACCGTTATCCCACTTTCCAGCACTTGGTCTGTAGCCTTGTAGGTTACCGCACTTCAAGTGCATATCCAAGTACTTTTTATATGTGATGAGGGTCTCTGCCACTACCACCCTTTCAGGCAGTGAGTTCCAGACCCCCACCACCCTCTGGGTGAAAACATTTCCCCTCAAATCCCTCTCTAAACTTCCGACCAATTACTTTAAATCTATGCCCCCTGGTTATTGACCCTTCTGCTAAGGGAAATAGGTCCTTCCGATCTACTCTATCTAGGCCCCTCATAATTTTATACACCTCAATTAGGTCTCCCCTCAGCCTCCTCTGTTCCAAAGAAAAACAACTCCAGCCTATCCATTCTTTCCTCAGAGCTAAAATTCCCCAGCCCAGGCAACATTCTCGTAAATCTCCTCTGCACCCTCTCTAGTACAATCACATCCTTCCTGTAATGTGGTGACCAGAACTGCACGCAGTACTCTAGCTGCAGCCTAACTAGTGTTTTATACAGTTCAAGCATAACCTCCCTGCTCTTGTATTCTATGGCTCGGCTAATAAAGGCAAGTATCCCGTATGTCTTCTTAACCACCTTATCTACCTGTCCTGCTACCTTCAGGGATCTGTGGACAAGCACGCCAAGGTCCCTCTGATCTCTGCACTCTGTGTCCTACCATTTATAGTGTTCTACCATTTCTAATCTCTAACGCTGCAGATTCTTCTTCTTCTCGTACTCCTCCTCCAACCCCACATTTTTATTTTTTCTCTGTGCCATTCTCTAGCAAATACAGCAGGTAGGTGGCATGTTGTCAGTGTTCAGTGTCCAGCTACTAAGAGATGCAGAAGAATGCACTGGGGTATCTTAATCTCTCATTTTCATTTCTTCCTCATGGGAAATGTGCACGGCCTCCACTCAACTTCCAATGGGCCAAGATTCGAAATTTGACATGTAGAGAACTGTCGGTGCAGACTCCGTGTCATAGAACCCTCCCTCCCCTGGTATTGGTGCAATAACGTGCCCCGAAAGTCATGTGTTTAAATATCCTTCTTCACCGTATACGGGTAAGAATCTTGCATACAATGGTCATTTCATTTTCCAAGTTGCAAGAAAAAGAAACAAAGGAGATGAGTAGTTGAGGCGAATAGCATAGGTGCATTTCAGGGGAAGGTAGACAAGTACATGAGGGAGAAAGGAATAGAAGCATAGGCTGAGATGAAGTAGGGCTGGGAGGAAACACATGTGGAGCATAAACACCGGCACAGACCAGTTGGGCTGAATGGCCTGTTTCTGTAATGTAAGTACTATGTCATTTGAAAATGTCAGTCATGTTATCAGATCGCAGTCATTAACTGGCGCTCGATGCCCACAGCTGTCCATTTGTAAATTGTACTTTTGGGTTTGTAGGACCGAAGCGCCTGACCACATGCAGAGCATTGAGATGAACCTGGATGGTTTGCACTCGCTGCTTGGGAGCCAGCAGTACAGCCTGGAGCATTCTACCATCATGCATGTAAGTTTTGGGCCAATAGGCCACTCTAATAGGATTCAGAATTGGATTTGAAAGAGACCTTTTAAATATTCCAGCATACAGAAAGCTGAAGAAATAGTTAACGCTGCAATAAGATCCACCCCCCTCCACCACCAGCGCACCGTGGCAGCAGTGTGTACTATCTATAGGATTCACTGCAGCAACTCACGAAGGCTTCTCCCAAACCCACGACCTCTACCACCTAGAAGGACAAGCGCAGCAGGCGCATGGGAACACCACCACCTCCAAGTCTCGCACCATCCTGACTTGGAAATATATCACCGTTCCTTCATCATCGCTGGGTCAAAATCCTGGAACTCCCTCCCTAACAGCACTGTGGGAGTACCTTCACCACACGGACTGCAGCGGTTCAAGGCAGCGGCTCACCACCACCTTCTCAAGGACAACTAGGGATGGGCAATAAATGCCAGTGATGCCCGCATCCTGAGAATTATTTTTTTAAGTTACTGACAGCAGGTTACATGGCAGCTACCACCGGTGCCATTCCGAGGCTGCCTCATGTACCTACGTGTGCCAGTTTTTAACTAATTAGATTAAAAGGTAGAAAAGGTCAGTATTGTGACTGCTTAAAAGAACAGGCTGTGATTGTGCTGAAAGGAGGTCAGACCAGTGCTGAACAGATTTTGTGGAGGTTGCTTTGACAACTGCAGCTGAAACATCAGGAGCGATTTTAACCCAATGAGGCGGCTGTAAACCTGCGGCCCCATTCCCGCGCACTGCCGCTTCAACCGTGCACCTTTTTTTTAGGTGGTCGAGGTGCCTGGCAGAAGCAGGCGACCGCCTCATGAATGCATGCAAACCGCGTCCTATGATGCCATTAGGACCCCGACGCGTTTTTAACTCAAAAAATTGGACGTCCAGCCCAGCATTCAACCCATTGAATAAAACCCAGTGGGATTGGTTTCAGAGGCCCATATGAAGCACTATTTAAAGGGGCACTCGGGGCAGGCACTCGGATCATAGGGATCTGTGTGCATTTTTAAATTAATTCTTCAGGTCAGGCCTTGCTGGCAATGCCGGCATTTATTGCCCATCCCTAGTTGCCATTGAGAAGGTGGTGGTGAGCCGCCGCCTTCAGTCGTTGCGGCCTGTGTGGTGAAGGTACTCCCACAGTGCTGTTAAGGAGGGAGTTCCAGGATTTTGACCCAGCGACGATGAAGGAACGGCGATATATTTCCAAGTCCGGATGATATGTGACTTGGAGGTGATGATGTTCCCATGCATCTGCCGCCCTTGTCCTCCTAGATGGCGGAGATTGCTATTGTGTCTTTTGGATTTACAAGGGATTTTTGAACTTGGAGATTGCTTGCTCCTGATTTTTGCTTTTGCCTAACTCACCATGAATAAGCACTCGTAGCTTATCATGAGTAACATTCTTGCTTCATTGTTTTGGATGGAGGAAGAGGAGCAGCAACAATAACATCAGCAGCAGCCTCAACATCCAGGAGCAGTAGCAGGAGCAGGTGGACCCATTGGACAGAAGGGGAGGGGGGCTGTTCGTAGAAGGCCATGTACAGGTATTGGTGGAGGGGCTGGTGAGAAGAAAATTTACCATGTGAGAACAGAATGTTGTTGGTGGCTGCGGTGAAGGCAGCAAGCAAGAGGTGAGTGTGTGCTTGGAAATGAGAATGAGAGGTGGTATAATGTGCCCATGTGATTGGTGGTAAAGGATGTGATGCAGGCGAGGGGTTTGTTCAGAGTGCTGGGGAGTGGGGGATGACTGTAGCCAGGTGATTTGGAGAGAGAGAGGGAGATGGAGAAACAGAAAGCTGCACTCACCCTTGCTGCTCTTGTCAGGTTGAAGCGTTTCCTACATCGAATCCAGGTCCTGAGGGTGATGCTCCTGGAATTGACCATCTCTGCTGATGAGGTGTTGCCACCCCATGGAACCTATCTATAATTGGACACTCTAGATCCTGTGACATGGCAGACTCACCATGTTGGATCTCAAAGCCCCTTCTCTGTCTTCCTTTCCTGGTACTTTACTGTTTGAGTCATTGCTGAGTTATAGTGACCTTCCTCCAACAATGCTGCCTTTGACACTCTGCTGTGTTATATCCTGGTTTTGCTGTTTATGTGGCAATATAGGAAAAATATCAAATATAATGAATGAGTAAATAAAATAGTTCTTCCTCATTTTCTAAAGTTATCTCATTGTCCTGCAGATCTTTAACCCGAACCTTCCTCTAAATGAGCTGAACCTGACTGACATGGAGGCAAACCTTGCAATGGTAAGGATAGGCATGGGACAAAATGAATAGTCCAGACATAAGAACATAAGAAATAAGAGCAGGAGTAGGCCATACGGCTCCTCGAGCCTGCTCCGCCATTCAATAAGGTCATGGCTGATCTTCGACCTCAACTCCACTTTCCTGCCCTATTCCCATTTCCCTTGAGTCCAAAAATCTTTCGATCTCAGCTTTGAATATACTCAACAACTCAGCATCCTTAGCCCTCTGGGGTAAAGAATTCCAAAGATTCACAACCCTCTGTGTGAAGAATTTTCTCCTCATCTCAGTCCTAAATGGTCGACCCATTATCCTGAGACTATGACCCTTAGTTCTAGAATCCCCAGCCAGGGGAAACAGCCTCTCAGCATCTACTCTGCAAGCCTTCTAAGAATTTTATACGTTTCAATGAGATCACCTCTCATTCTTCTAAACTCCAGAGAGTATAGGCCCATTCTACTCAATCTCTCCTCATAGGACAACCCTCTCATCCCAGGAATCAATTTAGTGAACTTTCATTGCAACCCCTCTAAGGCAAGAATATCCTTCCTTAGGTAAGGAAACCAAAACTGTGCACAGTACTCCAGGTGTGGTCTCAGCAAAGCCCTGTACAATTGCAGCAAGCCCTAAATAAAGTACATTGTGATCAATGAACCTTCTACCAGCTCTGCCCGATTTTCTATGCCAAGCTTGTCATCCTCCCCTCTGTGTCTCCTCTCGCAATGATGACAGGGGCCATCTTGTCCTCAGCTTCAATCCTATCAGTCCCTGCACGTGCCAGATCATTTTCATCACTTTCACCATTCGTAGCATGATCCCCACATGGGAGTGAGGATCTGATTAAAGACATGAAATCACAGTTTTGCATTCCAGTTCCTCACTGCACAATCTTTACAACATGTACAAATCTAGTAAAGCCACTGAATGTGTGCACAAAACCCAGCACTATTCCGAGATCTGATGCAAGCACAAGGTGGCACCAAGAATTCATGGCAACCCCTCGACCATCCAGAAAATTTCCTTTGCAAGAAGAAAGGATCAAGTTCACGGGGCCTAGTGTAGTCTTAGCAGAATGTGCTTTTATCTCTGATTCACAGAGGTCGAATGAGGTTGTAACTCAGTGACTCAATAAGAAGGAAAATAAATAGTAAATGCAGTTAGTAATGGGAGATCAGAGATCCCCTCATGGTTTCATTAGGCAGTGTACAGTGTGAGACAGCCACACAGACCAGTGGGCCCCAGTCTGTGCTGAGTTAACTGAGACCTGGAAGAACACTAGTTGACGTGATACAATTGATCGCGGCACTCCTGGGCTAGGGAAGGAGAAAACAGTTAAGAGTTCCTGCTTTTTTTTTTGTCCTTATGATGTGGGCAACACATAGCGAAAGGGTTTGAGTATAGGAACAGGGATGTCCTGCTGCAGTTGTACAGGGCCTTGGTGAGACCACACCTTGAGTACTGTGTGCAGTTTTGGTCACCTTATCTGAGGAAGGATGTTCTTGCCATGGAAGGAGTTCAGCGAAGATTCACAAGGCTGATACCTGGGATGGCAGGAATGACATATGAGGAGAGATTGGGTCGATTGGGCTTATACTCGCTGGAGTATAGAAGAAGGAGAGGGGATCTCATCGAAACATATAAAATTCTGACAGGTCTGGACAAACTAGATGCAGGAAGAATGTTCCCGATGGTCGGAGAGTCCAGAACCAGGGGTCATAATCTAAGGATAAGGGGTAAGCCGTTTAGGACAGAAATGAGGAAGAATTTCTTCACCCAGAGAGTGGTGAACCTGTGGAATTCTCTACCACAGAAGGTAGTTGAGGCCAAGTCATTAAATATATTCAAGAATGAGTTAGATATATTTCTTAAAGCTAAAGGTATCAAGGGATATGGGGAGAAGGCAGGTACAGGGTACTGAGTTTGGATGATCAGCCATGATCTCATCGAATGGCGGAGCAGGCTCGAGGGGCCGAATGGCCTACTCCTGCTCCTATCTTCTATGTTCTATGTTAACACTGGCAAGGCTACTACTTTTATTACCCGTCCTGAATCACCCTCGGAAGGTGGCAGCTTGCTAGGCCACTTCAGAGGGCATTAAGAATCAACCACATAGTGTGGAGTAGAGTCACCTGTAGACCAGATGGGGTAGGGGTGGCAGGTTCTCTTTGGTGAACAAGTTGGGTTTTCACAACAATCTGGAAACTTCCATGGTTATTTTTTCTGGCACTAGCCCACAATTATCATAGATTTATTGAAGTCAATTTACAACCTGCTGTGGTGGAACTTGAACTCTCAATCACTGGATAATAGTCCAGTAGCACAACCACCACTACACTACCATACCCTGCATAGTTACAGGCGCTATATAAATTCATATTTTTGTTCTTGCTGCTATTATTAATATGATGTCCAGTGATTCTTGCTGGGATCTGATGTTGGGTGAGGACAGCATCAGGCTTGGGGGTCATCATTTTACTCCCATGGTCAAACAACCTTCTCACCTTGCTGAAGCTCAGACAGGAGCAAGGTACAAAGTAGTATCTGGCACCTGTGCAACTCTGCGCCAGCACAAGTGAGCATAGTTAGGAGAGAAGGACAGAAAAATCGGAAGTGAGGAGAAGAATAAAAATTGAGAGTTCAGGTCATGTGTAAAATTGAAGCAGTCACTTATGTTTATTACAATTCAATTGTCTCAATCTCTGGTCTGTCTACACCATGCAGGAACTGTAGAAGTAGCATTATTAGGGTATCATTCAACAAACACGCCTGCTGACACCTGGATCCATGAATTAGCATTTCAAGCTAATCCCCTAAGGGAATCCTAGCCAGCCTAGAACTGGCTGACATTTTGTTTTTTAAAGAGACAGAACCGAGCATAATGTGATTTTTGTTGCATTATGTTTGAAAACATACACGACCCTGAGCAAGACTTGTTTTCAGTTTTTATCAGGATATTTCCAAGATGCCCCCTCTCAAAGTGAATTTACTTCTTCAGCGGTGAGAAAGATTACATTACCGATTTAAATATGGCATTCTCCACAATTAATAGAATCTTGGAATAATACAGCCCAGAAGGAGGCCTGTGTCGGCTCTTTGAAAGCGCTATCCAATTAGTCCCGCTTCACTGCTCTTTCCCCATCGCCCTGCAAATCTTTCCATTTCAGAATTTCATCACAAATGAACAAAATAGAATTTATTTGCCCTGTTAAAATTATACAAACAGAGTACTCAGTGGAGATTTTGAAATACAGAAATTAACCCACTTTGAGTTTTTCATTAAGTATCTGTTTTTCAAGGAGTTTGCTATTTTTATGGTGCGCAAATATGTATGAGGCATCCTCTGTAACGTTCAGTCCTAAAATAGCCAGGAGTGGGAGTGAGTGTGTTCTGACAGGTTTGATAATGTCCAACATGAGAGAATGTTCACATGTCCCCTAATATTTGCTCTCATATAACAATGAGCGGTGGTGGCAATGCAGATTAATGCCAGGCTACTGTCCTACCCCTGCCCCTGCCACACAGTACTGCCCCCCGATTATCAAAATCCATGACAAGGCCTTGGACAACGTGGACCGCTTTCCATACCTCGGGAGCCTACCGTCAACAAGGGCAGACGTCGATGACGAAGTCCAACACCGCCTTCAGTGTGCCAGTGCAGCCTTCGGTCGCCTGAGGAAGAGAGTGTTTGAAGACCAGGACCTCAAACCCGGCACTAAGCCCTGCTGTATGCCTCAGAGACATGGATCATGTACAGCAGGCACCTCAAAGCACTGGAGAGGTACCACCAACGCTGCCTCCACAAGATCCTGCAAATCCATTGGCAGGATAGGTGCACCAACGTCAGTGTTCTCGCTCAGGCCAGCATCGAAGCTTTGACCACGCTCGATCAGCTCCGATGGACGGGTCACATCATCCGCATGCCCGATACGAGACTCCCAAAACAAGCGCTCTTCTCAGAGCTCCGACACGGCAAGAGAGCCCCAGGTGGGCAGAGGAAACGCTTCAAGGACACCCTCAAAGTCTCCTTGAAAAAGTGCAACATCCCCACTGACACCTGGGAATCCTTGGCCCAAGACCGCACAAAGTGGAGGAGAAGCATTGTGGAGGAGAAGCATCCGGGAAGGCGCCGAACACCTCGAGTCTCTTCGCCGGGAGCAAGCGGAAGCCAAGCGCAAGGAGCGCATGTCAACCCAAGCACCCCACCCCTTCAACCACCGTCTGCCCCACCTGTGACAGAGACTGTGGGTCCCGCATTGCACTCATCAGTCACCTGAGAACTAATTTTTAATGTGGAAGCAAGTCATCCTCGGTTCCGAGGGACTGCCTAAGAAGAAGAAGACTGTTCTGTGATACAATAAATGGTTAATCGGTTGTAAAACATTGCACCTCCCCATTGTAGGGATCAATAATCAAACATCATGGTCATGTGACAGGGACGGCGCTTCCTTCTGACTGGAAAACCGGCTCTGATTCTAGTATGTGGTTTGTGATTTCACAGATTCAGAAACTTATTGTGGATCCAGAGCTGAGGCCGATTGAACCGTCCAACAAAGCCCTGAAAACTGGAGCAAGCTCAGGTAAATCAGTTTCAAGTGATTTCTGCTAATAGTGCGTTCAACTTCTTAAGAAAACAAACGTAATTAAATCCAGAATCCCCTTCTCACTGCTGCTAACCAATCCCAGATCTAACACGTGGGGATACCTTCAAAACCTCAAGATTTTAAGTGCAAAAAGGCCAAGACAAGAACTTTACAGAAACTACAGTAACTTTATACAGTCCATACAATCTGTCCTGCATTAAGAGTAAAGATAAATCACTTAAATATCTGACAGCTGGGTCTTATCAGGAATTTGGTCCCTATTGTCATGAACAGGGAGGAATACTCAGGTAGAGCAATATCCAGTTGAGATGGATTTTTCTCAGGCTTTCTTTATTCTTTGGATCCACTGTCGGATCAGAGTCCTCCTCATCACTCCTGCTGCAGTACTCTTTAGAGTCATATCATTATAGGGCATCGTGATCATAAACATATACTTGTAAGAAATGGGAATTGAGTCGGCATCTGTTTATACTGTGGGACATCAATCAGTACTTTCAACATGTCAGAGATTTTCAGATTTAAAGAAAGACTGGTGGTGGGAGAGGTACAGACAGTAGTGAGGCCATGCATGTGTGAATAAGACCGACCGTGAGAAAGAGACTGAAGGAGACCAAATGACAGAAGAGACAGATAGATCAAGAAATAATTAAACATTAATACGATAGCAAAATACTGCGGATGCTGGAAAATTGAAACAACAACAGAAAACGCTGGAAAAACTCAGCAGGCCAGGCAACATCCGTGGAGAGAGAAACAGAGTTAACGTTTCAGGTCGAAACCCTTCGTCAGAACACGGTGGCATAGTGGTTAGCACTGTTGCCTCACAGCGCCAGGGATCCGGCCTCGGGTGACTGTCTGTGTGGAGTTTGCACATTCTCCCCGTGTCTGCGTGGGTTTCCTCCAGGTGCTCCAGTTTCCTCCCACAGTCTAAAGATGTGCGGGTTAGGTTGATTTGGCTATGATAAATTGACCCTTAGTGTTAGGGGGATTAAATACGTGGGGTTACGGGGATAGGGTGGGATATGTGTCGGTGCAGGCTCGATGGGCCGAAATGGCCTCTATCTGCACTGTGGGGATTCTGTGAAGACCCAGACTAGTGCTGCTGGTTCTTGGAGCGTAGGTTTTGTGCAGCTGGCTACAAGCAGAGTGTAAATCTGATGGGACTTGCCAAGGCTGACAGCTGGGTTGCTTGGTCTCCTCAGCCATCAGTCTTACCAAGTCCTGGTGGTCTTGCAGCTGACTGCGCAAAAACCCACTCCTCTGGGAATCGCTGAGACTGGCACTGCTTTGTGCAATGTAAAAGCATCTTCAAAAGTAGTGACTGAAAACAGGCATGTGTAACGCAGGCCTCCCTCGGCCGGCAACCAAATCAAGGTAAATCTGCCGCAATCTTTTAGATTAGTAGCAAGGAAGGCCCATTTATAACATGGTCAGTGAACAAGCTGTGACAGCAGCAGAGCATTTCAGTGCTGACATTATCACACTGCATCATCATCCACAAATGTATTTATTATCTTTGTATTGACATCATGACACATGCTCATGATTATCAATTCTTTGGGCATGCAATCTGCCTAAAATGTCACGGCTAGCCTTATGCGCCTGCCAATTCAAGAGACTGGCAGCTCTACTTGGAAGTAAATTTGAGAGAGTGATGCTCTTATGCCGAACTACCACGACCTCACCGATAATATAAACTCATCTCAAAAATAAAGATAAATTAGTGCCTCTTGTAAAACATAAATCATATCAAAGGAACAATGAGTGTGCCATTCTCCTCTGCTGCCAAACAACCCCTTCAGGGTATGGTTGGCAAGAGCCTAGAAATTAGTCCATTTGCCCGTGGGCACAGACTCATGTGTGGTTAGTCTCCATCATTATTAAAGCTCCAAGAAAAATACATTAGTTTTGGGCTGGAGTTTGACTGAATAATCCTCCTTGTGATTTTGGTCATGGATAAACACTCCACTATTTGGATGTGAAGGAAGGTAATATTTTCACACAATTATTTATTTGATAGTGTATTCCCTCCCTCTCCTTCAGTGAACTGCATGCCAATTACATGTCTGCTCTTCGGATCTTGCTGAGATGGCTGGTGATCCTCTAATCTCTCGCTAATTATTTCTAGGAAAACCACATCTTCAGCAAACTACACAGCATTTTCTTCCAGAGCCCCACCTTCCAATCAATCATGAACTCTCCAATTTAGACCATGGCACAGTCCTGTACGAGCTCACCGAGGATACAGCTACCTATTTCCCAGATGCCGAAGTGGGACAGGAGGAATTCTGAAAGAAACTGGACCCAAGCAACAGGACATGGCATGGCAGAGTCACATGCCTTGGCCCTTACTGTGCTGTTCACACAAAGCAGGTAAAAAACCTTTTAGAGAATCCAGAGAATTGTGGATTCCTGCCAACCTGCCGACTCCAAATGGCACTGCCTGAAGGAACCTGCTTTTCTTCAGTTCATCTTTTTTTTCCCCCATGGCTTCCCTCTTCACTCCAAATTTCATGAGGCTGGAGGAGATGAATTCTTGCACTTCTACGGGCTGGGAAATGTAGGTACTGCCAGGAGGTAGAATCTACCCACAGTGTACCAAGAGTTCTCTGGGGTCCTGCAGGATGCCAGATAGGAAATGAGCCTGTGATGGTTCTGTGCAACAGCACAGAGATCTCGTCCATAACTATTTTTTGCCTTTGATCTTTTAAGGTTCTGTTTCAGAATTCTTGTTTGTGTGTTACACATCTATGGACAAAGAACGGTAATAATTTCTGTACGTGTATATTACAGCACATTACTCAGCAGTTTTATTTTCCATTCTATATACCTTGCATTGGTTAAAAGTGCTGGGCTTGACAGGGTTGGGTTTGATGTATTGATACTGCACTTGGATTATTTTTGACCGAGCTATTGTGATAAATCTTTACACATTCAATAAAAAAGTTGAAGCAGCTTTTTTTGGAACGAGCCCCATGTTTCACAGAAATGTAAGCAACCTCAGCACGAGAATGGTTATGGACCCCGTCCACACGTGCCCATTATAGCTTGCTATGAATACATATTCCTATTCTCACTGCAAAAGACAGTTTCCATAGGCAATCCCCACGCTCTAAGATTGGAATCTTATACGTTTAGTACATGGGCGACAGCATGCCATCGAGCAAACAATCCCCCCATATTGTGAACATGCTACTGAATAATATATAGGATTCCACTATGTCTCGCATCACTTCAGAAGACAGATAATATCAGCCACGCCAGGCACTTTTTGTAACAGGCTACATTATTACACTGGTTTATTCACAAACAAAATTATTTCTACAAGCAAGTTTGGAAACCACTGGCCGAGGGTCAATCAAATAAGCCAATCAGAGAAGGTCCTTTGAATTCATCTTACAGGACTTGGAAAAAGTACTTCTCAAAGAAATAAGCAGTCTTGTTTCTCAGCAAAAAGAGATTATGGTCTCCATAAGAAATAAGTTAGTATAAACATATGGCGCCTAAGGGTACATTCACGCTATAACTATAGCTTTGGTGCAAAGCAGTTTCACTTCACACCAACAATGCATTTATACCATAAATGCAACCGTTATCAGGGCACAACCAATACCTGAGCAAAGTGGAGTAGAACTCCCTGGAAGAGGTAAGCTCACGCCACTCCACTTCAGAGGCAGTTCAGCCTAGACACCCTATTTACACTCCATAAATCAAACATCAGTGTGAAGCCAAAACTGCTTTGCAGCACTGTTAAACACATAGTGTGAATGCACCATCATTTAGCTCCATGCTCCACAGCAAGACAAACTGAATTGAGTCATAGTTGGCAGTTCTGTAACATTTATGTCCAGGAATCCACTTTGATCCAAAAGCAGTTTTATTTCAGGACATTGTCAGCAGCACATCCCGATGAGATTACAATATTTATAAAATAACTGATGCAAGTCAGAAAGCAGCCTTCGGAGGCCCAACATGTTGAATGGGTTGAAATCGCCACTAATACTAAGCCTTTGAATCAGAGCAATATGACGGCAAGGTTTGCAATTCGAACCAGCACAGCGCATGTCTCTCCTGAACACGGTTAGACTCAGACAATTACTGACTATCAAACTCTAGCTTCTGTGATATTGGAGAGCCCTTTGAAGACAATTCAGTTGTTTGACATTCCCTTGTCTGAAGACACAAACTCAGTTGCTGCTATCACTCCAGAAGCTGCAAATAGTGCAGTGTTTGGAAGCCTGTATTCTGCTCTCAAGCTGTACAATTTGAGCTAAATTCTCCTGAAACAATCAAGACTATACTCAGATCTTTGGAATCAAGTAGTTATGAAAAAGACATCCTGCACAAGCTTCAAATGGGATTTTTCTGATTGGAAAATCTAACTTCCATGATAAACTTGCGACTTGCTGGAACTTGTCCCTTAAGTCTTGCAAAAAGAGCTCAATGGGACAATAGTCTAGATAAAGTGAGCCATGAAACTGCAGTTGGAGCAAGGCTGCCACTATTGTATTAAGGAGCATTTTATTGGCAGTTTGGCTGTTGAAGCCAGACTGGACAGGCTTGTACTGGTACCTTATTTCCTGAACAATTAACCTCACATACTTTCTGTAAGATAGCTTTGGGTTACTGTGAAAATATGTGCACCCTTCCAGCCTGAGGCTTGTGTAAGTGGTATTACTTGAAACTCTGCTGTTGGAGAAATGTGTTCGAGAGCCTGAGATTCAGGATGAATTAATTGGTTATTTTGGAGATAAGAAAACTATTGAGTATAATATTTTCGTTTCTAAGCCTAAGAAAGCTTTGGAAGTGAAATAAAGCAACTATCTCTGAAGCTAAGGGCTCCTTGCTAAGAACACAGAATTGTGAAAATAATGGTTTTGCCAGGAAAATTCCCTTGAAATGAAGGAGACAGTCTTTCTGGACTCTCTTCATTTGAGTCTGACACAAGAGCCCAAGGGGGTAAAGTTCACCTTGGGTGGTAGTGCAAAATAGGCGCTAGCTCGTCAGCGGACCATTTCACACTCCACTAGGCTTTCTTTTAAAAGGTCGGGCGTAACGTAAAGCCGTCTGCAGAGTCTGGCTCTCCTCCTAACTGGTAGATATTGCAGTAGTGTATTGTAGCAATTTGGGAGAATGTATGACAAAAGTGACTGTGAATTTAATTGTTTCAGCGGTACCGTTAAAGGAGCCCATTGTCTGCGTCAGGGGGACAGGCCAGTACAGGAAAGTGACCAGACATACTCACATTTTCACTGAGTCAGCTGGCTTTCTTTGCTGGTGTCAATATCTGTGCTCAGAAACCAATTCGATCAAAGATTTCAAAATGTCTTTTTGAAATGTTAATGTCTGAATCTGCAAATGGGGTGGGAGTGGGGAGAGGAGATAAATTCTCTGGCTAACCCTTGAGAGGAAAACATTTACTATCTCAATGTGATGTGTGATGTCAAAGACTGCTTTTGTCATTTAAAAAAAGTGCCTTAGCTATTCAGGTTTAAGTCAGTTCACTTGTGAAGTTAACTGCCATAGCAACCGGGGTGGTTATGTATGTAACACATTCCATTACAAAGTTGTTACACTTTTAGGTTTCTTTTTACAGTGAATATTTCTTTGGGTTCAGTGGCCACTCCTCTAAGCGGATCTAATGTCCCGTATGAACCAGAGTCTTTTTACCTGCCTAATATCTTGCTAAATGTAGTCAGACTAAAGGGTTGAACAGAGAACACTTGTTACTGTATTCCAATATGTCACATGCTGTCATGCTCTATTTTAGAAGGCAGACGGAGATACACTCTATCAGACAGTGGCTCAAGCCATAACCCAACAGGCAAATGAACAGTACATCAGTATATTTACAGTAATTACAAACTTTACTATTCTCTATCAAAACAGTAAGCAGTTCTCCCGCACTAACCCTTAACATATAATTCTCCTTTAAAACATAAGGGTACTTTGTTTTGTATGATGTGTGGTATGGAAATGATTTCTGCGCACATCGGGTGTCCCTCAGTAGCCAAGAACATTATTCCCTGGAGAAAGTGTCTCTCTGAACCTGTATTGTGCTCTATCTCTGTCATCCCCACTCCCAATCTGGGGGGTGTGAGTGTCAGTGAGCTGCATCTCCATCAGTTCCATGCACCTTACACTAACCAGGCTCCACTGGATAGTTAGATCCCAAAAAGTTGTTTGACTTTTTTTTTTAATTCGTTTTATGAGATGTGGGCGTCGCTGGCAAGGCCAGCATTTATTGCCCATCCCTAATTGCCCTTGAGGTGGTGGTAAGCCGCCGCCTTGAATTGCTGCTGTCCGTGTGGTGAAGGTACTCCCACAGTGCTGTTAGGTAGGGAGTTCCAGGATTTTCACCCAGCGATGATGAAGGATCAGCGATATACTTCTAAGTCAGGATGGTGTGTGACTTGGAGGTGGTGGTGTTCCCATGCGCCTGCTGCCCTTGTCCTTCTAGGTGGAAGAGGTCGCGGGTTTGGGAGGTGCTGCCGAAGAAGCCTTGGCGAGTTGCTGCAGTGCATCTTTTAGATGGTACACACTGCAGCCACGGTACGCCGGTGGTGGAGGGAGTGAATGTTTAGGGTGGTAGATGGGGTGCCAATCAAACGAGCTGCTTTGTTCTGGATGGTGTCGAGCTTCTTGAGTGTTGTTGGAGCTGCACTCATCCAGGCAAGTGGAGAGTATTTCATCACACTCCTGACTTGTGCCTTATAGATGGTAGAAAGGCTTTGGGGAGTCAGGAGGTGAGACACTCGCCGCAGAATACCTAGCCTCTGACCTGCTCTTGTTGCCACAGTATTTATGTGGCTGGTCCAATTAAGTTTCTGGTCAATGGTGATCCCCAGGCTGTTGATGGTGGGGGATTCGGCGATGGTAATGCCATTGAATGTCAAGGGGCGATGGTTAGACTCTCGCTTGTTGGAGATAGTCATTACCTGGCACTTCTGTGGCGCGAATGTTATCTGCCACTTATCAGCCCAAGCCTGAACGTCGTCCAGGTCTTGTTGCATGCAGGCATGGACTGCTTTATTATCTGAGGAGTTGTGAATGGCACTGAACACTGTGCAGTCATCAGTGAACATCCCCATTTCTGACCTTATGTTGGAGGGAAGGTCATTGATGAAGCAGCTGAAGATGGTTGGGCCTAGGACACTGCCCTGAGGAACTCCTGCAGCGATGTCCTGGGGCTGTGATGATTGACCTTCAATCACCACAACCATCTTCCTTTGCTAGGTATGACTCCAGCCAGTGGAGAGTTTTCCCCCCGATTTCCATTGACTTCAGTTTTATTAGGGCTCCTTGATGCCACACTCGGTCAAATGCTGCCTTGATTTCAAGGGCAGTCACTCTCACCTCACCTGGAATTCAGCTCCTTTGTCCATGTTTGGACCAAGGCTGTAATGAGGTCAGGAGCCGAGTGGTCTTGGCGGAACCCAAACTGGGCATCAGTGAGCAGGTTATTGGTGAGGAAGTGCCACTTGATGACACCTTCCATCACTTTGCTGATAATTGAGAGGAGACTGATGGGGCAGTAATTGGCGGATTGGATTTGTCCTGCTTTTTGTGGACAGGACATACCTGGGCAGTATTCCACATTGTCGGATAGATACCAGTGTTGTAGCTGTACTGGAACAGCTTGGCTAGAGGCACGGCTAGTTCTGGAGCACACGTCTTCAGCACGATAGCCGGCATGTTGTCAGGGCCCATAGCCTTTGCTGTATCCAGTGTGCTGAGCCGTTTCTTGATATCACGTGGAGTGAATCGAATTGGCTGAAGACTGGCTTCTGTGACAGGTGGGGACCTCAGGAGAAGGCCGATATGGATCATCCACTTGGCACTTCTGGCTGAAGATGGTTGCAAACGCTTCAGCCTTGTCTTTTGAACTCACGTGCTGTGCTCCACCATCATTGAGGATGGGGATATTCATGGAGCCTCCTTCTCCCATTAGTTGTTTAATGGTCCACCACCATTCACAACTGGATGTGGCAGGACTGCAGAGCTTTGATCTGATCCGTTGATTGTGGGATTGCTTAGCCCTGTCTATAGCATACTGCTTCCGCATTTTAGCATGCATGTAGTCCTGTGTTGCAGCTTCCCCAGGTTGGCACCTCATTTTTAGGTATGCCTGGTGCTGCTCCTGGCATGCTCTTCTACACTCCTTATTGAACCAGGGTTGGTCCCCTGGCTTGATGGTAATGGTAGAGAGAGGGATATGCCGGGCCATGCGGTTACAGATTGTGGTGGAATACAATTCTGCTGCTGCTGATGGCCCACAGCGCCTCATGGCTGCCCAGTTTTGAGCTGCTAGATCTGTTCTGAATCTATCCCATTTAGCACGGTGGTAGTGCCACACAACACGATGGAGGGTGTCCTCAGTGTGAAGACGGGACTTTGTCTCCACAATGACTGTGCGGTGGTCACTGCTATCAATACTGTCATGGACAGATGCATCTGTGACAGGTAGATTGGTGAGGACGAGGTCGAGTAGGTTTTTCCCTCGTGTTGGTTCTCTCACCACCTGTCGCAGGCCCAGACTGGCAGCTGTGTCCTTCAGGACTCGGCCAGCTTGGTCAGTAGTGGTGCTACCGAGCCACTCTTGGTGATGGACATTGAAGTCCCCCACCCAGAGGACATTCTGTGCCCTTGCTACTCTCAGTGCTTCTTCCAAGTGGTGTTCAACATGGAGGAGTACTGATTTATCAGCTGAGGGAGGACGGTAGGTGGTAATCAGCAGGAGGTTTCCTTGCCCATGCTTGACCTGAAGCCATGAAACTTCATGGGGTCCGGAGTCAATGTTGAGGACTCCCAGGGCCACTCCTTCCCGACTGTATACCACTGTGCCGCCACCCCTGGTAGGTCTGTCCTGCCGGTGGGACAGGACATACCCAGGGATCGTGATGGAGGAGTTTGGGACATTGGCTGAAAGGTATGATTCTGTGAGTATGACTATGTCAGGCTGTTGCTTGACTAGTCTGTGGGATAGCTCTCCCAATTTTGGCACAAGTCCCCAGATGTTGGTGAGGAGGACTTTGCAGGGTTGACTGGGCTGGGTGTGCCATTGCCGTGTCCGTAGACGGTGCCGAGGTCGATGCCGGGTGGTCCGTCCGGTTTCATTCTTATTATTTTGTTTCGTAGCGGTTTGTTACAATTGAGTGGCTTGCTAGGTCATTTCAGAGGGCAGTTAAGAGTCAACCACATTGCTTGCCACTGCTCCACATGTCTCCATTGTACTCATAGTGGACACAAGACCCTGTCTGAACGGTGTTGGTGCCCTGACTATGTTTAGGTGGGTGAAGCCTATAACACTGTGTCACTCTATCAGCAACCACTGTGACTGACTGTGGAGCGTGCGATCCCTTAGCCTCCCCCTTGCTGAGTAGGCTGACCATGACATCGTCAGGACTCATTTCATCCTCTATCAAAACCTCGGATGGCATGGCTGCTGTAACCTCTACATCTTTCACTCGTGCCTACATGGGATATTCCAGCCCAACCATGACCACGGGTAGATCTAAAGAAGAATATATACCTCTTGAAAATAAGCAATTTTGCCCTTCACATACTATGAATCTGATGCTGTTGCATGAAAGTAAAAGAATACCCGGTGTTCCACGATTCCTTGGTCTGTCTCCCAAACACTTTCTTGTTTGTGGTCACATACAAAGAGCAGCTTTGTGTTTTTATTATTTGTTCTCGAGACATGGGCAGCTCTGGCAAGGTTGCATTTGTCGCCCTTCCGTGGTTGCTCTGAGATGGTGGTGGGCAATGTTCCCTTTAATTTTTTTTTGGGTGCGTGGCCCTTTTCAGGGGCTGCGCAGCCCATTCAAAATACCTCGTATGCGTATTTTTTCCTGTTAAAAGCCGGTGAGCCGGAGCTGCAGAACGCTGCGCGGCTGCACAGCTTGAAGGGAACATTGGTGGTGGGACTTCTCCTTGAATTGCTGCAGTCCTTGCACTGATGGTGCTCCTACAATGGTATTGGATAGGGAATTAACCAGTGACTATGAAGGAATGGTAATATATGTCCAATTCAGGATAGCGTGTGACTTGGAGGCGATGGTGTTCCCATGACATTGATGCTGTAGTCCTTCTTGGGGTAGAGGCCGCAGCGGGGTTAGGAGTTGCTGTCAAAGTAACCTTAGTGAGTTGCTGCAGTGCATCCTGTAGATTGAACATACTGAATTCACAGTGCACTGGTGATGGAGTGGGTAGACATGGAATCTAGTGGCAGGGCCACCAGTCATACAAACTAATTTGTATGTTGTTGAGCTTCTTGAGTGTTGTTGCAACTGCACCCATCCAGGCAAGTGAAGAGTATTCCATCACACTCCTAACAAGTCTTGTAGATGGTGGAGAGGCTTTGAGGGATCAGGAGGGGAGCTACTTGTTGCAAAGTACCCAGTCCCTGCGCTGCTCTTGTAGCCACAGTGTTGATATGGCTGGTGCAGTTCAGCTGTTGGTCAGTGCTGATCACCAAGGTATTGATGGTGGGGGATATGGTGATGCCATTGAAGGTCAAGGGTAGATGCGGCTTTCTCTTGTTTGAGGTGATTATTACCTGGCACTTAGGTGGTTCAAATGTTACCTGCCACATGCCATCCCAAGCCTGAATGTTATCCAGGTCCTGCTGTAAGCTGGCAGGGGCTGCTTCGTTATTGGAGTTGTGAATGGTGCTGAACACCGGAATCATCAGCAAAACAGCCCTACCCCATACCTTATAACAGAGGGAAGGTCATTGATGAAGCAGCTGAAGATGGTTGGGCCGATGACACTTTCCAGAGAAACTCTTGAATTGATATTCTGGGGTTTGTGATGAATGGCCTCTGACATTCCTTTGTGTCAGGTGTAACTCCAGGCACTGGAAGTTTTTCTGTTTCACCCCCATTGCCTTTAGTTTTGCTAGCTACATAGGATGTTTGTAATTGAATGGGGTGGATTGGCTACTGCCTGAGGGAACCCATTGATCTGTTCCATTTCTATCAGTTGTTGATTGGAGGAAACTAACACTTGTCCACACAGCTATCTGCAACACTACTGGACAAAACAATACTAATGGCTGGGCGCTCAACAGACATGAGCATATTAAATCACCATCTGTTTCAGATGCACATTGATGCCTAAGGCATACAGGTCTGTGATATATATTCTCTGCAGTCTGCAGAAATAGCTAGCAGTAACCAATTTTAACCGTGTGTGTGCGTGCTATGATCAAGAAAGAATCTAATATTTAATCCATCAGAAACAAAAATGCTTCACAAAATCTATGAAAGATTATTCCATCCAAAACCTCTTGCAACGAGTGGCCGAGGTTAAGGCGATGGACTGCTAATCCTTACATGAAAAGGAAACATTTGCAGGCCTATGGGGAAAGAGCAGGGTAGTGGGATTAATTGGATAGCTCTTTCAAAGAGGCGACACACAGGCACGGTGGGCTGAAAGACCTCCTTCTGTGATGTATGATTCTATGAAATTATTGGACTGGGTAAGAAATGTGTTCTAAAGAGGATAAATTAACCCATTGTGGACTGCTATCTTTATTTTAAGTAGTGTGCTACTAGTTTCTTGTACCTTACTGCTTCTGTATTCCAGCTCACTCGCAAATAAATCTACTCGGTTTAGCCTGAACTAATAGTTTGATGGTATGGTATTAACTTCCTTTTTGAAGAAGACTGAAGAACGTGGTGGGTGTCCCCATCTCGCATAATCTCTGGTGCATAATGCTGTAAGTCAGGGGTAATAGTTAGTCACAGGACACATTATCCCATTCACAGCACACATGCTATGAGAACTCCCCCACTGTGAACATCTGACAAAAGGTAGGAGAAAGCCCAAATTGTAACAGTAACTCTAGCTGTGGCCGGTACATTTTTTTTTAAAGTATGGAATGAAGAAAGGCTTTCTGGCCCTATGAGCCTGCTATTTCCAACAGACCACATATAATTTGCATGGGCTTGGAATCTCCTTGACTGACTTTGATCTGAGGAGATGAAATGACTACAGGTAAAACATATAAAAAGAAACAGCTCTGAAATTTCTGACCCTTGAAGATGACCAAATGAAAGCAATCTAACTTTAAAATCTGCATCATTCAGACCTGATCAGTTGAACTGTGCAGATATTTCCCTGGTCCCATCTGACTGGAACCATAGTTCTAAGGAGTACTTAGTCAGCTGTGTCTATAATTCTCTTCACCTGTTCATCTTGTGCTTAAACAGGTACATATCCAGCTCGCTCTTAGTGTTGAGTGCCAGTTTGGCTCCGTTAGTAGCACTTTTGTGTCGGAGTCATGTTTGTGGGTTCAAGTCCCACTTCAGGATTTAAGAACATAATCAAACGCAACTCTTCAGTGCAGTACTGAGGGAGTGCTGCATTTACAAAGTATTAACAGCACAGAAACAGGCCATTCGGTCCAACCAGTCTATGCCGGTGTTTATGCTCCACTCGAGCCTCCTCCCATCTTTCCTCATCTAACTCTATCAGCATAACCCTCTATTCCCTTCTCCCGCATATGCTTATCGAGCTTCCCCTTAAATGCATCTATACTATTTGCCTCAACCACTCCCTGTGGTAGTAAGTTCCACATTCTCACCACTCTCTGGGTAAAGAGGTTTCTTCTGAATTCCCTATTTGATTTCTTGGTGACTATCTTCTATTGATGACCTCTAGTTTTGCTCTTCCCCACAAGTGGAAACACTCTGGGCTGGATTTTGTCTTGGGGTCGGGTTGGGGTCGTGTAATCCGCATTTCGCATTTCGTGTTTCCCCCCCGACTCCAGATTAATGTGGATGCCTGATGCAATTTTCACTTAATTGGGCAATTGAGTTGCAGCATGTGGGAACCCATGAACTAATTAGTGTTTTCAGTCTGAAAGTCGCCTCTGATGATGTCATCATTGCTGACTGCCTAGTCTCAGAGACTGTTGGTGAGAGAGGACCTGCCTGGCTTTTGATGTGAGTGGACCTGGATGCAAAAGGGTGTGTGTGTGGTGGCAGAGACAGAGACAGAGACAGAGACAGAGACAGAGACAGAGACACAGAGACAGAGACACAGAGACAGAGACACAGAGACAGAGACACAGAGACAGAGACACAGAGACAGAGACACAGAGACAGAGACACAGAGACAGAGACACAGAGACAGAGACACAGAGACAGAGACACAGAGACAGAGCACAGAGACAGAGACACAGAGACAGAGACACAGAGACAGAGACACAGAGACAGAGACACAGAGACAGAGACACAGAGACAGAGACACAGAGACAGAGACACAGAGACAGAGACACAGAGACAGAGCACAGAGACAGAGACACAGAGACAGAGACACAGAGACAGAGACACAGAGACAGAGACACAGAGACAGAGACACAGAGACAGAGACACAGAGACAGAGACACAGAGACAGAGACACAGAGACAGAGACACAGAGACAGAGACACAGAGACAGAGACACAGACAGAGACACAGAGACAGAGACACAGAGACAGAGACACAGAGACAGAGACACAGAGACAGAGACACAGAGACAGAGACACAGAGACAGAGACACAGAGACAGAGACACAGAGACAGAGACACAGAGACAGAGACACAGAGACAGAGACACAGAGACAGAGACACAGAGACAGAGACACAGAGACAGAGACACAGAGACAGAGACACAGAGACAGAGACACAGAGACAGAGACACAGAGACAGAGACACAGAGACAGAGACACAGAGACAGAGACACAGAGACAGAGACACAGAGACAGAGACACAGAGACAGAGACACAGAGACAGAGACACAGAGACAGAGACACAGAGACAGAGACACAGAGACAGAGACACAGAGACAGAGACACAGAGACAGAGACACAGAGACAGAGACACAGAGACAGAGACACAGAGACAGAGACACAGAGACAGAGACACAGAGACAGAGACACAGAGACAGAGACACAGAGACAGAGACACAGAGACAGAGACACAGAGACAGAGACACAGAGACAGAGACACAGAGACAGAGACACAGAGACAGAGACACAGAGACAGAGACACAGAGACAGAGACACAGAGACAGAGACACAGAGACAGAGACACAGAGACAGAGACACAGAGACAGAGACACAGAGACAGAGACACAGACAGAGACACAGACAGAGACACAGACAGAGACACAGACAGAGACACAGACAGAGACACAGACAGAGACACAGACAGAGACACAGACAGAGACACAGACAGAGACACAGACAGAGACACAGACAGAGACACAGACAGAGACACAGACAGAGACACAGACAGAGACACAGACAGAGACACAGACAGAGACACAGACAGAGACACAGACAGAGACACAGACAGAGACACAGACAGAGACACAGACAGAGACACAGACAGAGACACAGACAGAGACACAGACAGAGACACAGACAGAGACACAGACAGAGACACAGACAGAGACACAGACAGAGACACAGACAGAGACACAGACAGAGACACAGACAGAGACACAGACAGAGACACAGACAGAGACACAGACAGAGACACAGACAGAGACACAGACAGAGACACAGACAGAGACACAGACAGAGACACAGACAGAGACACAGACAGAGACACAGACAGAGACACAGACAGAGACACAGACAGAGACACAGACAGAGACACAGACAGAGACACAGACAGAGACACAGACAGAGACACAGACAGAGACACAGACAGAGACACAGACAGAGACACAGACAGAGACACAGACAGAGACACAGACAGAGACACAGACAGAGACACAGACAGAGACACAGACAGAGACACAGACAGAGACACAGACAGAGACACAGACAGAGACACAGACAGAGACACAGACAGAGACACAGACAGAGACACAGACAGAGACACAGACAGAGACACAGACAGAGACACAGACAGAGACACAGACAGAGACACAGACAGAGACACAGACAGAGACACAGACAGAGACACAGACAGAGACACAGACAGAGACACAGACAGAGACACAGACAGAGACACAGACAGAGACACAGACAGAGACACAGACAGAGACACAGACAGAGACACAGACAGAGACACAGACAGAGACACAGACAGAGACACAGACAGAGACACAGACAGAGACACAGACAGAGACACAGACAGAGACACAGACAGAGACACAGACAGAGACACAGACAGAGACACAGACAGAGACACAGACAGAGACACAGACAGAGACACAGACAGAGACACAGACAGAGACACAGACAGAGACACAGACAGAGACACAGACAGAGACACAGACAGAGACACAGACAGAGACACAGACAGAGACACAGACAGAGACACAGACAGAGACACAGACAGAGACACAGACAGAGACACAGACAGAGACACAGACAGAGACACAGACAGAGACACAGACAGAGACACAGACAGAGACACAGACAGAGACACAGACAGAGACACAGACAGAGACACAGACAGAGACACAGACAGAGACACAGACAGAGACACAGACAGAGACACAGACAGAGACACAGACAGAGACACAGACAGAGACACAGACAGAGACACAGACAGAGACACAGACAGAGACACAGACAGAGACACAGACAGAGACACAGACAGAGACACAGACAGAGACACAGACAGAGACACAGACAGAGACACAGACAGAGACACAGACAGAGACACAGACAGAGACACAGACAGAGACACAGACAGAGACACAGACAGAGACACAGACAGAGACACAGACAGAGACACAGACAGAGACACAGACAGAGACACAGACAGAGACACAGACAGAGACACAGACAGAGACACAGACAGAGACACAGACAGAGACACAGACAGAGACACAGACAGAGACACAGACAGAGACACAGACAGAGACACAGACAGAGACACAGACAGAGACACAGACAGAGACACAGACAGAGACACAGACAGAGACACAGACAGAGACACAGACAGAGACACAGACAGAGACACAGACAGAGACACAGACAGAGACACAGACAGAGACACAGACAGAGACACAGACAGAGACACAGACAGAGACACAGACACAGACACAGACAGAGACACAGACACAGACACAGACAGAGACACAGACACAGACACAGACACAGACACATCCTCTGAAGACATTGAATGCAGCAGCATCAGAGGCGACGTTCAGACCTAATACTACTACTACTACCTTCATCACATCTCCGTTGTAATAGTGGACCTGCAGCCGATAGTCAGCTATCCACTTGTGCTCCCGCCAGGTTTCACTGGAGTGTTTCACACCAGGCGTGTTTCACGTCAGAAGAGGGTTAAACTAGCTACAGCGTTTCAAAATGGCATTACAGAGCCAATTTAGAGCTTGTTAAGGGCTTTAATGGTCTCTCCCGCCTCTTGAAGGCGGGACGGAGTCGGGAACCCCGCGACTGATTGTCAAAATTGCGTGGAGGCGGGATGGAGTCGGAAACCCCGACCCCGCAAATTTAACCCCCCACACGCCTCCAAACCCGACTCCATGGGTCATTCAAAATCCAGCCCTCTGTGTCTACTCTATCAAAACCTTTCATGATTTTAAAGACTTCTATTAGGTCACCCCTCCTCAGCCTTCTCTTTTCAAGAGAAAAGAGACCCAGCCTGTTTATCCTTTCCTGATAGGTATTTCTGGTATCATCTTTGTAAATCTTTTTTGCACCCTCTCCAGTGCCTCTATATCCTTTTTATAATATGGCGACCAGAATTGTACAGTACTCCAAGTGTGGTCTAACCAAGGTTCGATACAAGTTTAACATAACTTCACTACTTTTCAATTCTATCACTCTAGAAATAAACCCTTGTGCTTGGTTTGCTTTTTTATGGCCTTATTAACCTGTGTCGATACTTTTAGTGATTGTGTATGTGTACTCCGAGATCCCTTTGCTCTTCTACCCCATTTAGATTCTTATTTTCCAAGTAATATGTGACCTCATTTTTCTTACCAAAATGTAATACCTCACATTTATCTGTGTTGAAATTCATTTGCCAATTATATGCCCATTCTGCAAGCTTATTAATGTCGTCTTATATTTTTCTGCAGTCCACCTCAGTATTGACTATCTCCCCCCACCCCCCATTTAGCATCATCCGCAAATTTAGAAATTGTGTTTTTGATTCCAAAGTCTAAATCGTTAATATAAATTGTGAACAACATTGGTCCCAGCACTGATCCTTATGGGACCCCACTTTCCATCTTCTGCCACTGACTCCGCATTCTCTGACCTTATTCATTAGTCTATTATGTGGTACCTTATCAAAGGCCTTTTGGAAATCTAGATAAATTACATCTACTGCGTTACCCTTGTCTACTCTCTGTTACCTCTTCAAAGAATTCAACGAGGTTGGTCAAGCATGACTTTACCTTTTGAAATCCTTGCTGACTATTCATTATTATATTTTTGGTTTCTATATGTTGACTATTCATTATTATAATTTTGGTTTCTGGAAGGGAAAAATTAAAGTTTGAGGTACTGGATCATTCTCGTGTGCCTCGGTGACCAACGGTAGAATGGCAACAGCAGAGGTTTTTGACCGCTCAATTGCCCTTTCTCCCGGAGACTGGCTAGCTGTGGAGATGTGAGGGGGGAGAAACAAAGGGATAGGGAAAAGATGAAATTAAAAAGTTACCTTCGTCTGTGGGGCAGCAAAAACTGGTCATTAATATGAAATAGGAAATCCCTCCATGTGACATGTTCCTTCTGAATTCCTTATTGGATTTACTAGTGACTATCTTATATTTATGGCCCCTAGATCTGGTCTCGCCCGCAAGTGGAAACATCTTCTCTACGTCTATCCCATCAAACCCTTTCATAATCTTAAAGACCTCTATCAGGTCACCCCTCCGTCTTCTCGTTTCTCGAGAAAAGAGCCCCAGCCTGTTCAACCTTTCCTGCTAAGTACTTCCTCTCAGTTCTGTTATCATCCTTGTAAATCTTTTTTGCACCTTCTCCAATGCCTCTATCCTTTTTATAATATGGAGACCACAACTGTTCACAGTACTCCAAGTGTTGTCTAACCAAGGTTCCATACAAGTTTAACATTTTCAATTCTATCCCTCTAGAAATGAACCCCAGTGCCATTTGCTTTTTTTATGGCCTTATTAACCTGTGTTGCTACTTTTAGTGATCTGTGTATCTACCCCCACATCCCTCTGTTCCTCTACCTCATTTCGACACTTATTTTCCAAGGAGTACATGGCCTCATTCTTCCCACCTACACTTATCTATATTGAAGTTCATTTGTCAATTACACGTCAATTCTGCAAGTTTATTAATGTCATCTTGTATTTTGTTGCAGTCCTCCTCTGTATTAACTACACCCCCCCCCCCCCCCCCAATTTGGTGTCGTCCACAAATTTTGAAATTGTACTTCCAATTCCCGAGTCCAAATCGTTTGTAAATGGTGAACAACAGTGGTCCTGGCACCGATCCTTGTGGAACACCACTTCCCACCTTTTGCCAATCTGATTAACTACCTTTAACCCCTACTCTCTCTTCTGTTTTGTAGCCAGCTTGCTATCCATTCTGCTACTTGTCCCCTGACTCCACACGTTGGAAATCTAAATATATTATGTCCATACATTGCCCTTATCTACCCTTTCTGTCACTTCTTCCAAGAATTCAATAAGGTTGATCAAGCATGACCATCCCTTTTGGAATCGGTGCTGATAACTCTATTATATTTTCAGTTTCTAGATGTTTCTCTATTACATCTTTGAGCAAGGATTCCATTATCTTTCCTACCACCGACATTACGCTAATTGGTCTATACTCCCCTGGTCTTGTTTTATCTTTTTATATATAGGAATCACATTAGCTGTCCGCCAGTCCTTTGGCACTATTCCCTTTTCTAATGATTTTTTATATGTTATTGTGCCTAACTTCTTTTAATATGCGTGGATGCAATCCACCTGGACCAGGGGTTTCAACCTCTCTAAGTTTGATTAGTTTATCAATGATCTCCCCCCTTTCTATCTTAAATGTCTTTCTGTCCTTTTTGATGTCTCCTAATATCACGTCCACCATGTTAGTTTCCCTGGTAAATAACCAGGCAAAGTAATTATTTAATATTTCTGCCATTTGCCTCTGAAGCACTTTATAAACAATCTGACTCAAGCATGTTGGCTGACAGGGCCACAGCAAATAGTGCTGTTCCATATCACGGATCATGCTGGGATCCAACCACCATTTGTTACCATTGAAACTCCTTTAACTCTGGACCACTGGAAATCCTGTTAAGCTCTTGTTTAACACCAAAACTGTAGGTCAACACTGGAACATCTCTCTGTTGGAGGTGCCATCCGGCCTTGTTGAAGTGGATGTAAAAAGATCCCATTAGAAGAGGAACTGGGGGTTCTCCGAGTCCTGGCCAACACCCAACATCACAAGTAACCATTTAACTGGTCATCACTTCATTTGCTGTTCATAGGACCTTTCTGTATTCGGTTTGTTTTACTTATGCAGTGACTGCACTTCAAAGAAATTCATTGGTTGTGAAGCATTTTGGGATGTCCTGAGGACATTATATAACAGCAAGTTTTTTTCTCTTTCTAACTATTCACATAAGCCTATTCTACATCTCTAGTACACTAAATGGGGAAGGGAATTTGAGCATAAGAAAAGACTGCTAGTCTGAATGAAACTTATCCCTCCAGATTAGATTAATTTTCTCATCATGGCATCCAAATGTATTTTAAATTAATGCATGGTCTTTGTTTCTTGCTTGGTATATTCCAATTACTTAGTAGAACTATGGATGATTAGGTTTTTCCTGTGTGTTCTAAATTTAATTTTCACATTTCCATTTAATTTCTTGATATTTTGAAGTATAATTCTGGGGTTACCTTAAATATCCCATTTAATATTTTCTACACTTAAATGAGCCCTCTCTTCTCCCCCACCCTCCACTTCCTTGTGGACTGTAAAGCTTTAAAGTTCTTCAATTTATCTTTGTTACTCTTATTTGTTCTATGTACCCATACCAATGCAAGTTGATCGCTTATGTGGCTTGGTGACCAAAACTGAACACACTACCCCAACTAGGGTCTGACCAGGGTATTGTAAAGTCACAGCATAACCTTTGTCAACTTGTATGGGCTTGTTCTGGCTATATTATATCTATTTTTCAAAATGTGTGAAACATAACATTTCAGTTAAATTTTATTTGCCATGTGTTTGAACAGTTGCATAATTGTCCTAAATTGTTCTGTAGCTCTTTTGCTATCTTATTTTTGTGTTGAGAACATATTTGTTCAGCTTCTCAGGCCATTCACATAAGTTGGTTTTGGTATGTAGTTCATTTATGTACTCAGCTTGAAAGAACTTCTTTCAGTTTTGCTTGCAACCTCCCAAAGTTGTACTTGTGTGCTGTAGTTCTGACGTCACAGTGGAGGTGCTTTGTCCATCAAAATAAAACCGTGGCTTTTCTGGTAACGGACTGCATGCAGCTATCAAAAATTGTAACATGCTCTAAAAACACAACTTTGTGTCACATATCCACTGATCGAGTATATTGGATTTCTTTTTAATTGGCAAGGTTCTTTCCCTGTTCAGGTGACTTCACAGACTTCAAGTATGTAAGGAGGGATCTATGACGTAGAAAATAAAACAAAACAGTGGCTATTACACTATTGGGGTTGTCAATGCTGGCAGGTTGAAGAAATGCTGATATAGACTTTCCCAAATCAAATGTGCTGGGGTAGTGAGCGGGAGCACAAAAGAAGTGAGGGAATTCTGGAAGTCCAGTATGAGGATACAACAGGGACTAGCCAGTGTGTTGAACTCCTCAAACGAGATCTGCCTAAGAGATGTGAATAGCAGGAGTCACCTCTTCGTTTTTCCTCTTCCTGTAAAAACCCGAGAGAAAATGTCCAAACTTCTGAATGTATTAGCGAAGCAGTTATTTCAAATTTACATTCTCAATGATTTGAATTTCCTCAACTACTGCTTCCTGCCGGTAGAGAAATAATTGAGACCTAAACGGATTAAAATAAAAAGTCATATACACAAGCCAGTAAAAGAAATCCAGAGGATATTTGATGGGAATATGTCACGTGTAACAGTGCATTATGTAGGCCAGCTTCATGGGTACAGTTAGAGTCAAGCCCATTCGTCAAAATTGTCACTTTTGCAAACTGCTGAACAACATGAAAACTAAATGAAAATCGCTAAATTAGGAACTGGGGGGGTGGGGGGAGTTTGCTCTGGATAGTGAGGGATTGGTATGGCACAAGATACAGCTCCCCAGGAGATTGATTCACATTGAGACTGGCTAATAGTTTACATCTGAAGAGAAGCCAGAGCAAATACCATTTACAAATAGGAGTAGAGAGAAAGATTTGGGGTAATAAGGGATCAGTGTGACAGTGACACCAATAAGCAACTGTCGAGTATTTACAGGAAGAGAGAGTCTACAGGAAGAGGTGGACTTTATGTCCCTGTTAAATTAGGACCATTAAAAGCTGATGCTAATTATAGTTCTGGCAGAAATATTATTAAAAAGCATGATATGGTTCATATCTGATGCTGTCCACTTAAAAGAATTTATCTCCACAGCTGTTGCAGACACCAGTAACACAGAATGTGCTTTTAATTCCCTTATAATTCTACTAGAGAACTGCAAAGTTGTTCCATTATACCCTCCTGTAAATCAAATGTTTATTCTGCATTAATCACATCAGTCAGCAATAGTTAACTTTCATTAGCATTGATTTAACTTTATTAAGACTATGTATATTAAAAAAAAAATTACAGGTGGCAAGAGTATGAAGGCTGCAATTCATTCTCTGGGATCTGATTACATCAATAAACTGCTTGCGGGGTTTATGGTGTCATCTGAACCCTGAAAGTAAATGACTTGTCATCTTGTGTTTACGGTAGCCCAGACAAAATAAAATTGATTTGTAATAAAATAAAAACTTTCTTCTGTGACACTTTTTTTTAAAAACACATCACACTTGTGATACGAGAATATTGAATGGTAAGCCAACTGAATAAAGAGTTAACACGCTAAGAGTTATGTAGGTCCCACTGATGAGAGCAATCAGTTCCCTATTCAATGGCTTACGATCAGACACTCTCTTTACACTCAGCAAGGATGTAGATTAACTACAATCCTATCTTCTGCAATTAGCCATGCGCAGCAGCAGGAAAGACAGCTCTTTTACATTCCTAAAAAACACTGGTAACCGTGAAGATATCCTATAGGCAGCTTTAGGACTATTTTGATAAGACAGTATATTAATTCTACTCAATTTTTTTTATTAATCTGCTTTTCATTTTTAGCGTCTGCATTAGCAAACTGTTAGTGCTTACAAAATGGAGATGACACAGAACGACAACACCCTTGGTTCAACTGGCAAAAACATACCACTCTTCTCATCAAAAGTCCACCTTTTTTAAAGACTGCAGTCATTTAAGGTTTAGACTGGTCGTGTTTGGCTGACTTCTTGCTCAACCTTCCGTGGTGCAGGTTCATTTTCAAAGGAGGCTTGTCACGCGAGCTCTGCTGTGTCCATATCTTCGCGCCCATCCTTTCTATATTAAGACTGTAGACGTTGAAATGGCAAAAGACCCATAAAAAACACTGCTCGTGGTTTCCCTTTCCACACATGAAATGAGGACATTTATAATCAAACATTCTTGTTAAAAGTAGAGCTTTTTAAAATAAAAAGGACTAACACACAAAACCATCTTCCTGTCAGTCACTGATGCAGATAAAACCAAAAATAAAAACAAAACCGGACTGGCGTTCTAACAGGTCGCAGCACTGAAAATGCAGGCCTGGTTTTCATGCTGCTTTAAAATACATAAATTAAAGTCTATTTTAATTACACATTTGCCACAGAATTCTGAAAATAATTCACAATTCTTAATAATTGCAGGTCTGTGGGTGGATAACCTTTTACAGGCTACCAAAGGGTCACAGATACAGCTGCCGCCTCAGCACAGAAATCAATGTAACAAAACCATGTCACATCAGGAGGAGTTCCTGATTCAAATATCAATGCAAAACCCTGATCCCCATTTAAATTTTGGGTTTCAATATAATAAAACACTTAGTCTGCAGCCAATTTTCATCTGCAGACAACTGTATAGTTTAAGAATCTAATCCCTTTCCAAAAAAAATGTTTCAGTTCAGCATTTCCTATTGTTTTTGTTTGTGAACTATTAACTAGGCTGTGAGATGATTTACAAATCTTGTCTTAGGGGCAGCTATTAGCAATCAAGGTCCCAGGTGGCACGATGGCATAGGACGCTGGAGCTACACTATGCCATGGAAATGTAGATTATATATTTATAGTATTCTGTTAAGTCACTCGCTGCTGTTTGCTGTGGGGGTGCGCAAAGGCCATGGACTTGCCAACAGGAGAAAAAAATCCCCTCCCCCGAGTCACATTCACGCACCTCCTGGCAGCCACCAGCACAGCTATATTGGTAAGCATCTGGGGGAAAGATGCTGTGTCGACCTCCAAGCCCTTGGGATTGGCCCACAGGGCAGGACGGTCAGAGAATGGAAAGGAGAAAGTAAGCAAAGTACTTGGGTGGTTAGCAGGATTGGGCTGTACTACAAAATATATTACCTTTTACATCCTATTTCTTTCATTTTCTCTTCACTGAAACAAGAGTTGCGATAAATCAACTTTCCACCAGTGATTTAGAATGACGGGTAGGGCGATCACGGGATTACGACTGAGCACAGTTATGGCCCATAGTCCAGGGTACCAGCGAGGGTGAAAGAGTAGAGGGGAAAATGAAGTATTTCTGAACCATTATGACCAGACACATGCAGGCAAAGGCTTTTCAAACTTTGCAGTGCATAAAAACAGCACGGCCGCCACTGTAGGAAAATGATAATGCTAAAATAGACTCCCACATCTCACAGCTCCGTGATCTCAAAACGCACAAATGTTTCTTTCCACATTAGAGCTTTATTACAACAAAGTTGGTCACACTCACTTTTTGGATCCGTGTTGCCAAAAGCAATTTCCTCTGACTCCTTACCTGGTCACTGTGTGGATAGCGGTAAGATCTGGTGACAGGGGGAGGGGGCAATGCCACATAAGTGCAGGTCACACAAGCACATTTGCATCATCTTGGAACATCACCTGCAAAGCTGTGGTGGGCACAGGGGAGAGGGAATTTGCTCTCCGGCGATGCCACTCACACAAATAAACAGTGCACTGAGGCACTAATCTCAGCTAACAGCCTGAACAATTTCAGCAGGGCACAGGCAGAAGTGGCTGAAGAATCCAGATCACTAAACTATGGGGCTTACAGCTCACTGGAGGCAGTTTGGTGTGGTCTGTAAATGTAGGACAGGAACCCTCCCAAGGCAGAGGTATCCAAATTCCGGTCTGTGGGCCATATGCATCCCCCAAGCCCTGGCAATCTGTCCTGTGAGGCCCAGACAACTCAGTTCTATTTTACCTACATATCGTTCTTGCTGGTTTGTCCCATTTTACGTTTGTGGGGCTGGAGGTTGGGGAACTTTATAGGTGGATAAATCCTAAATCAGAATACCAAGATCTGTTGGTATCAGCGAATTGATGGGAACATGGATTGAAACTTTATGGGGGGGGGTTAAGGCTCCATGATATGTAACCCATATGGCCCATGAAGCTTGGACACCCTGCCCTAAGGGCTAGTGCTACCTGTCAACTCGTACAAATCTATCTGTGCCACAGTTTGTACAAGTTTAGCCAAGATCAGGCTTTCAAAACAAAATTTAAAAAAATCACTGTCCACAAGCAGAACTTTCATAGGAGTTTTCCGCTGTGTGTTGAAGGCAGTGCTCCTGCAGATAGCTCAGCTCTGTAAACCTCTCCCCGCACCATGTGCACTTACACTGATTCTCTCTGGCGTGGACATTCTGGTGCTTTATCAGGTGCTCCTTCTGCTTAAAGCCCTTGTCACAAGTGATGCACTTAAAAGGTTTGTCCCCCGTGTGAACGCGTCGATGCCGCTCCAGGTCCGACGAGTACTTGAACCGCTTCTCGCAATCGCTGCACTTCAGGGGCTTCTCCTTCGCGGGCCGGCACGGGTGCTCCACCAGCTCGGAGGAGCATGCGAAGCGCCGCTCGCAGGCGTTGCACTTGAGCGGGCGCTCTTCGACGTGGGTCGCCTCGTGGAGCTGCAGGGCCGAGACCCGCTTGTAGGCCTTCTGGCAGACGGTGCACTTGAAGGGCTTGCCCTCCACGCGGGCGCAGCGGTGGCGCAAGAGCTCCGCTGAGTCTTTGAAGCCCTTCTGGCACCCTGTGCACTGGAAGAGGCTCTCGCCAGTGTGAATGTGCTGGTGGTACAGGAGGTGCGAGGATTCACTGAAGCCCTTGTCGCACACGGTGCACTTGTAGGGCTTGTCTCCGGTGTGGGTGCGCTGATGCCGCACCAGGGCGTAGAGCTGCTTGAAGCTCATCTGGCAGGTGGTGCACTTGAAGGGCCTCTCCCCCGAGTGGACGCGCTGGTGGTGCTGGAGGTAGGAGGAGCGCTTGAAGGTCTTGGCGCATTGGCCACACTTGTAGGGCCGCTCGCCCTCCGTCGTGCACTGGTGCTGCAACAGCTCCCCGGGCTGCTTGAAGCCCGCGTGGCAGATGACGCACTTGAACATGTCCTCGCCGGCGTGCACGCACATGTGGCGCACCAGGTGCGAGCGGTGCTTGAAGCTCTTGTGGCAGACGCTGCAGTCGTAGGGTCGCTCGCCCGAGTGGATGCGTTGGTGGTGCGCCAGGTGCGAGGACTGGCTGAAGGTCTTGTCGCACTGGGCGCACTTGAAGGGCCGCTCGCCAGTGTGCACCCGCTGGTGCCGCTGCAGCTCGGAGGCATGGCGGAAGGCCTTCTCGCAGGCCAAGCACTTGAAGGGCTTCTCGCCGTGGATGTACTGGTGGCGCACCAGCTGCGACGACTTCTTGAAGCCCTTCTGGCACACGTTGCACTTGAAGGGCTTCTCGGGCGCATGGAACTGCTGGTGGGCCACCAGCTCCGACGAGTCCTTGAACTTCTTCTTGCAGACGGTGCACTCGAAGGGCTGCTCCTCGATGTGAACCCGCTGGTGCAGGAAGAGCTCCGACGACTGCTGGAAGTTCTCGCCACAGATGGTGCACTTGAAGGGGTTGTTCTCGTTGTGGACGCTCTGGTGCTGGACCAGCGCCAGCAGCTGGGAGAAGCCCATCTTGCAGACGTGGCAGATGAAGGGCTTCTCCTCCACCTGGCCACACTGGTGCTGCAAGAGGTCGGCGGACTGGCTGAAGGTCTTCTGGCACTGGGCGCACTGGTAGAAGCGGTTCATGTTAACAAAGCACGGGTGCTGCTGGAGCTCCGACAGCTGCGTGATCGTCTGGCCGCACATGTTGCATTTTTGGGAGCTCTCGGCCGACACGGGCTGATGCTGCTGAAGGGCTGCGTCGGCCGGGAACACAATGGCAAACTCGAGGGAGCGCTCGGTGCTCTGGGGAATGCAGTTCTCCACCAGGGGCGGGGCGGCTGGGTGCTCCTCCCAACACTCAGTCATGTTGAATGGACTCACATTGGAAAATAATTGCTTCCCGAGATGAACTGGTTGAAACAATGGACGTGATCCCTGTCTCTCACCGATTCCACACCGAGCAAAGAGCACTAGTCTGTCTTATCTGTTAAAAACAAAATATTCAATTTAGCTTTTTTCTTTAAAAAATACTGTTCTTGTTGCATTTTTGCACAAAACTGTCGAACACGACTGGAAATCACTGGAGGGAGCGCAAGCCAGAACCAACAACGTGCGACACTAAGTCACAATAGAGGTATAACAAACACCCTTTGGGAAGGGGATTGCTTCCTTGATCACCACATAGTATGTTCAAAAAGCTCCTGACAGCAGTAGAAAGAAATCAGAGCAGCTAATGGGAAAGGGAGAATTAAGATAAGAGAGAGATGGGGGGCAGGGGGAAAGAGAAAATAAAGTTAGGGAAGAGAGCCAGACTGAAGAAGGTGTGGAGGAAGAGAGAGAGAGAGAGAGTGTGTGGAACGGTCAGGGAAGAAGGGAGAGAGAGAGAGAGACACACAGGAACTGATTTTGAGTAGGTTGATGGATACTGAAACAGGAGCACATGATGGATGGATTTCCTTTTGCATAGCTGGGGGAGAAACCACCTGGGCATGATTAGTGGTTTGTCTCAGTGCAAAGTTCCTCAGTAAATCCAGTGTTTTTCACCTCCGGCCCACGACCGTGTGATTTGCAGTTTAACCCCTGCCAGTTTAACTTCGATTTGAATCAAGAACCTGTTTTAAAGTTATTGTGTTCCATTCACTCAACAAAGAAAGTTACCAGCTGGTAACTGCACAGGAAATACGCAGTAAATCATAGTTTTTTCGGTCTTATTTCAATCTTTTCTTTGTACAGGATGTTAATGATAGCAGATCGAATGGACTCTTCAGCTACTGTTATTAGAAAGGAGTGAGCATTATGTAGACATTTTTCAGCAGATCACAGCCACTCGGGTGGCCCAGGTGAACTGCCACATCTCTCACAGGTGAGTAATGATACTGTGCATGTTTGGAAACTAACTTTTTCTTTCAGTTGCTGGATCATCCCCCCCGAGTGAAAGGGCGAGTGGCTGCCCTGTTCCTGCACCTACAACATTTCACAAGTGTGCTCCCTCCCCCTGCCAGGGTACCTCCACCTGCCAGTGTACTTGAGATTGAATAATTACTGGGAGGGGAGGGTGGGTGGTGTATCACAAGCCTGAATCCACATTCTACTACTCCACAGAACAATATGTTGGGAGGAGTCCAGTCGTAGCATTTTAACACCTTGCCCACCATGCAGTTTACAGATATTGAAGAGGTGCTCCATTGTAGCAGGCACAAAGTTATTTGGCAGTCAATCTAGGGTAGAGCTAAGACTTTGCATAATCCCGAACTAACATCTCACAGCTCAGCCACATAAGGTGCGTTCTCCCAATGGCTAAAGTCCAGTCTGGCCTCGTTTATTCATCCCAAGCTTGCCCAAGGCAAGCTAGCTGCATAGATCTCCTTTGAGTGTGGCCATATCATGCACAATTCTAGGGGCAACAAATCAGATTTAAATTGGTAACAGTCAACATGGCTATCGAAAAAAAAGTCGACAGTGAAATCACTGATCAAAGGTATTCAACACGAACACCACAGGCATGACGTCACGGCACTAATATCAGCAGGGAAGCAACAGCTGAGCAATCTAGCAGTGCCAGCCGACTCCAGCTATCCACCTGTTACTATTTTATTCAGTTCCTAATAGGGGATCTCTCATTATATTGACATCCGAATATGATGCCATCTACAGAAAAGAAGTAATAAAAGGATGTAATTTCCAAGCATGAAAAGGTTGTGCTAACTAGCCATTCAAAAAGTATCCAACAAGGAAGCTGTTACCAACGCTAATCAAGTACTGGGGCCATAAGTCAAAGACATTTGATTATTAGTCAAACAGGCTATTTTAACCTCGTTTAACTTACTGGTCATATTTGGAATATTGTACACAATTTTGGTCCCCTGCGTTCAAAGGAACCTTGAGGCTTTGAAAAGTGTTCAGAGAAAAGTGAAAAGGCCGGTTCCAGGACTTGGGGCTTGAAGGCCGACTCTCAGAATTGAACATGATTTCAATGGGTAAAGAATGAGCAAGGACGTGACTCCGTTCTTTAAAATGTCAGAAGGAATGGATAAGGTGAGTATAAGGTAGGCAGGCTGGTGGCAGACAGACTTCAGTTTTGCAAGCGATTCAGCTAGCCCCCGTTTGAATAAACTCCATCCTAAGTACTACTGGCTGCTACATTGGTGCAGCATTGTACTCCAGGTGCAGCGTGAACTGAGGCAAATAGGATGTCGGCTCTTTTGCGAGTCAGAAGCATTAAGCATGCAATGATCAACGGCTGCTGTGCAGGCATTTGAAAGAAAGGATTGACTCAGATCAGCACCCCTAAGTTCAAGCACTGTAGGCTGCTCTACTCGTTTCCACGGATTTTGGGAGAAGTAACCAACTTACCTGCTATCTCCTAGTAATGGAAGATGATGGGAGAAAACTCCCTTGTATAATTGTGATTGCAATTTCAAACTCATTGCTGTGTTAGCAGTAAGTTTATCGGCATAAGCGGAATTTCCCCTATAGTGTATTGATACCAATAAGCCATAGGAAAAATTCTTAACCCAATACTCTTTAATGTGCCAATACAACACTTGTGTGATACTCTTAATTGATCACTCAATTTCTAGAATCTAACTGTACTGCTACATGTTTTTCCAGTTAAATGGACACCGTATGAAAATTTCACATCCCCCTTGATAAAATTCCAGTGAGGAAAAAGTGTCGATGGTCAGCTGCATGAAAAGTTTACCTCTGTTACTGACAACACTGGAATATCTTTGATTCCTGGCTTGTTAACAAGAGCCATTCTGAATCCAGAGAGAAAAGCTGAAATCTGTTTCTTGGAACCACTTCCAGAACATCTCAGGATGTGAGCAACACTGGCACATTTATTGCTCATCTGTAGTTGCCTCGATCAGCCGCTGCAGCAGGTCTCGAGTCGCAGTCTGTGGATTAGAATTACGTGGGCCAGACCGGGTAGGGGGTGTTCTCTGCCCTGAAGGATATTAATGAGCCAGTTGGGTTTCTACAGCTATCCGTCAGCTTGAATGGTAATTTTTCTTTCTGACGCTAGCCCACAAACTCAGATTTCTTACATTCCATGTCATTCCATGGTGGGATTTGAACTTGTGATCATCTGGGTTGCTCGTCCAGTACTATACCCACTACGCTACTGTCCTTAATTACTCTGGCAGCAAAGAAGATTCCCAGGATTCAGGTTTATGCAGTCTAGGGTATTGATTTGTACATCAATAAAGTTGTTCTGAGAGTTAGATTGTGTTTGGCTTAGAGCTGTAGGCAGTGAGATCATTTGAACTGTTCTGGGTACGAAAGTTTTTATTACTGGTGATTTGTAGTGTCCAACCCAATCTGCCTAGTGATTAAACAGGATCTAATGTGGTGCACAGCCTTCTACTGGGAGGAAGCCTGTATTACATCACTACGGTTTATAACAGGAGGGAAGTGAAGTGAAAGTTTCTTATTCTGTAGCCAAAAAGAGGTTTCATTTTAAATGGGATTTTATGTTGATTCAACTCCCACAGACTACTCTTAATTCCTAATTCAGTTGCTAATTCAAATTATCTGATGATTCAATTTTTTTTAACCACTAACATCCCACGTTGCATTTATGACTCTATGACATATGTTGCTTAATTCAACTTTTTAGTGCAAAAAATATTAAATTAGCAGGAGACGGCAGTGCTATAAAATGAGGTATGGTTACATTATTTGCTGGTCAAAAAACAGCTTATGAAAACCAGCTGGAAGACACCAACTCAAATAAGGTAACCAGCGGTTCCCGCTTCGGCTAGCTGCTGTTGAGCCGAGGGACAATTTGCACCTTTCTGCGGCTGGAAGCTGATGCCAGCCTGCAAATACAAATCAGAGTGGCTTTTGACAAGCGATTGAACACTGGGATTAGGAGCAGGAACAAAGTTGTTCCCCACTCTTGATAAATGGCAGCCTGACACAGAGAGGGGCCTGCCAGACACAGATGCTGCAGGGGGGGTTTCCACTTCTGCATTTGCCAGCTCACGACTTTCCTGTCTGTTGAAATGAATGGGACGGAGAATTGTGGGCAGGCGAGTGCAGTGGCAGAAAACTCTGGCCATAATTTGAATATGTTTCTGCCTGCTAAGGATCAAACAGGGTCTCAATTTCAAAATATACATGATCATGAATATAATCACTTTTAGAAAGAAATTTAATTATTATTATGGGGAGGGGTGCAATACTTTACAATGAAAGTTTGCTTCAAAGAATATTAAGTATGTTATTTTCCTCTGCAACTACAGCTTTAAAAATACAGAAGGGGTTTTCTTGAGCTTTTTGTATATCTCATTTAACTCGGGATTTCTGTGCTTTTCTCAATTACACATAAAAAATCTTAGTGCCAGTAAGGATTGCAGATATTGGCTGTAAAATATCCCGCGTAACATTTGTACAATGCAAAATAAAGGGAAGGGGCAACAACATTCATAGCTGCCAGGGATCAAGGGGGCAACTGCGCGCAGACCTGCCAGGGATCGAGGGGGCAACTGCACGCAGACCTGCCAGGGATCGAGGGGGCAACTGCGCGCAGACCTGCCAGGGATCGAGGGGGCAACTGCGCGCAGACCTGCCAGGGATCGAGGGGGCAACTGTGCGCAGACCTGCCAGGGATCAGGCAACACGGTGGCATAATGGTTAGCACTGGTACCTCACAGCGCCAGGGACCCGGGTTCGAATCTGACCTCGGGTGACTGTCTGTGTGGAGTTTGCTCATTCTCCCCGTGTCTGCGTGGGTTTCCTCCGGGTGCTCCGGTTTCCTCCCACAGTCCAAAAATGTGCAGGTTAGGTTGATTTGGCTATGATAAATTGACCCTTAGTGTTAGGGGGGGATTAAATATGTGGGGTTATGGGGATAGGATGGGATATGTGTACTGTGGGGATTAAAGCAGGGACAGGGTACTGGATTTGAATGATCAGCCATGATCGTATTGAATGGTGGAGCAGGCTCGACGGGCCGAATGGCCTACTCCTGCTCCTAGATTCTATGTTTCTATGGATCAAGGGGGCAACTGCGCGCAGACCTGCCAGGGATCGAGGGGGCAACTGCGCGCAGACCTGCCAGGGATCGAGGGGGCAACTGCGCGCAGACCTGCCAGGGATCGAGGGGGCAACTGCGCGCAGACCTGCCAGGGATCGAGGGGGCAACTGCGCGCAGACCTGCCAGGGATCGAGGGGGCAACTGCGCGCAGATCTGCCAGGGATCGAGGGGGCAACTGCGCGCAGATCTGCCAGGGATCGAGGGGGCAACTGCGCGCAGACCTGCCAGGGATCGAGGGGGCAACTGCGCGCAGACCTGCCAGGGATCGAGGGGGCAACTGCGCGCAGACCTGCCAGGGATCGAGGGGGCAACTGCGCGCAGACCTGCCAGGGATCGAGGGGGTAACTGTGTTCAGCCGGGCCGCTGTGGGGCACGACACTGGGAGGCTCAGGTTACACCGACTGGCTGCTGCCCTGGTGGAGCTGGCACATGGCGCCCAGTGCCGAGCATCGTGGCGCCTGCAGCCCCGCCCGCGGCCCCCAGGTGCGACTCCCCCCATCAACCTGCCCCCGTGCCCCTCCCCCTGCCGCCGGCCAGCGCCGTGTCGATGCCCGGGCTGGGGACAATGGCCGCCCGCCCGCCTGCCGAGTGCCAGCGGCCTTTCCCGGTGGCAGGCGCGGCCGGGAGCCGCTGGATCCTCCCCTTCCCCTCGCCTCGGTATTAAAGCCATCGGCCTCATTACTCGAGCCCCGGCCCCGGTGATGTCGCCACGCCGCCGGTACCTGGCTCCTCGGGCGGCTCCGGCTCCCAGCGCTGGCTAGGCCCAGGCCCCGGCCCCGGCCCCGAAGCCGCGGCCTGCCAGTCGAGTCACTCTTCCTTTGCCCGAAGCGCTGATCCGGGGCGGGGAGGCCCGAGCCGTGCCCGGGGGGCAGGGTCAGGGTGTCGGCGGAGCCGGTGAATAATCCCGCTACCCACCGAGTGCGAAACTCCGTTGCTCCGGCCAGGAACCGAGCGGCCCGCGTAAACAGGAAGCCAAGAGCAGCCGCGGGATTTCCTGTCACTGCGGCCGGCTCTCTGCTGCCCCCGGCGGATCCAGCACGAACAGCCGGCACTGGCACTGGCACAGCCTATCCCAACCCTGGCACCGCCAGCAGCACCTCCCCTCCTCCCCTTACTACATCCCAACTCCCACCTCAACAACCATATCCCAACTCCCAACCCAACAGCCAAATCCCAACTCCCACCCAACAGCCAATTCCCATCCTAACAACCTAAGCGCATTTTCACACCAATTTTTGTCTCCAAATCCTCATCTCAATTTTAAAATCTATTTCTTTAATTCTATTCCCCACTCCAAATCCTAATCCCAATTTTGAATCTAATTTGTTAATTGTATTCCTAATTTGAAATCCTAATTGTATTCCTAACTCCTAATCCTAATCCCAATTTTAAATCTAATTAATTGTATTCCTCACTCCAAATCCTAACCCCAATTTTAAATCTAATTCTTTAATTGTATTCCTCATCCAATCCTAATCCCAATTTTAAATCTAATTCTTTAATTGTATTCCTCATCCAAATCCTAAACCCAATTTTAAATCTCAATCTTTAATTCTATTCCTAACTCCAAATCCTAATCCCAATTTTAAATCTAAATTTTTAGCCTTCATCCTTAATTGTAAATTTTGTTCATTTGCGTTTGAAGGAACTGTATAGTTTTCATGCCATTATTACATGGAACAGAAAGAGGCCATGCAGTTTACTGCGCCCATGCCAGCTCTCTGAAATAGCTACTGCCTTAGTCCCATCTCCCCGCCCTTTATATTTTTTATTTTCCAAATATTTATCCATTCCGCTTTTAAAAGATGATATGGATTCTGCTCTACCACTTTCTATATCGTTGCCAACTTTTCGCTTTTCAAGCTTTTAAAATCCTTAAAGAGTCAGATTGCTGTACAGGCCATCCCAGCACACTATAACCTCCGCCTGCTGGTTCCTTCAGTCTAACTTCCTTGTATTCAGTCCTCATTTCAGTTGATGTTCACATTTTTATCTCATTCAATATTTTATGTGAAATGCCTTATCACAGGCTTTCACTGAATAATGTCGCTGGGAAAGAAGACAACATTTCCTTCGGCGGAAGGCGACTTACCCATGAACCCCAACCAAATTACCTGGGCGTCACCCTGGACAGGACTCTCACCGATCAGCCTCATCTCACCAACACCAGCCAAAAAGTAAAAACCAGGGTGAACCTAGTTCGGAAACTTGCTGGAATGTCACGGGGGAGCACAGCCAGAGCACTACACACCGCAACAGTGGCCCTAGTCTGCTCTGCTGCAGAATACTGCTACTGCCTCATGGCCCTGCAGCTGCCACACAAAGATCGTGGACATGCAGCTAAATGCCGCCATGAGGATGGTGTCAGGGATGCTTAAGTCCACTCCAACTGAGTGGCTCCCGGTGCTGTCCCATATTGCCCCCCCTGCCATTCGCAACAACACCACTGCGCTCCGTGAGGTAGAAAAAATCATGAGCAACATCGACCTTCCTATTCATGAAGACTTGAAAAACCCACCACGAAAGTGCTTAAAATCACGCCGGCCATTCTGGGAAACAGCAGCCAGTATTCATGCAACTGGTATCCACCCACTATCCAGATAGAATCGTGGGATGCATGTAACATAAAGAACCAACACCTCATCACTGACCCAACAGCAGAGGTCCCTGGCTTTGACCTCCCTCGAAGACAATGGACAGCGCTCAACCCAATCCGCACAAGGCAAGGACGATGCGGCCACCTGCTCCACAAGTGGAAGCTGAAGATGACCCGAAGAGCGACTGTGGCCCTGAGTCCCAGACCATGGAACACATCACATCAACCTGTCCACTAAAATCTGTTGCGGGAGGCACCTCATTTCTCCACTCCGCATCTCAGGAGGCCATCGAATGGATAGCCAAACTAGACATCCCATTATAAGCTTTTCCTGTCATACGAAAGTAGTAGTACTGAATAACAGTTGAAACAGCAGTTTAGACCTTATTGAAGTGTGCGCGTTTATATACTTATTAATTTGTGTGTGAACGTGCCTGATGCAGCCAAATCTTGATAAATAACCTCAGTTGTTTTATATACCTGGTCAATATTTATCCCTCAACCAACGTCAATAAAACAGATTATCTGGTCACTTATCTCATTGTTGTTTGTGGAAGCATGCTGTGTGCAAATTGGCTGCTGTGTTTCCTACATTACAATAGTGACTACACTTCAAAAGTACTTTAGCAAAATACTGCAGATGCTGGAAATCTGAAATAACAACAGAAAATGCTGGAAACACTCAGCAGGTCAGGCAGCATCGAGTCGGGAACCCTTCGTCAGTTGTTACTTCAAAAGTACTTCATTGGCTGTAAAGAGCTTTGGGAACGTCCTGAGGTCATGAAAGCCGCAATAGAAATGCAAGTCTTTTTTGTGTGTGTGTGTGTAATTCACGTAACCTGGGAGTCCTTTGTGTTAACCTTGTAGCAACAACATACTGCTGCATTTCTGGGGCTGCTTTCCCCAGCTTTGCAGCATCATGGCCGTGGAGAGAAGCACAATTCAATCTAGCATGATGCGAGCAAGCCCGAAGCAAAGAGCTGATTTCCGCCGCTCTCTGCCACTCTCATCTCACCACACGCATCAGCTGTTCTCGGACTAGCAGCACAGGGAGGGGAGGGCAAGTCTGTCCTGTGTTCCACACACATACATGCCAAGGTGGGTGGCAGCCCAGCCAGAGGCAAAAACAAACCAGCAACGAGGCGGAGGTGCGGCTTTCCGGGCTCCCAAGTTAACAGCGCAAACGTGGGCTGGAAAGGCGGAGGTCCACTCCAAAGTTGGGCAGTTGGCAACATTGCAAACATGAGGCCATTAGGTTTCAGTTGTCTGAACAGAAAAATAAATTGAATTGCAGAATGTGATCCCAAAGCACTTGTAAATATCCTGAAATAAAAATTTTAAAAAGAACTTAACTTGCTCACAGGCCTTTACTCAGGGATATTTTTCAGTTGTATATTGCTTTTTGAGTTGCCAGCTTTTTTGCAGCTCTGACAGCTTTCATGAAACCGTTTGTCAGATTTTCCGAGTTTTGTAGGTTGCAATGTATGTTTCTGGTAGGGCATTAACAACCCTCTGCGTAAAAAGAAATCTCCTAACCGCTCCCTTTGTTCTATTGGTGGTGATCTGAAATTTATATCCTTTAGTTTCCCACTCATTGACCAGTGGAAATAGTTTTTCCCTATCTATCTCATCAAAACCCTTCATAATTCAGAACACCTCTATCAGATTTCCACTTAACCTGTTCAGTTCTAGTGGAACGAGTCCCAGTTTCTCTTGTCTCTCCTGATAACTAAATCCTCTTATCTCTGGTATAATCTTAGTGCATATCTTTTGTGCCCTCTCCATGGCCTTGACATCCTTCTAAAATAGACTGTCCAAAAATGGATACTATATTCTAACTGTGGCCCAACCAATGCTTTGTTTAGGTTTGGCATGAGCTCTTTGATTTTGTACTATATGCTCTTATTTATAAGGCCCAGGATCCCATATGCTTTTTTTTTAACTTTACCAACTTGTGCTCTCACTTTTAAAGATATCTGTATCTGAACCCCAAAATCACTCTGCTCTTCCGATCCTGTTAAAGTTTTACCACGTATTGTATATTTCCTCTCCTTATTCTTCTCAAGATATATCTGCTCACATTTTCTGCATTAAATTTAATCTGACATGTATCTTCCCAGTCTACTAACCTGCCTCTATTCTCCTGAAATCTCTTACAATCCTTTTCAGAGTTACCCGTGCTCCCTATTTTTAGATTATCTGCAACTTTTGATATTATGCCCAAATTCAGATCATTTATATGTATTGGGAAGAACAAAGACCCTGACTCTGACCTGACCCTGACACTGACACTGACCCTGACCCCAGGGGGACAAAACTGTTTATATTCCTTCAATTCTAAAACATCCATTAACTGCTACTTTCTATCCTCTAGCCAATGCCATATCCATGCTGTCATATTCCCTTTAATACTGTGCCCCTTAATTTCAACACCAAGGCCGCGATTTCAGTGACCGAGACTGTCTGGGGCGGCCAGAGTCGGTGTCACGGTCCCAGCCCGCTGCCTACTGCAGCCCGCACTCTACAAGTGATTTTACGTTAATAAGGCTTGTTAAGCCCGCCCTGCCAATTAAAAGGAAGCGGGTCTGATGACATCATTTGATGACGCGGCATCAGCCGGTTTCCTTAAAGGGGCCATGTCCAAATTGATTTTGACAGTTCTGTTGTTGGTGTTCTACAGCATTGAAGTGCTGCAAACACTGACAAGCACTGCACAGAGGTGCAGGGCTGCACCCAGGCTCTCCCATGACTCCCTCCATATGCTTATGGAGGGAGTCACAGCACGCAGAGAGATTCCCTTCCCTTCCCATGAGCGGAAGAGACCACCCCAGGAGATCAACGCAGCCTGGTTGCACATTGCACAGGAGGGCACAAGCAGGGATGTCGTCAGGTAGACCAGGCTGCAGTGGCGCAAGCCTTTCAATGATCCCAGTAGATCATGAAATATTACTGCCAAGCCACACTCAACCTCATCCTGCTGTGCCACTCATCACATCCACATCACTCTGCCTTCCCTGCCCTACTCCTGCACATCTTTACTCACACCAACTTACCTTGCACCTCCACCCATTCCCCTCTATCTACTTTATCACTTCCCCATTTCACTAGCCACCCCTCATACTCACCCTCATCCTACTGCAAGCATACCAACTAACAACACACAAGGGTAGGCACTTGGGTGGTTTAGCCAATGTTCATGTGAAGTTTCTGGTAATGTGCTGTCAAACATTGAAACCTTTATTTTCAGCACTTTGTGTTCTTGGACAGATTTGTGTGCACCTTTGGAAGTGGCTTAGTGAGTTGTAGTGAATGGTGAGACATAACGTCACCCCGCCGCCCGCAATGGTGACGAGTGTGAAAGGAATGGCTTGGGCATTGTAGGGATGCTTTATGGTGTTGGTGTGGGGTGGTGCCAACCTGGCGCATCATGTGGCATCCAGGGTGTACAGCGTCAAGTGAAGTAAATCTGGTCATGGTGAGGCCATCCCTGGCGACCCGGGCAGCATTGTGGTTGGGTGCTGATACCCTGTGTCCTGTGCAGCATCAGGTGATTGCGGAGAAGGCTGGTGTTGTTTTTGTTGCTGCTGGTGTGCCCGGTGATGCTGGTGTTGGGGCTGATCTTGGTGGGAATCTGAGGACCAAGGTGAGATATTTTCAAGGGCAACAATGCTGATGGAATAGATTGTCTGCAATTGTAAAGTACACATTCTTTGTTTTCCATCTATATATGCTTTGGAGATTCTGTATCTAATTTACTTCACCTGAGGAAGGAGCAAATCGATAGCTCCGAAAGCTTGTGATTTCAAATAAAACTGTTGGACTATAACCTGGTGTTGTGCGACCTCTCAAGATGGAATAGATGGCAGGTGAGGTTGAGATGACAGAAGTGATCTGTCAAAGGTGAGGGAGGTTGTTCCAATGAGGTGGCACTGGATAGAGAGTTGGCTCCAAACACTTGCGAGCTGCAGAAAGCTCAATATGTCTTCCAAATGCAGTAACCAATAGTTTCTGAGCTTTGAAAGTGAACAGCTGTAACATGGGATCTTTTATATAACTTTGGCAGCTGTCAGGTCATGAGATAATTCAATGCTGAATCAACTCACGACATGCTGAGCCGACGTGTTCCCCAAGCAGCGGGTAACCCATGGGGGAGCTCGTAAAATTGAAATGTAGACTTAAAATAACAGTTAATTGGAGGTTAACAACCCATTTAATGATGTGAATTGCATCCCCCGCCGCTTGATGTTGGGTCTGTTCAGCACCGACTGACCCGACACCTGGGAGACTCACGTGGAAGCAGGTTGACAGCAGGTTCCCTACCCGCTGTCAATCTTTGCTATTTTGACAGCGGACCCGCCTCCGAACCCGCCCTCTGAGCGCTGGCAAAATTCAGCCCCAAGTCTTTAATAGGACACTTTATCAAACACCTTTTGAAAATCCACATACACAACATTCACTGCATTTCCTATGTAAATATATTCCATTGTTTCCACAAAGACCTATTAAATTTGTCAGGTATGACTTGACTTTTACAAATCAATGTTGGCTGTTCTTAATTAAACCATGTGTTTCTAAATGAGTATTAATGAGTATTAATGAGTATTAATCGAATCCCTTATTATGGTCTCTAGAAGCTTACCCACTGTTGTCATTAGGCTGACTTGTCTATCGTACATTTCTTCCTTTTTTGTTGCATTGGCAACCCTCAGGTCCTCTGGCACATCTTGTATTTAAGAACATTCTAATGAGCCTGATTCCTTTTCAAGATATTAGGATGTTTGGACTGTCACTAATTTTACACTTGAGTTCTTGCCAGCTAAAAATTACATTCTGCATATTTAAAGTATTTTTACTGATGTTTATGCCACTCTTCCAAACCAGTTTAAAACACCAATTAAATGTTTACCGAAACAGGGAATTTTTGAGAGCGGGAATTCACTGGTAAGTAGTGGGTGAGTAGTACAGAAAGTGTGTTGTTATCAAACTGAAATTTAACCTAGTTTTCTAACTTTAAAAAACTGCATGTGGTGGCAGGTAGCAGTCAATCAGCTGTAAGTGGGTCCCTGACTAGGTGTTAATTATTGTGACTGGAAGATGACTGACTAGTTGTAACGAGTGTTTCTCAAGGGTATAAATTAGAGGGATATCTGCAAAAGCACAGAGCTAGGTGAATCTGCTAAACGGAGTGGTTTTCTAAACAGAGTGAAGACTGGAATTTGGTGAGAGTGGGAATTAGGTACAGAGGGAAAAGGAGGTGCTAAGTAATTTAAACCAAAGGGCAGCAGTAAATAATCATTGTAATAAAGAAAGAAAGACTTGCATTTATATAGCACCTTTCACGACCACCGGACATCCCAAAGTGCTTTACAGACAATGAAGTACTTTTTGAAGTGGAGTCACTGTTGTAATATAGGAAAGATGGCAGCCAATTTGCACACAGCAAGCTCCCATAAACAGCAATGTGATAATGACCAGATAATCTGTTTTTAGTGATGTTGATTGAGGGATAAATATTGGCCAGGACACTAGTTAATTAGATCTAAGGGGTTAAAATTAAAATCTGGTATGCATAAATAATAAATAGGATTTAAAGGGATACTAAACTAAAGTAAATAAACAAAAAAAATTAATTAGTTACAAATTAATCTGAAATCAAGCTAAATCCATTTACTAAATATAATGTAGATCTCAAGTAATTCTATTATATCTAGAATTAAATTACTACTAATAAATATATAATTAAATAAAAAAACTAGAAATGGCAGTGCAGGTTATGTATCGGGACTGTAATATGTGGGTGTTTGTGGACAGTGAGACTGTCCCGGATTGTCACATCTGCAGGAAATGTCACTGCCTTGAGACAATCCTGCTCAGGGTCATTGAGCTGGAGTGGGAGTTAGAGACACTCTTACACATAAGGGAGGGGGAGGAATTTCTGTCTAGTTTTCTCCAGAGTGCAGTCACACCTCAGAGGAAAGCACAGGGGCAGGAAGGGAAGAGTGTGACTGTCAGTAAGCAGGGTAGGGGGAACCAAGAGCAGATAGAGGAGGAGGTCTCGCAGACACTGGTCCTATCCAACTGGTACAATGTGCTTGATACCTGTGAGGATAAGGAGAAAGACTGTGCGGAGGACAGCCACAATGCTGACCTAAGCACCATGGAGCAGAAGGCTTTCCACAGAAAGCAGTAAATGCTAGCTCAATTAATAATTTTAAATCTGAGATTGATAGATTTTTTGCTAGCCAAGGGTATTATGAGATATGGACCCAAGGCAGGTGGATGGAGTTACAATACAGATCTGCCATGATCTAATTGAATGTGGGAACAGGCTCGAGGGGCTGAATGGCCTACTCCTGTTCCTGTGTTCCTAGAACTGAAAACATCAATTTAGCCGAGAATTTGGGGCAGATAGAATTCATTTTAATTAGTCTGCATATCACAAAATTTTAATCGCCTCTAGTGACTGCCATGATTTTGAGTTTTTACGCTAGATATTTTCTCAGCTTTAGTGTCACCGGCCACACCCTTAATTGGCCCTCATGTCCTCTATGTCAGTGGCTCTCAAACTGTGGTCCGTGTACCCCTGCGGGCCTTAGAGACTTTCCAGGGGGTCCGCGAAATAATGTGAAAGTGCTTATCAAGCAGCGCCGGCCTCAAGGGTGGCCGAGGTGAGCGACTGCCCAGGGGTTCCATGGTCGGGGGGCGCCGTGGTCAAAAGTAAGCGAATGAGCAGCGGCCAGAGGTGGGCTTGGTGCGAGCCAGGAGGCGGGAGCGACGTGAGGCCGCCATATGTGCAGTGCCAAGTGGGCTGGCTGTCTCGCCTAGGAGGGGAGAAGCATGGAGGAGCACTGAGAGCGAGCGGCACGAAGATTGCCAGGTAGACCCGCTGGTGATGCGCGCCAGGTGCGTTCAGCCTTTTTCAAGAGAGGGGTGTTTTTTAAATATTTAAGTACTACATACTTA
>CM059430.1:57427701-57767701 GCA_030390025.1 Squalus acanthias | reverse complement strand
CTATGTGTCAGCTGTGGCTCAGTTGGTAGCACAGTTGCCTCTGAGTCAGAAGGTTGTGGGTTCAAGTCCCACTCCAGGGATTTGAGCATATAAAAAGCTAGGCTGACACTCCAGTGCAGGGTTGAGGGAGTGCTGCACTGTTGGAGGCGCCGTCTTTTGGATGAGACGTTAAACCGAGGCCCCGTCGTGCTCTCTCAGGTGGAGGTAAAAGATCCCATTGCACTATTTCGAAGAAGAACAGTGGAGTTATCCCCGGTGTCCTGGCCAATATTTATCCCTCAACCAACATAACAAAAACAGATTATCTGGTCATTATCACACTGCTGTTTGTGGGAGCTTGCTGTGCGCAACTTGGCTGCTGCGTTTCCCACATTACAACAGTGACTACACTTCAAAAGTACTTCATTGGCTGTAAAGCGCTTTGAGACGTCCAGTGGTTGTGTAAGGCGCTATATAAATGCAAGTCTTTCTTTCTTTCTATGACCTATGCTGCTTGCCAATGTGAAATGTGTGGCCGTATAATCCAGTTAGCACCTTGTGAAGCATACTGTAGCTAGTAATTCTGCTCTCTGAGCTCATGGCACTTCCTTTGATGATATCCTGTGTGAGCTAGGTTTAACACACATGCTATTTCCAGCAATAATAAAGATAAATGTTAAAAACCCAACGCAAACAAAAATCTTTTTTTGTAACGGTGTACTGTCAAGCCAAAATTGTGAGGCAGGAGAGGCTGGCTTCATCTCAACTTGTGAGTTGCTTGTGAGCCTCTCTTTATTTCAACAGTCTCGCCGAATATGAAAAAAAGCAGCTGCAGGAAAATCTAGTGAAGCAGCAGCTCTTAAAGGGTGGCTTCTCACCTGTGAAGAGATGATGCTTTATATTGATGTGGCATAACTAGAAACGTGTGATTGCTAATTCCAGAGCTTGTGCCATGGGAAGATACATGCACGCAGGAATGTTGCGAAGGCTCATTTACTGAGGATGCTTTAGCGGTCCTGCTTACAACAGGTGCCACAGAATAGGATGTCCTTCTTTGGAGCAGCAGGGCACCCACCTGTGAAAGCAAAGGTACAAGCTGCCTGGATGGAGATAACACACAGGCTGAATGACGGACCTAAGAGCAAATGAAGACGAAGTTTTCTGATATCTGTAATTTGAGACATGACCTGCAGTAAGTGTGGCAAGTGCTTGGGAGGAACAGGTGACTTTGGACCGATGGTTCCCAAAGCTCTCCACCACTGAGATTTTCCTCGTCTGGGTTTGTTGTAGACTAATTGATAGAGATTGATTGCAATGATTAGTCAACAACCCATTATCATTGTACCATGGGACTACCAGGATGGTAGAAGGCGAACTAGATGGACCTTGGACTTTTCTCAACTAGCAATTTCTATTTACCCTCCTTGCACAACTGCATCTGTGGATCTCAAGTCTCATCTTTAAGTTGCATGGCTAGAATGTGTAATTGCAATGATTTAGACACTTCCTGTAGAGCTGTTGGTGTTTCTTCCCAATCCCAGTAGAGCTGCTGTCCAGCTCATTCAGAGATCAAAGTCACTGCGGATCCTCGCAATGTTCGCGAGAGCTGCCCTTCACTCCAAATTGATAGTGGGGATTACTCACATTGTTTAGCTGATGCAGTTTAATTTTGTTTGTTGACCTCATTTTTCAGGCTTATTAATATACTTTTTATTTAATGTTTCCTACATTACAACAGTGACTACACTTCCAAAGTACTTCATTGGCTGTAAAACGCTTTGGGACATCCTGAGGTCGTGAAAGGCGCTATAGAAATTCAAGTTCTTTCTTTTCGTCTTCTTTCACCATTTATTATTTCACCAGTGTTGCACAAAATATTATACTATCCAGCTGAATGAAATATATACTTGGTCTGCATTCAGACAATTTAATTTTAAAAAATCAATGAAAAATGAATAAATTAAAAGTAAACCAATATTTAGTGTGTTACTCTGACATGGTTAGGAGCCTTTAAATGGAAAATGAAACCCTTTAATTGTAAACTTTGTGCAAAAATGTGGCATCTCATGTAAATCCTGACATCATGAGATGAATCAATGACATCATTAAACATTGGGCCAAATCTTCCTGGAAAAATAACGCCGTATTAACGACACACACCGTTATTAATGCACAAATTGTGACTTGCGAATCTCAGAACTTGCTGGTCGATTTATGCCACTCCACCTCAAAGAAGCAGCATCTCTCCGTTACCCTCCCCATTATTTTAAAGAACTCACTGGATTTTTTTTAAATTTGTGCATGGGATGTGGGCGTCACTGGCAAGGCCAGCATTTATTACCCATCCCTAGTTGCCCTTGAGAAGGTGGTGGTGAGCCGTCTTCTTGAACCGCTGCAGTCCGTGTGGTGAAGGTACTCCCACAGTGCTGTTAGGGAGGAAGTTCCAGGATTTTGACCCAGCGACGATGAAGGAACAGCGATATATTTCCAAGTCAGGATGGTGTCTGACTTGGAGGTGATGGTGTTCTCATGCACCTGCTGCCCTTGCCCTTCTAGGTGGAAGAGGTCGCGGGTTTGGGAGGTGCTGCCGAAGAAGCCTTGGTGAGTTGCTGCAGTGCATCTTGTAGATGGTACACACTGCAGCCATGGTATGCCGGTGGTGGAGGGAGTGAATGTTTAAGGTGATGGATGGGGTGCTAATCAAGCGGGCTGCTTTTGCACATTAATTGACCATTAAACTTGCAGCATAACGGTAGAGCTCATAATTAACAATGTAATTAACAGCACCCTTTTAACGACGTGGTAATTGTTAATGCAATGTCAATCAATCTATCTGGCTCAGAAAGGGAACAATTTAAATTGTTGAGTCTCATCCCTGCATGTAGTAAAATGCTTATAGAGATTTTTTAAATTTCATTTTTTAATTACTTTTCCTTTATGTCTCTTTTTTCTTCTCTCTCTCTCTTAGTCGAATCTTTGTTTTCCTCTCTTTATTTCTCTATCTGTACCTAATTTGGCTCTAATTCACCCATTCTAATTCACCCGCCATCTCTGTCGTTGCTCTGTTTTTTTTCTCAATCCTTAAATCTCATTGTTTAAGAAGATACACTTAGCCATTCACTACGGTCCCAAATGCCTCGTTACCCATTGTCAGCTTGCACGTCCAGCAAGTTGAGGGGTGCAGGAAAAAGTCTAATTAATAGCGCACACCGCAAGATGCCCCGCTCCAGCAAGATTTGGCCCATTGTTCCCAGGACACTGAAACCTGCCAGTTTTTCCAGGCTTCCAACCCTCTCTGGTGTTCTGCCTCCTTTTGTCTTACACTATTAGCACATCTGTTATTTAATGGAAGTAAAAGGCAGGTAGACACCAGGGGTGCAGAACCCCCTGTCGGCCGAGTATCCATAGGGAATCCCATCCTTAACACCAACCCACACCCTCCCCCATGCCCGGAAGCACTGGTACACCTGTCCTACATTTACCAGAGCCTGAGGTCCGAGAGAAAATGGGATCAATGGTTAAGGTCTGAAGTTGTTAAAGTCAAAATTAAGGCCATTAAAAGTCAATTAATATTGGCGGCAGAAATGTGGGCCATTACCCTTTTACGCGCACTCTTTCATTGTGCCAAAGCTGAATGGCACATTTCTCTTGCAGGCGGAGGTGGCAGATGTAGAACAGCAAACAGATGCTCAGGCTTCCTGCTGGAGGTGCTCCTCAGTTGCTAGTGGGTTTCTCCTTGGGTGTAGCAGCCATAGAGACAGAGGTTAGCCCTGGTGTCATAAAACCCATGCACCCAGTGTTTCCTCTCCTTCCAGAAATGGAGGACATTGTGGAATGCTGCACATTGAAGGCATTGTGGCTGCTTCCTACCTAATGGCCACCAGATGCCTCCTGAACATTATTTGAGTGCTAACTCTTGCTCTTCAGGCAGGCCATGGTGTTAATACAAGGAGCCCAGATGTCCTCTGTAACACCTCAAGCTCGAGGGAGCTCTCCCATCCTGTCAAAAGCTGTGCTCCAGTCCAGTTGATGTTTGCTTTCCACACGGAAAGTGATGACGGTATTTCCCATTACATACGTACTGCGGTAGATTTTCAATTTACCGCATTGCGGATCAGAATTAAAAATCGGGCAGTTTTTGTAACGGGTGGCCAATCTGCAACCCTAGTTTTACGCCCGGGTGGTAAGTTTAAAATCAACCCCATTGTGCCACGCGCTAGTGAGTACAGAAATAGGAGGATGGAGCAGATGAATGCGTAGCGGGAGAGATGGTGCAGGAGGGAGGGCTTTAGATTCCTGAGGCATTGGGACTGGTTCTGGGGGAGGTGGGACCTGTACAGGCCAGACAGCTTGCACCTCAACAGGGCCGGAACCAATATCCTCACGGGGGGGTGGGAGGGGGGGGGGGGGGCGCGCAGGTTTGATAGTGCTGTTGGGGAGGGTTAAAACTAGCTTGTCAAGGGGATGGGAACCTGAGCATAGATTTAGTAGGGAGAGAAGCAAAGCTGGAAATGGAAGGCAGAAAATGAGTAAGTGAGTTTGGAAGGCAGAGGAAACAAAGGCTAGAAAATAGACAACAAAGGGGTTTGGCAGTGCTTAATGCTATATACTTCAATGCAAGGAGTCTAGTGAATAAGGCAGATGAGCTGAGGGCACAGATAGACATGTGGAAATATGATATCATAGCTATTACTGAAACATGGCTGAAAGAAGGGCAGGAATGGCAGCTCAACATTCCTGGTTACAGGGTTTTCAGACAAGATAGAGAGGGGGATAAAAAAGGAGGAGTGGTCGCAATATTGGTTAAAGAAACAATTACAGCTGTGAGGAGGGATGATATATTAGAAGGATCATCAATTGAGGCCATATGGGTTGAACTGAAGAACAAAAAGGGGGCAATCACACTGCAGATCGGAACAGAGTGTTAAGCTGCGAGTTTGGTGAGTGAGGGAGTGAATCTTAAAGGTTAATCTCTTTTTTTTCTAAAATCTAGTCTTGTGTGCTTGTAATTAGCATTTAACTTAAATTTAAATTTACTGTTTCAAGTTTTAAGTTTCTTCCAGGCTTGGGCAGGGCTAAACAAGCTCTGTGCTGAAGAGCAGGTGAGAGTAATTAATTAATTAACTGGTCTAATCTGGTTCTGTAACTGCCAGAGAGCTCACTTATTTAAATCTCAGCAGTATAAATAAGGGAGGCTAGAGTGCAGTTTGTCATGGAGTGTAGATTGGAACAGAGTGTTAAGCTGTGAGTTTGGTGAGTTTGGTGAGTTTGGTGAGTGAGTGAGTTGTTCCTTTCTGTTTCTATCTTTGTCAGCTTCCAGGAAAGCAGGAGCTAAAAAGCTGCACAAGAGGGGACAGAGAACCAGCGGGAGTGCGGCTCTGTGACACCCCTCAACCACATCTGGAGAAAAATAAAAGGTGACACCACAGGGAAAAAGGTAAGTGATTGGTTGGTGAGTATTTTGCTCACTTCCCTTATCTTTTAAAGCCCAGGAAATGTATTAGTAATTGTAAGGTTTCATTAGTACTAGTTTACTAGCAGTAATAAATCTTATTAGGTGTAGTAGGGTTTGTTAATTATTAATTAATAAAAATAAATTAATTAAGACTCAATAAAGATGGCAGGGCAGGTGATGTGTTGCGACTGCAGTATGTGGGAGCTCCTGGACGCCAGTGTGATCCAGGACGAACACGTCTGCGGTAAGTGTCTGCGGGTTGAGTTGCTTCGGCTCAGAGTTGATGAGCTGGAGGCCGAGCTGCGGACTCTGTGATGCATTAGGGAGGGGGACAGTTACCTGGACACTTTATTCCAGGAGGCAGTCACACCCCTTAGGATAGGGTCTTCTGATTTGGTCAGTGGTCAGGGACAGGAGGATGTGACTGCGAATGAGGCAGGTATGGGGACCCAGGAGCTGGAGGAGCCTCAGCCTTTGCAATTGTCCAACAGGTTTGAGGTTCTTGCAGCCTGTATGGATGAAAGCGGTGGCTGCAGGGTGGATGAGCAAACTGACCATGGCACCGAGGTACAGGAAGCCATTCAAGTGGGGGGAGTTAATAGGAATGTAGTGGTAATTGGGGACAGCATAGTCAGGGGGATAGATACAGTTCTCTGTGGCCAAGAGCAAGAGTCCAGACAGCTGTGTTGCCTGCCCAGTGCCAGGGTTCGGGACATTTACTCTGGGCTGGAGAGGAACTTGCAGTGGGAGGAGCCAGTGGTTGTGGTCCATGTAGGTACCAACAACATAGGTAGAACTAGGAAAGAGGTTCTGCTGAGAGAGTATGAGCAGCTAGGGGCTAAATTAAAAAGCAGAACATCAAGGGTAATAATGTCTGCATTATTACCTGAGCCACTAGCAAATTGGCAGAGGGTAAATAAAATTAGAGACATGAATGCGTGGCTCAAAGACTGGTGTGGGAGAAATGGGTTTCAATTCCTGGGACCCTGGCACCAGTACTGGGGAAAGTGGGATCTGTATCGTTAGGACGGACTTCACCTGAACCGTGCTGGGACCAGTGTTCTGGCGAGTCGTATAACTAGGGCGGTAGAGAGGGCTTTAAACTAAATACTGGGGGCATGGGATCAAATTTGGGAAGATGTGGTAATTCAAAGATTAAAGACAAGGCAATAGAGAAAGGTATTAATAGGGGAAATGATAAACAGACCGTGACAGGAAGGGATAGAGAGTATAAATCTAAGAGTAAATCAACAGATAAGGCGAGAGGTTACAAAAATAATAAAAGGACCAAACTAAAGGCTCTGCATCTGAATGCATGTAGCATTCGAAACAAAACAGATTAACTGATAGCGCAAATAGAAATAAATAAATATGATCTGATAGCCATTACAGAAACATGGCTGCAGGATGACATAGATTGGGACCTGAATATTGAAGGGTACATGACATTTAGGAAGGACAGGAAGGTGGGAAAAGGTGGAGGGGTGGCTCTGTTAATTAATGATGGTATTAGCACAATAGAGAGGGATGACCTAAGTTCAGGAAACCAGGATGTAGAAGCGGTTTGGGTAGAGTTGAGAAATAATAAAGGCAAGAAGTCACTTGTGGGAGTGGTGTACAGGCCCCCTAACAGTAACCACATGGTAGGATGGAGTATAAAGGAAGAAATAATGGGAGCTTGTCAGAAGGGTATGGCAATAATCATGGGGGATTTTAATCTGTATATAGACTGGAAAAATCAGATGGGCAAAGGTAGCATAGATGAGGAGTTCATGGAATGTTTTCGGGATAGTTTCTTACAACAGCACGTTCTGGAGCCAACCAGAGAGCAGGCTATACTAGACCTGGTATTGTGCAACGAGATAGGAGTAATTAATGACCTCATAGTGAAGGCGCGCCTAGGTAGCAGCGATCATAATATGATTGAATTTTACATTCAGTTTGAGAGAGAGAAGAGTGGGTCCAAGACTAGTATTTTAAACTTAAATAAGGGCAATTATGAGGGCATGAAAGCAGAGCTAGCTAAAGTGAACTGGCAAAGTAGGTTAAGGGATAGGTCAATAGAGTTGCAGTGGCAGACATTTAAGGGGATATTTCAAAATACACAAAATATATACATTCCAACAAGAAAGAAAAATTCTAAGGGGAGGACCCACCATCCGTGGTTAACTAAAAAAGTTAAAGATAGTATTAAACTTAAAGAAAAAGCATATAATTGCGCAAAGATAGGTGGCAGGTCAGAAGATTGAACAGAATATAAAAAAACAGCAAAGAATGACTAAAAGATTAATATGATGTGGAGATGCCGGTGTTGGACTGGGGTGGACAAATGTGAGAAGTCGCACAACACCAGGTTATAGTCCAACAGCTTTATTTGAAATCACAAGCTTTCGGAGCGCTGCTCCTTCGTCAGGTGACTTCACCTGACGAAGGAGCAGCGCTCTGAAAGCTTGTGATTTCAAAAAAAGCTGTTGGACTATAACCTGGTGTTGTGCGACTTCTCACAAAAGATTAATAAGGAGAGAAAAATTAGAGTATGAGAGAAAGCTAGCTAGAAATATAAAAACAGATAGTAAGAGTTTCTATAGATATTTAAAAAGGAAAAGAGTTAACAAAGTGAGCGTTGGTCCTATAAAAAGTGAGTCTGGGGAATTGATAATGGAAAATAAGGAGATGGCAGTTGAATTGAACAGGTATTTTGCATCGGTCTTCACTCTAGAGGATACAATTAACATCCCAGAAATAGCTGTAAATCAGGAAATGGAAGGGAGGGAGGAACTCAAGAAAATTATAATCACGAGGGAAGTGGTACTGAGCAAATTGTTGGAGCTGCGGGCTGACAAGTCCCCGGGTCCTGATGGACTTCATCCTAGGGTCTTAAAAGAAGTGGCTCGTGAGATAGTTGATGCATTGGTTTTAATTTTCCAAAATTCCCTAGATTCGGGGAAGGTTCCATTAGATTGGAAAATAGCGAATGTAACTCCTTTATTCAAAAAGGGAGGGAGACAGAAAGCAGGAAACTACAGGCCAGTTAGCTTAACATCTGTCATGGGGAAGATGTTCGAAGCTATTATTAAAGACATTATAGCAGGGCATTTAGAAAAGTTCAAAGTAATCAGGCAGAGTCAACATGGTTTTGTGCAAGACAAATCATGTTTAACCAATTTATTGGAGTTCTTTGAGGAAGTAACATGTGTTGTGGATAAAGGGGAACCGGTGGATGTACTGTACTTAGATTTTCAGAAGGCATTTGATAAGGTGCCACATCAAAGGTTATTGCGGAAAATAAAAGCTCATGGTGTAGGGGGTAACATATTGGCATGGATAGAAGATTAGCTGGCTAACAGGAAACAGAGAGTAAGCATAAATGGGTCATTTTCTGATTGGCAAGATGTAACAAGTGGTGTGCCACAGGGATCAGTGCTGGGGCCTCAACTTTTTACAATTTACATAAATGAATTGGATGAAGGGACCGAAGGTATGGTTGCTAAATTTGCTGATGACACAAAGATAGGTAGGAAAGTAAATTGTGAAGAGGACATAAGGAGGCTACAAAGGGATATAGATAAGTTAAGTGAGTGGGCTAAGATCTGGCAAATGGAGTATAATGTGGGAAAATGTGAAGTTGTCCATTTTGGCAGGAAGAATAAAAAAGAAGCATATTATCTAAATGGTGAAAGATTGCAGAGCTCTGAGATGCAGAGGGATCTGGGTGTCCTAGTGCATGAATCACAAAAGGTTACTATGTAGGTACAGCAAGTAATTAGGAAAGCTAATAGAATGTTATCGTTTATTGTGAGGGGAATTGAATACAAAAGTAGGGATGTTATGCTTCAGTTATACAGGGCATTGGTGAGACCACATCTGGAGTACTGTGTACAGTATTGGTCTCCTTATTTAAGGAAGGATGTAAATGCGTTGGAAGCAGTTCAGAGAAGGATTACTAGACTAATGCCTGGAATGGGCAGGTTGTCTTATGAGGAAAGGCTGGACAGGCTAGGCTTGTATCCGCTGGAGTTTAGAAGAATAAGAGGTGACTTGATTGAAACATATAAGATCCTGAGTGGTCTGGACAGGGTGGATGTGGAGAGGATGTTTCCTCTTGTGGGAGAATCTAGAACTAGGGGTCACTGTTTAAAAATAAGGGGTCGCCCATTTAAGACAGAGATGAGGAGAAATTATTTCTCAGAGGGTCGTGAGTCTTTGGAACTCTCTTCCTCAGAGGGCGGTGGAAGCAGAGTCTTTGAATATTTTTAAGGAGGAGGTAGATAGATTCTTGGTAAGCAAGGGGGTGAAAAGTTATCGGGGTAGACGGGAATGTGGAGTAATCAGATCAGCCATGATCTTATTGAATGGCGGAGCAGGCTCGAAGGGCCGAGTGGCCTACTCCTGCTCCTAATTCGTATGTTCGTATGTATGTACTATAGACCCCCAAATAGTCAGAGGAAGATAGAAGACCAGGAGTAAAAGTTCTCAATTGGGGAAAGACCAATTTTACTAAGCTGAGCTGTGATTTAGCAAAAGTGGACTGGAAACTGCTACTTGAAGGTAAATCAGTATCAGAGCAGTGGGAGGCATTCAAGGAGGAGATAATGAGGGTTCAGAGCAAATATGTTCCCACAAAGAAATAGGTTGGGACTCCCAAATCTAGAGCCACCTGGATGTCAGGGGGTGTACAGGGTCGGATAAGGCAAAAAAGAGAAGTTTATGTCTGATACCGAGAGGTAAATATTGCAGAAAGCCTAGAGGAGTATAGAAAGTGCAGGGGTGAAATTAAAAAGGAAATTAAGAAAGCAAAGAGTGGACATGAAAAAATATTGGCAAGTAAAATCAAGGAAAACCCAAATATGTTTTATAAATACATAAAGAGGAAGAGGATAACTAAAGAAAGACCAAAAAGGAAGCTTGTGTGTGGAGGCGGAAGACGTGAGTCTGGTTCTTAATGAATACTTTGCATCTGTCTTCACAAAAGAGAGGGATGATGCAGACATTGTGGTTAAGGAGGAGGAGTGTGAAATATTAGATGAGATAAACATAGTGAGACAGGAAATATTGAGGAGCTTAGCATCTTTGAAAGTACTGTAGATAAATCACCAGGCCTGGATGAAATGTATCTCAGACTGTTAAGAGAAGCAAGGGAGAAAATAACGGAGACTCTGACCATCATTTTCCAATCCTCTCTGGCTACAGGTATGGTGGACTGGAGGACTGCTAACGTTGTACCGTTGTTTAAAAAGGGAGAAAGGGATAGACCGAGTAATTACAGGCCAGCCAGCCTAACCTCAGTGGTGGGCAAATTATTGGAAATATTCTGAGGGACAGTATTAATCATTATTTAGAAAGGCACGGATTAATCAAGGACAGTCAGCATGGATTTGTTAAAGGAATGTCGTGTCTGACTAGCTTGGTTACATTTTTTGAAGAGGTAACAAGGAGGATTGATGAGGGTAGCATGTTTGATGTAGTCTACATGGATTTTAGCAAGGCTTTTGACAAGGTCCCACATGGCAGACTGGTCAGAAATGTAAAAGCCCATGAGATCCAAGGGAAAGTTGAATCCAAAATTGGCTCAGTGGCAGGAAGCAAAGGGTAATGTTTGATGGGTGTTTTTGTCACTGGAAGGCTGTTTCCAGTGGGATTCTACAGGGCTCAGTACTGGGTCTCTTGCTTTTTGTGGTATATATCAATGATTTAGACTTCAATGCAGGGGGCATAATTAAGAAGTTTGCAGATGATGCAAAAACTGGCTGTGTGGTTGATAGTGAGGAAGAAAGTTGTTGTAGACTGCAGGATGATATCAATGGACTGGTCAAGTTGGCTGAAATATGACAAATGTTAGATAAGTTGGTTAAGAAGTCATATGGGATACTTTCCTTTATTAGCCGAGGCATAGACTATTAGAGCAGAGAGGTTATGCTAGAACTGTATAAAACACCAGTTAGGCCGCAGCTGGAATACTGCGTACAGTTCTGGTCACCACATTACAGAAAAGATGTGATTGCACTAGAGAGGGTGCAGAGGAGATTTACAAGGATGTTGCCAGGACTGGAGAATTTTAACTATGAGGAAAGATTGGATAGGCTGGGGTTGTTTTCTTTGGAACTGAGGAGGCTGAAGGGAGACTTAATTGAGATGTATAAAATTATGAGGGGCCTAGATAGAGTGGAAAGGAAGAACCTGTTTCCCTTAGCAGAGAGGTCAATAGCCAGGGGGCATAGATTTAAAGTAATTGGTAGATGGATTAGAGGGGATTTGAGGAGAACTTTTTTCACCCAGAGGGTGGTGGGGGTCTGGAACTCACTGCCTGAAAGGGTGGTAGAGGCAGAAACCCACATCACATTTAAAAAGTACTTGGATATGCACTTGAAGTGCCGTAACCTGCAAGGATACGGACCAAGAGATGGAGAGTGGGATTAGGCTGGATAGCTCTTTTTCAGCCAGCACAGACTCACTTTGCCGAATGGCCTCCATCTATGCCGTAAATTTCTATGATTGTTTCTCACTTGATACCCTTTCAGTAAAGAAAGTTTTTCTAAGATTTCTTTCAAATTGACTTTTTGCGAATTTAAATTTGTATCCTCTTGCATGATTGACATTAATATTCTGGTGATATTCTAGATTCACCTTAAATATGACATTTATATAATTCAATGAGTTCCCTCCCCCACCCCCACACCCCAAGAAACGATCTCTGTAGAGTTTAAGCGTTTCTAAACTTCCCTCAAAGTCCATCCCCTTTATACTTAGGATCATTCTTCTCTGCACCCTTTCCAATGTATGGATGGCCATTCTTAAATATGTGTCCAGAATACACATAAGGCTAAAAATTTGATTAGGCATGAAAACAGGCACAGCGATTGCAATGCACAATTGGCCAGGTGCCCATTCAAAGTAATGCAGGCAGCATGCGACCTTCGTGCTGCCTGCTAATTACCATGATTGCAGAGTTCAGTCCAGAATTGTGCGCTGCTGAGTGGCTGAGCACTCAACAAGGGGCCAAAGTTTGTGCGAGGCTGGCTCTATTTAAAGCTAGCCTCCACTTCTTCAAGGCAGACTGCACCTCTTAAAGGTGAGGAGCATTCTGCATTCAGCAGCTGCTGGAACTACTTGTGAAGGCAACTGTGAGTGAATAATGGCTCAACAGGGAAAAGAAAGGGCACCAAGGTTCTTGGTCGCAACACTAGAGGCCTTAGTTCAGGGGGTAGAAAGGAGAAGACAGGGCCTCTACCGACACGGGGCTAGGAGGCCCTCTGGACACATTCAGGGGAACCGGAGTCTGATGATGCGCTCATCGACAACCCATCCGGAATGTGGATGTGCAGGCTGCCTCCTCCCTTACTCCTCCTCCTCGTCCTCCTCCTGAGGTGCACGCGGAACCCGTGGTGGCAAGGGCTGCACCCTCATGATGGCCAAATTGTGGAGGATGCAGCAGACCACCACAAATTGGGATACCCGCTCCGGAGAGTACTGGAGGACTCCTCACAAGCAGTCAAGGCAGCAGAACCGTTGCATCAGCTCTCTGATGGTCTGCTTGATAGAAACATAGAAACATAGAAAATAGGTACAGGAGTAGACCATTCGGTCCTTCGAGCCTGCACCGCCATTCAATGCGTTCATGGCTGAACATGCTACCTCAGTACCCCATTCCTGCTTTCTCGCCATACCCCTTGATCCCCTTAGTTGTGAGTGTTATATCTAACTCCCTTTTGAATATATTTAGCGAACTGGCCTCAACAACCTTCTGTGGAAGAGAATTCCATAGATTCACCACTCTCTGGGTGAAGAAGTTCCTCCTCAGCTCAGTCCTAAATGGCTTCCCCTTAATCCTTAGACTGTGACCCCTGGTTCTAGTTTTCCCTACCATTGGGAACATTCTGCCCGCATCTAATTTGTCTAAACCAGTCAGGATTTTAAATGTCTCTATAAGATCCCCCCTCATTCTTCTGAACTCCAGAGGATACAAGTTCAGTTGACCCAATCTTTCTTGATATGTCAGTCCGGCCATCCCAGGAATCAATCTAGTGAACCTTCGCTGCACTCCCTCAATAGCAAGAATGTCCTTCCTTAAGTTAGGAGACCAAAACTGCGCACAATACTCCAGGTGTGGCCTCACCAAGGCCCTGTACAACTGTAGCATCACCTCCCTACTCCTGTACTCAAATCCCCTTGCTATGAAGGCCATCATTCCGTTTGCTTTCTTGACTGCCTGCTGCACTTGCATTCCCACCTTCAGTGACTGATGTACCATGACGCCCAGGTCTCGTTGCACGTCCCCTTTCCCTAATCTGCCACCATTCAGGTAATAGTCCGCCTCTCTATTTTTACCACCAAAGTGGATAACCTCACATTTATCCACATTGTACTTCATCTGCCATACATTTGCCCATTCACCCAACCTGTCCAAGTCACTCTGTAGCCTCCTAGCATCCTCCTCATTGTTCACACTGCCTCCCAATTTAGTGTCATCCGCAAATTTGGAGATATTACATTTAATCCCTTCGTCCAAATCATTAATATATAATGTAAACAGCTGGGGTCCCAGCACCGAACCCTGCGGTACCCCGCTGGTCACTGCCTGCCATTCTGAAAAGTACCCATTTACTCCTACTCTTTGTTTCCTGTGTGCCAACCAGTTCTCAATCCACGTCAACACATTACCCCCAATCCCATGTGCTTTAACTTTGCTCACCAATCTCTTGTGTGGGACCTTGTCGAAGGCCTTCTGAAAGTCCAAATACACCACATCTACTGGTTCCCCCCTGTCCACCCTATTGGAAACATCCTCAAAAAATTCCAGAAGATTTGTCAAGCATGATTTCCCTTTCACAAATCCATGCTGACTTGGACCTATCATGTCGCCACTTTCCAAATGGTCTGTTATGACATCTTTAATAATTGCTTCCATCATTTTACCCACGACCGATGTCAGGCTGACCGGTCTATAATTCCCTGCTTTCTCCCTCCCTCCTTTTTTAAAAAGAGGGGTTACATTGGCCACCCTCTACTCCATCGGAACTGATCCAGAGTCTAAGGAATGTTGGAAAATGATCGTCAATGCATCCACTATTTCCAAGGCCACCTCCTTTAGTACTCTGGGATGCAGACCATCAGGCCCCGGGGATTTTTCAGCCTTCAGTCCCATCAATTTCCCCAATACCTTTTCCCGACTAATAAGGATTTCCCTCAGCTCCTCCCTCTTACCAGATCCTCTGACCCCTTTTATTTCCGGCAGGTTGTGTGTGTCCTCCACAGTAAACACCGAACCAAAGTACTTGTTCAATTGATCTGCCATTTCCTTGTTCCCCATTACGACTTCCCCTGTTTCTGACTGCAGGGGACCTACGTTTGTTTTTACTAACCTCTTTCTTTTTACATATTTATAGAAGCTTTTGCAGTCCATTTTAATGTTCTCTGCAAGCTTCCTTTCATATTTTATTTTCCCTGCCCTAATCAAACCCTTCGTCCTCCTCTGCTGAGTTTTGAAGTTCTCCCAGTCCCCGGGTTTGCTGCTACTTCTGGCCAATTTGTATGCAACTTCCTTGGTTTTAATTCTATCCCTGATTTCCCTTGTTAGCCATGGTTGAGCCACCTTCCCTTTTTTATTTTTATGCCAGACCGGGATGTACAATTGTTGTAGTTCATCCATGCGATCTCTAAATGTCTGCCATTGCCCTTCCACTGATAGCCCCTTAAATATCGCTTGCCAATTTAACCTCGCCAATTCACGCCTCATACCCTCAAAGTTGCCCTTATTTAAGTTCTGGACCATGGTCTCTGACTTAACTGTTTCCTTCTCCATCCTAATGTAGAACTCCACCATACTATGGTCACTCTTCCCCAGGGGGCCTCGTACCACAAGATTGCTGATTAGTCCCTCCTCATTACACAACACCCAGTCCAGGATGGCCTCCCCTCGAGTTGGTTCCTCAACATATTGGTTTAGGAAACCATCCCTTAAACACTCCAGGAAATCCTCCTCCACCGTATTGCTTCCAGTTTGAGTAGCCCAATCTATATGCATGATGTTCTTCATGGCAGCATAGCTCTCCTTACATGAGTGCTGGCCACAAGTGATGTGGTTGTGGAGGGTTGTAACTAGCAGAATAGATAAGGGGGAAGCAGTGGATGTGGTGTATTTGGATTTTCAGAAGGCATTCGATAAGGTGCCACACAGAGGTTATTGAACAAAATTAGGGCTCATGGGATTGGGGGTAATATACTAGCATGGACTGAGGATTGGTTAACGGACAAAACAGAGAGTAGGAATAAACTGGTCATTTTCGGGTTGGCAGGCTGTAACTAGTGGGGTACCGCAAGGATCAGTGCTTGGGCCTCAGCTATTCACAATCTATATCAATGATTTGGATGAGGGGACCAAATGTAATATATCCAAGTTTGCTGATGATACAAGGCTAGGTGGGAATGTAAGTTGTGAAGAGGATGCAAGGAAGCTTCAAGGGGATATATATAGGCTAAGTGAGTGGGCAAGAACATGGCAAATGGAATATAATGTGGAGAAATGTGAAGTTATCCACTTTGGTAGGAAAAATAGAAAGCAGATTATTTTTTAAATGGTGAGAGATTGGGAAATGTTGGTGTTCAGAGAGACCTGGGTGTCCTTGTATATGAATCACTGAAAGATAACATGCAGGTACAGCAAGCAATTAGGAAAGCAAATGGTATGTTGGCCTTTATTACAAGAGGATTTGAGTATAAGAGTAAAGACGTCTTACTGCAATTATATAGGGCCCAGGTGAGACCACACCTGGAGTATTGTAAGAACATAAGAACATAAGAAATAGGAGCAGGAATAGGCCACTTGGCCCCTCGAGCCTGCTCCGCCATTCAATAAGATCATGGCTGATCTTGGGCTCAAAGCCACTTCCCTGCCCGCTCCCCATAACCCTTCACTCCCTTATCTTGTAAAAATCGGTCTATCTCCACTTTAAATGTATTTAATGACCCAGCCTCCACGGCTCTCTGGGGCAGAGGATTCCACAGATTTACAACCCTCTGAGAGAAGAAATTCCTCCTCATCTCAGTTCTAAAAGGGCGTCCCTTTATTCTGAAACTGTGCCCCCAAGTTCTAGATTTCCCCACGAGGGGAAACATCCTCTCTGCATCTACCTTGTCGAGCCCCCTCAGTATCTTGTATGTTTCAATAAGATCACCTCTCATTCTTCTAAATTCCAATGAGTATAGGCCCAACCTGCTTCAACCTTTCTTCATCTCAGGAATCAACCGTGTGAATCGTCTCTGAACTGCCTCCAATGCAAGTATATCCTTCCTTAAATAAGGAGACCAAAACTGTACGCAGTACTCCAGGTGTGGTCTCACCAATGCCCTGTACAGTTGTGAGGTCGCACAACACCAGGTTATAGTCCAACAGTTTTATTTGAAATCACAAGCTTTCGGAGCTATCGATGTACAGTTGTAGCAGGACTTCCCTGCTTTTATACTCCAACCCCCTTGCAATAAAGGCCAACATTCCATTTGCCTTTTTGATTACTTGCTGTACCTGCATGCTAACCTTTTGTGTTTCATGCACAAGGACCCTCAGGTCCTTCTGTACTGTAGCATTTTGTAATCTCTCTCCATTTAAATAATAAGTTGCTTTTTTATTTTTCCTGCCAAAGTGGATAACTTCGCACTTTCCCACATTATATTCCATCTGCCAAATGTTTGCCCACTCACTTAGCCTGTCTATATCCCTTTGCAGGTTCTTTGGGCTGGATTTTCATTGACCCGTGGAGGCGGGTTTGGAGGCGTGTGGGGGGTTAAAATTGCGAAAACTGGCGGGCGGGCACAAGTCCGCCTCCATCCCGCCTCCACGCAATTTTCATGAAATCGTGTCTGCTGGTCCCGACTTTAAGAGGCGGGATAGGTTGTTAAGGCCTTTAACAAGCACTAAATTGGCTCTATAATGCCATTTTGAAAGGCCTTTGTGATTTTAACCCTTGTTCTATGTGAAGCACGCCTGTTCTGAACCACGATTGTGAAACCTGGCGGGAGCACATTTGGCTGGCTAGAGATCGCTCTCTCTCTCTCTCTCTCTCTGAGTGGTGGTGTAAAAATATCTGGGAGCAGACTTAGGCTTAGGGCTGCTGCTTATTTTGCAGGTCCTCTCACAGCAAAGGCCAGGCAGTCTTTGCAGACCTTCAATGCAGCAGCAATGATGACATCATCAAAGGCGACTTTCAGACTGAAAACACTCATTGGTTCATGGGTTCCCACATGCTGAACTCAATTGCCCAATTAGGTGAAAATTGCATCAATCTCCCACATCCAATTGCAGTCGGGTGGATAACACGAAAAGTGGATGACACGACCCCAACCCGCCCCAGTATCAAAATCCAGCCCTTTGAGTCCTCTGCACAACTTGCTTTCCCACCCATCTTTGTATCATCTGCAAACTTGGCTACATTACACTCGGTCCCTTCATCCAAGTCATTAATGTAGATTGTAAATAGTTGAGGCCCCATCACCGATCCCTGTGGCACCCCACTAGTTACCGTTTGCCAACCGGAAAATGACCCATTTATCCCGACTCTCTGCTTTCTGTTAGTTAGCCAATTCTCTATCCATGCTAATATATTACCCCCAACCCCGTGAGCTCTTATCTTATGCAGTAACCTTTTATGTGGCATCTTATCGAATGCCTTCTGGAAATCCAAATACACCACATCCACTGGCTCACCCTTATCCACCTTGCTCGTTACATCCTCAAAGAACTCCAGCAAATTTGTTAAACATGATTTCCCTTTCATAAAACCATGCTTGACTGCATTATGATTTTCCAAATGCCCTGCTACTGCTTCCTTAATGAAGGACTCCAGCATTTTCCCAACGACAGATGTTAGGCTAACTGGTCCATAGTTTCCTGATTTCTGTCTCCCTCCTTTCTTAAATAGGGGTGTTACATTTGCGGTTTTCCAATCCGCTGGGACCTCTCCAGAGTCCAGGGAATTTTGGTATATTGCAGCCAATGCATCCACTGTCTCTGCAGCCATTTCTTTTAAGACCCTGGGATGCAGGCCATCTGGTCCAGGGGACTTGTCGGGCTGGATTTTGTCATGGGGCGGGCTGAGGGCGTGTCAGGTAGTGGGCGTGTCAGGACCCCGCCTCCAATGTGAGGTGGGACAAAAGTGCGATTTTGCCCTAATTGGGCACTTGATTTCCAGCGTGTGGAAACCCCTGGCCCAATGAGTCTTTTGATACTGAAACTCGCCTCCGATGACATCATCTATGCAGCTGGATTTAAGGCCTGAAAGCAGCCTTGGTTCTTTTTCAGCATTACAACTTTATCAACATACTTCTGAGGGATTCCTACTGCAAGTATGTCCAGCTCCAGACCAAAGTGTGCACCCAGATTCGATGAAGCCTCCCTCCAAGCTCGGTGGAGGGAGCAAGAGCAAGTAAGGAGGTGCTCTTACTTTCCTCAGGGAGGATAAAGCCTCCACAACAGACCAAAGTTGTGTGGCTGCAAGTGGCACAGGAGGTCAATGCCATTTCAATGTGCAGCAGAACCTGGCTGCAGTGCAGAAAGAGGTTTCATGAACTTCTTCACACAGGGAAAGTGAGTATTCCATCCCCATGACCCTCAATCTGATCCCCATCATCTCTCATCACCAGCACTCTGCTTTGTCAACCTCCTCCTCCACATCCCACTTCACCCTTACATCCCTGCACCCTTACCCATTCCCTCTCTCTGTATGTTCACATTCGCTTAACTATTCGACTATGCAGCCCTCACACTCCCTATCACTGTGATGCTATGACAACAATTTACAACACACAGGGAGGGCCCTTGGTCTTGGCACCTCACTCCATCTTTGTGTCCTTCTAAGCATCAGTGCTGTGGATTCTCTACACTCACTCCTTCATTCTCACTCAAACTCCACTTGTGTCCCTCATTGCAGGAAAAGAGAGCCCACAATAAGAGGGAGAGGGCGAGGACAGGAGGAGGGCCACCCTCAATAGCCCAGCTCACCACTGCAGAGGAGGTGGCCCTGGAGATCGTGGGAGTGGAGGAGGATGCGCAAGTGGGGGATGGACAGACGGGCGCATCAGAGCGAGCTGGTGACAGAATAGATTTTCATCTCTCTCATTGACATTGCATGAGTGACTGATAATGATTCTGATGCTCTAACAGATTGACATGATCATCTGCACAATTCAATGTGCATGCAACATTTATCTCACATGTCTAAGTCTTTCCTTTACTCCCCCACAGGACCATCGACAGCCCCCCTCCCCACTGTCTAGGAGGAACAGCCTGAGCACCCAGACTCCTCAGAGGAAGCTGCAACCTCTGAGGGTGCAGCGTCAGCAGCATTCAGCGCACCCAGCACCAGCGCAGAAACTCACACCTCGGTGGGACCTTCGGGACACAGAGTTGTCACCCGGTGTATCACAGCTCACAAGTGAGCATCAGCAGATGGTGGAGACACGGACAGCAGTGGAGAGTCCTCGTCGGAGGGCGCAGGACTCTCCCAGCTCGGCTCCGCTGCATGTCGACTCTGTGCCTCTGGGGCCATCCAGAAGGAGAGCGGTGCTGGAACTCCAGGAACAGGTGCAGGAGTCTCTGGCAGGTTTTGTCTCCAGGGTCGCTGCCAGTGTGGAGCGAATGGAGGAATCCATCGCTAACATGAGCAGGGCCTTTGTGGAGGCGTTGGCGCATGAACGCATCACCACGGAAAGGATGGCAACCTATGTGGAAAGGTTGGCTACCTCCGTGGTAAGGCTGGCTACCGTAGAGGAGAGGATGGCTACGGTAGAGGAGAGGATGGCTACAACCATGGAGGAGCTTAGTCGCCAGGGTCTTGAAAACATGGTCATTGTTCAGAATAGACTGGCATCTCTTGATGGTCAGCTATTGAGCAAACAAACCAGACCTTCATGGAAGTCCTCTGGAGTAGGACTGCCAGTGCAGAAATAGGTCCTCATGGCCCCCCTGAAGTGCAGCAAGGTGCTGTCAAGCCACTTGCTAGCTCTGAAGTGGGGCTGACCCATGAGAGGGATGTTGGTGGCAGAGAACAAGGAAGTGGAGGCTCCTCTCCAAGCGCTCACACGACCATGCCACTGCAGAGCCCTCGGTCAGAGCCCCACCAGAGTCCTCACCCAACTGAGATCGGCGTCTCAGCCCCTGCACAGCCGCAGGAGCAGCAGACTGTTGCCGGGCCCTCACAGGCTCGCAACCCCAGAGGACGCCCGCCAAAGGTGTTGAGGCAGGAGCAGCAAGAAAGTGAGCAAGGGGCCTCCACATCTGCTGAAGCCACAGGGGAAGCACCACGTAGGAGCACGCGTAAGAGGAAGATAAAGCACAAATAGTCACAAGAGTAGTCACTTGGGTGTTCTGTTGTGTTTATTTTTGAAATGCCATCCGTGAATTGTTGTAATAAAAAAATTTGATGGCAAACTGTTGAAGTTGTGGCCTGTGTCATTTCACAATTGGGACTTCCACATTGAGGGCTTAGGGTGACTTGCAATTGTCAGTATGGTGGTCAGAGTGATAGGAATCCGTAGGTTCTTGGCCAATGTCGATGCTCTGGTAAGAAGGTGCGAGGCAAAAGTGTTTGATTGGGCAGGCTAAGCAAATCTGGCCAAGATGAGTGCGTCTCTTGCATCCCAGGCAGCAATGTGCTAACGTGCTGCTGCCGCTGGTTGATGTGCCTCTGCAAGCTGTTCGTTGTCACTCTCCTGCTCCTCCTCATCTGAGGAGGCTATGCGCTGAGCCACTTGTACCTCAGGCAGCTGCAAGCCACGATGCTGTGCCATGTTGTGAAGTGCACAGCAGACCAGGACGATTCTGGAGACCCTGGCTGCTGAGTACTGCAGGGCTCCACCTGATCTATCAAGGCATCTGAATCGCATCTTCAGCAAGCCGATGGTTTGCTCGATTATGGATCTGGTGGAAGTGTGGCTGGAGTTGTCGCGCTCCTCCGCTTCGTTGGATGGGCTCCTCAATGGCATCATTAGTCACATCTTCAGGGGATAGCCCTTGTCTCCAAGTAGCCATCCGAAAAGTTGGTCTGGCGGACTGAAGAGTGGAGGCACACTAGACTGGCACAGGATGAAGGAGTCATGGCAACTGCCAGGGTACTTGGCGCAAACATGCAAAATTTCCTTCTTGTGGTCACACACCAGCTGCATGTTGAGGGAGTGGAAGCCCTTGCGGTTGACAAAAATACCTGGATTGTGATGGGGTGCCTTAAGGGCTACATGTGTGAAGTCAACGATGCCCTGCACCCTTGGAAAGCCTGCCAGATTAGCAAATCCAACTGCACGCGTGGTTACACTTGCTTCATCCTTGGAGAAGTTGATGTAATTGTGCGCGATGGCAAAGAGGGCATCGGTAACCTGCGTGATACAAGTGTGTGCGGCCGCCTGGGAGATTCCACTGATGTCTGCTGTTGATCCCTGGAATGAGCCTGAAGCAAAAAAGTTGAGTGCAGTGGTGAATTTGACGGCCACTGGTAAGTGGTGTCCACCCACTCCTCTGGGCTCCAGGTCTTGCTGCAGCATTGCGCAAATGTAACCCACTACCTCTCGCGAAAGTCGGAGCCGCCTTTGGCACTGCTGCTCAATCATGTTGAGGTAGCTCATCCTCTGTCTGTAAACCCTGTTTTGGGGGTATCTCCTGCGGCGACGTGCTTCCATGCGCTGGCGCCTTCTGGCCTGTGCAGCTTCAGGTGGGTGAGCAGCAGCTTGTTGCTCCTACTGTTGGTGCTGCTGTTGTTCAGGGTTTTGCTGCTGCCGTAGCTGGTCTTCGTCCAAATCTGATATCCAGGAGGAAAGGAAATAAATGGTTCCCATTCTTCTGGTATATACTTCAGTTGAGGAAGCGCTCAGTCAAGGATGGAAACGGGGTCTGAAACCATGATTGTGGGAAAATTGATCAGAGGCGAGCTGGAGGCGGGATCGGATCTGCCCACCATTTTTTTGCGATTTTAACACCTCGCACGCCTCCAAACCCGCCTCCTCGGGCCTGGCAAAATCGAGCCCGTCGTCTTTTAGTCCCATTATTTTACCAAGTACTTTCTCCTTAGTGATAGTGATTGTCTTTAGTTCCGCCCTCCCTGTGGCCCCTTGATTGTCCATTATTGGGATGTTGTTAGTGTCTACTACTGTGAAGACAGATACAAAATATTTGTTCAGAGTCTCTGCCATTTCCCTGTTCCCCATTATTAATTCCCCATTCTCATCCTCTAAGGGACCAATGTTTACTTTAGCTACTCTCTTCCTTTTTATATACCTGTAGAAGCTCTTACTTTCTGTTTTAATATTTCTTGCCAGTTTACTCTCAGAATTCATCTTCTCTCTATTTTTTTTTTGTCATCCTTTGCTGGTTTTTAAAAATTTCCCAATCCTCTGGCCTCCCACCAATCTTGGCAACATTGTATGCCTTCGTTTTCAATTTGATACCATCCTTTACTTCCTTAGTTAGCCACGGATAGTGCTCCCTTCTCTTAAAATCTTTCTTTCTCACTGGAATATATTTTTGTTGAGAGTTATAAAATATCTCCTTAAATGTCCACCACTGCATTTCAACTGTCTTACCTTTAATTTATTTTTTCAGTCCACTTTAACCAGTTCTGCCCTCATGCCATTGTAATTGCCTTTGTTTAAGATCAGGACACTGGTTTGAGATACAACTTTCTCACCCTCCAACTGAATTTGAAATTCAAACATGTTATGATCACTCTTTCCTAGAGGATCCTTTACTATGAGGTCATTTATTAATTCCGTCTCATTACACAGTACCAGATCTAAGATAGCCTGCTCCCTGGTTGGTTCCATTACATACTGTTCTAGGAAACCATCCCGGATGCACTCTATGAACTCCTCCTCCAGGCTACCATGGCCAATTTGATTTGACAATCAATATGGAGATTAAAATCACCCATCATTATTACCGTACCATTTTTACAAGCCTCCATTATTTGTTGATTTATACTCTGTCCAACAGTATTGCTACTGTTCGGGGGCCTGTAGACTACGCCCACCAGAGACTTTTTCCCCTTATTATTTTTTATCTCCACCCAAACCGATTCTACATCTTGATCTTCTGAGCCAATATCACTTCTCACCACTGCACTGATCCCATCCTTTACCAACAAAGCCACCCCACCTCCCTTTCCTTTCTGTCTATCCTTCCGAATTGTCAAATACCCTGGAATATTCAGTTCCCAGCCCTGGTCAGCTTGCAACCACGTCTCTGTAATGGCGATCAGATTATACACATTTGTATCTATTTGTGCCGTCAACTCATCTATCTTGTTACGAATGCTGCGTGCATTCAGATATAGAGTTTTTAACTTTGTCTTTTTACCATTTCTCCTTGTTTTGGCCCCATTTTCTGTTGCACTCTTATTTTTAAACATGCTGTCCCTTCCTGTCACACTCTGGTTATTATTTCCCCCATCTCTATCCTGCTCTATTGTTTTCTCATTTCTCATTGACTTTTTAAATTCCTGCTCACCTGGACCCTCTCCCCCACTATTTAGTTTAAAGCCCTGTGTACAGTTTTGGTCTCCTTACCTAAGGAAGGATATACTTGCCATAGAGGGAGTGCAATGAAGGTTCACCAGACTGATTCCTGGGATGGGGGGGATTGTCCTATGAGGAGAGATTGAGTAGACTCGGCCTATATTAACTAGAGTTTAGAAGAATGAGAGGTGATCTCATTGAAACATACAAAATTCTTACAGGGCTTGACAGGGTAGATACAGGGAGGTTGTCTCCCCTGGCTGGGGAGTCTGGAACCAGGGGTCACAGTCTCAGAATAAGGGGTCGTCAATTTAGGACTGAGATGAGGAGAAATTTCTTCACTCCGAGGGTGGTGAATCTTTGGAATTCTCTCCCCCAGAGGGCTGTGGAGGCTCAGTTGAGTATATTCAAAAATCAGAAGTCGCACAACACCAGGTTATAGTCCAACAGATTTATTTAATTTTACAAGCTTTCGGAGCTGTTCGCTCCTTCTTCAGGTAAGGTAGCTGTGAGAGAATCTCCCAGAATTCACAATATAAACACAGAAAAAATCTATTCAAATCTTTCCCTACATCAAAGACACACTAAGAGCACAGCCAAGACAATGAGATGTGTCCCAGGGGGTCCAACGTGTCAAAACACCTGCTGGCTGCATATCCTCTCCATTTGTTGTGTTAGTCTTTTTAAAACAAAACCTGGAAAGACCGGCCATGATGTCAAGTCACGTTCTGTATCGTGACATGAACCCGATATCGCGATTGAGGCCATCCTCATGAGTGCGGAACTTGGCTATCAGTTTCTGCTCTATGATTTTGCGCTGTCGTGTATCCCGAAGGCCGCCTTGGAGAACGCTTACCCGCAGATCCGAGGCTGAATGCCCCTGACTGCTGAAGTGTTCCCCGACTGGGAGGCAACCCTCCTGCCTGGCGATTGTTGCGCGGTGTCCGTTCATACGTTGTCTCAGTGTCTGCATGGTCTTGCCGATGTACCATGCTCTGGAGCATCCTTTACTGCAACGTATCAGGTAGACAACGTTGGCCGAGTCACATGAGTATGTACCATGTACCTGGTGGGTAGTGTCCTCACGTGTGATGATGGTATCTGTGTCCATGATTTGGCATGTCTTGCAGAGGTTGCCGTGGCAGGGTTGTGTGGTGTCGTGGTTGCTGTTCTCCTGAAAGATGGGTAATCTGCTGCGAACGATGGTACTTTTGAGGTTAGGCGGCTGCTTGAAGGCGAGTAGTGGATGCGTGGGGATGGCCTTAGCAAGGTGTTCGTCGTCATCGATGACATGTTGAAGGCTGCGAAGAACATGGCGTAGTTTTTCCGCTCCGGGGAAGTACTGGACGACGTAGGTACATACATGGTACATACTCATGTGACTCGGCCAACGTTGTCTACCTGATACGTTGCAGTAAAGGATGCTCCAGAGCATGGTACATCGGCGAGACCATGCAGACACTGAGACAACGTATGAACGGACACCGCACAACAATCGCCAGGCAGGAGGGTTGCCTCCCAGTCGGGGAACACTTCAGCAGTCAGGGGCATTCAGCCTCGGATCTGCGGGTAAGCGTTCTCCAAGGTGGCCTTCGGGATACACAACAGCGCAAAATCATAGAGCAGAAACTGATGGCCAAGTTCCGCACTCATGAGGATGGCCTCAATCGCGATATCGGGTTCATGTCACGATACAGAACGTGACTTGACATCATGGCCGGTCTTTCCAGGTTTTGTTTTAAAAAGACTAACACAACAAATGGAGAGGATATGCAGCCAGCAGGTGTTTTGACACGTTGGACCCCCTGGGACACATCTCATTGTCTTGGCTGTGCTCTTAGTGTGTCTTTGATGTAGGGAAAGATTTGAATAGATTTTTTCTGTGTTTATATTGTGAATTCTGGGAGATTCTCTCACAGCTACCTTACCTGAAGAAGGAGCGAACAGCTCCGAAAGCTTGTAAAATTAAATACATCTGTTGGACTATAACCTGGTGTTGTGCGACTTCTGATTTTTGTCCACCCCAGTCCAACGCCGTCATCTCCACATCATGAGTATATTCAAGACAGAGATTGATAGATTTTTGGATATTAAGGGAAATCAAGGGATACGGGGATAGTTCAAGCAAGTGGAGTTGAGGTAGAAGATCAGCCATGATATTAAATGGCAGAGCAGGTTCGAGGGGCCGAATGGCCGACACCTGCTCCTATTTCTTATATTCTTGCCAGCCTGGTATAGAGTGAATAGCCCTTGTCGCCGAGCTGCCACCCTCAGGCTCGTCATGGTGGCTGGAAGATTGCTGGCACAGCGGACTGACACGGGATGAACACATCATGACAGCTGCCAGGATAGCGGGCACTCACCCATGATTCACGGGCATGATGTGCTGGGCGTTGTCTCACATCAGCTGTACATTAAGTGAGTGGTACCTTTTGCGGTTATGGTACATCTGATATGCTGGAGCCCACAAAGTCACGCGTGTGCAGTCGATGGCGCGCTGCACCATGGGGAAGCCCGCTATCCTGGCAAAGCCACAGACACGCTCCTCCTGCTTCTCTCTGTTGAGAGAGAAGACAATGAAGTCCCCTCCCCTAGCGTACAGAGCCTCTCTGACCTCCCAGATACAGCGATGGACGGTGAACTGCCAGATGTTTGCTATATTGTCTGTTCCAGCCTGGAAGGATCCGCCGGCGAAAAAATTCAGGACCACGGTCACCTTGAGGGCCACTGGCAGAGCCGCCGTCGCCCTGCTATGAGGCTACAGGTCTGGTTCCAAGAGGTGGCAGAGTTCTGTGACCACTTCCTGGGTGAAGCGGAGCCACCTTCGGTGCAGTTCGGAGAAGTGCTCCCTGAAGACCCTAGGTGGGTAAGGCCTCCTGCTGAGAGCCCTCCTCCTCCCTCTGCGAGCAGCTTGTCTTTGCTGCCTCTGCTCCATCGCCCTGTCATGCTGCAGCGTGAGGGGGACTGCAAGTAGAGCCCCCATGACTGGGAGCGAGTGGTGTACTCAGAGGCCTTCCAGTAGCAGCCAACGCCTTGCCAACATCCAGCAGCACTACCTGCACACTTTAACAACTTTTGAAATCTCGTACAGCAACCCAGTTCTCCTACAAACTCTGCAAGAGACAGTACAAAAGCAATAAGCAACTTAGCTGCAAGTTGGATGTATCCCTTTAAGTAGTGCCGGAGGGGGGTCCCTCGTGCAGCTGAACGCACGAGGAACCCCCTCGGTTGGAAGCCATTTAAAAAAAAAGGCCAAAAATACCGGTGCTACGGAGGTGAATTTCGTGCCCATAGTTAGGTCTGATCAGTGCAGTGTAAAGTCTCAGTATAACCTCCATACACATTCATTCCACCGTTCTGGTCTTGTATACCAACATTCCACACTTTTTTAATTGTTTCTCCATATTGTCTCAACATTAAAAATGACATCTACTACAAGTCCCAGGTTCCTTTTAAAGTCTATCTGTGCTAACTTTATTCCTTATTGTATGCTTGTGTTACACTTTCTTCCATCATATGCAACATGATGTATTCCTGCAATAATACTTCTCCACCACCAGATGGTGCAACTGCACAGCGCATAAGTATTTTTAATCCAACTGCTCCCACTGTGGTACTACAGAAAGCAAGACTTGCATTTATATAGCGCCTTTCACGACCACCAGACATTCCAAAGCGCTTTACAGCCAATGAAGTACTTTTTGAAGTGTAGTCACTGTTGGAATGTAGGAACACAGCAGCCAATTTGCGCACAGCAAGCTCTCACAAACAGCAATGTGATAATGACCAGATAATCTGTTTTTGTTATGTTGATTGAGGGATAAATATTGGCCAGGACACTTCCCCTGCTCTTCTTTGAAATAGTGGCCATGGGATCTTTTACATCCACCTGAGAGGGCAGACGGGGCCTCGGTTAACATCTCATCCAAAAGACAGCACCTCCGACAGTGCAGCATTCCCTCCACACAGCACTGGAGTGTCAGCCTGGATTTTTGAGCTCAAGTCCCTGGAGTGGGACTTGAACCCACCAACCTTCTGACTCAGAGGCGAGAATGCTACCAACTGAGCCACTGGCTGACACACTACAGTAACATAATAAAAAAATACAAGGTGAAATGAGCAGCTTAAAGTGCTCCATAACAATGAATTACTTTTTGGAGCACAGTGCCTGTTATATCGGGAATACACTAAAAGTGGAACAGAACTGAAATGCAATATAAACAGAAAATTCTGGAAATACTCATCAGGTCAGGCAGCAGCTGTGGAGAAAAAAACAGAATCATAGAATCCTTGAAATTTATGGCACAGGAGCATGCCATTCAGCCCATTGTGTCTGCACTGCTCGAAAAAGAGCTATCCAGCCTAATCCCACTTTCCAGCTCTTGGTCCGTGGTCTTGTAGGTTACGGCACTTCAAGTGCATATCCAAGTACTTTTTAAATGTGATGAGGGTCTCTGCCTCTACCACCCTTTCAGGCAGTGAATTCCAGACCCCCACCACCCTCTGGGTGAAAAACGTTCTCCTCAACTCCCCTCTAATCCTTCTACCAATTACTTTAAATCTATGCCCCCTGGTTATTGACCTCTCTGCTAAGGGAAATAGGTCCTTCCTATCCACTCTATCGAGGCCCCTCATAATTTTATACATCTCAATTAAGTCTCCCCTCAGCCTCCTCTGTTCCAAAGAAAACAACCCCAGCCTATCCAATCTTTCCTCATAGCTAAAATTCTCCAGTCCGGGCAACAGCCTCGTAAATCTCCTCTGTACCCTCTCTAGTGCAATCACATCTTTCCTGTCATGTGGTGACCAGAACTGCACACAGTACTCTAGCAGTGGCCTTACTAATGTTTTATACATTTCTAGTATAACCTCCCTGCTCTTATATTCTATGCCTCGGCTAATAAAGGGAAGTATCCCGTATGCCTTCTTAACCATCTTATCTACCTGTCCTGCTACCTTCTGTGGACATGCACTCTAAGGTCCCTCTGTTCCTCTACATTTCTCAGTATCCTACCATTTATTGTGTATTCCCTTGCCTTGTTAGCCCTCCCCAAATGCATTATCTCACACTTTCTGGATTGAATTCCATTTGCCTCTCTTCTGCCCACCAGACCAGTCCATTGATATCTTCCTGCAGTCTACAGCTTTCTTCCTCACTATCAATCACATGGCCAATTTTTGTATATTCTGCAAACTTCATAATCATACCCCCTACATTGAAGTCTAAATCATTGATATATTAAAAAGCAAGGGACCCAGTACTGAGCCCTGCGGAACCCCACTGGAAACAGCCACAAAAACACCCCTCGACCATTACCCTTTGCTTCCTGACACTGAGCCAATTTTGGATCCAACTTGCTACTTTCCCTTGGATCCCACGGGCTTTTACTTTTCTGACCAGTCTGCCATGTGGGACCTTGTCAAAATCCTTGCTAAAATCCATGTAGACTACATCAAATGCACTACCTTCATTGATCCTCCTTGTTACCTCCTCAATAAATTCAATCAAGTTAGTCAGACACGACCTTACCTTAACAAATCCATGCTGACTGTCCTTGATTAATCCGTGTCTTTCTAAATGATGATTTATCCTGTCCCTCAGAATATTTTCCAATAATTTGCCCACCACCGAGGTTAGGCTGACTGGCCTGTAATTACTCGGTCTATCCCTTTCTCCCTTTGTAAACAGTGGTACAACGTTAGCAGTCCTCCAGTCCACCATACCTGTAGCCAGAGAGGATTGGAAAATGATGGTCAGAGTCTCCGCTATTTTCTCCCTTGCTTATCTTAACAGCCTGGGATACATTTCATCCAGGCCTGGTCGGTTTATCTACTTTCAAAGATGCTCAACCCCTTAATACTTCCTCTCTCGCTATGTTTATCTCATCTAATATTTCATACTGTTCCTCCTTAACTACAATGTCTGCATCGTCCTTCTCTTCTGTGAAGACAGGCGCAAATATTCATTAAGAACCAGACTCACGTCTTCCACCTCCACACATAGGTTACCGTTCTGGTCTCTAATAGGCCCTACTCTTTCCTTAGTTATTCTCTTGGGGGGAGAAATTCAGTATCGCCCCATTTGGGGCACAATTATCGGCTGGGCGCAAAGATTAGCGCCTGGCGCTAATTATCGCCTCCGACTGCAAACTTGACTTTTATCGCCCCTGGAGGTAATTGGAGCGCTAAATCAAGCACTTCACACCTATCTTAAGGCGCAAAGGCCGAGGAGCGAGGCGCTACCTCAGAGCACTGGCGAAGCTCATGTGATGTCAGTCAGCAATGGAACACAGACACAATAGCGCCGGCCAGTTCTTAAAGGGGAGGGTTGATCTTGCTTTCCATCCACATCCTGCTCATTGCAGCCTTGAATCTCGGCCTGGAGAGACCTGTACATCAAATCTGCTGGAAAGAACAATGGAGAGGCCCAGGGAAAGAACTCAGAGTGCAGCCCCCACAGTCTCTTCTAAATCGATACAAGGAAGGGCAAATCAAAATGAACCTGCAAAGTGCTGCTCAGTACCCAAAACTCCTTCACACAGCGTTGAATCTCTCCAGAAGTCTCTCTCTCTCTCTCTCTCTCTCTCTCAGAATGCGTGGTTCAAAAATGTCACCAACAATAAAAGGCAGGAAGCGGTCGCCTTTAAATAGCGCTCCCCCAGTCCCTTCCTGACTGCAAAACGCTCCCCTCAACCTGTCGTTGTTAGCGGCAGGTGGTAAGGTAGGGGGCGCCACTCAATATCCACTCCGGGGCGCTACCGGGGCGTTGCGCACTCGACTGACATCATGATCTGCCGGCACAGGAGATCGTGGCGGTAGTGTTTAGCGCCGCCGCAAAATGTTTAGTTAATTTCGCAAGCAGCGCAAACATCGCCGCGCCCGGGCGCTAGTTGCTTTGCGCCCCATTAGCGCCCTCTTAAGGCGCTAACGGGAGGCGCAACCAACTGAATTTTTCCCCCTTGCTCTTTATGTATTTATAAAACATCTTTGGGTTTCCCTTGATTTTACTTGCCAATATTTTTTCATGCCCTCTCTTCGCTTTCCTAATTTCCTTTTTAATTTAACCCCTGCACTTTCTATACTCCTCTTGGCTTTCTGTAGTATTGAGCTCTCGGTATCTGACAAAAGCTTCCCTTTTTTCCTTATCCTACCCTGTATGCTCCGTGACCTCCAGGGGGCTCTAGATTTGGGAGTCCCACTCTTGTTCTTTGTGGGAACATATTTTCTTTGGACCCTCACTACCTCCTCCTTGAATGCCTCCCACTGCTCTGACACTGATTTACCTTCAAGTAGCAGTTTCCAGTCCACTTTTGCTAAATCACATCTCAGCTTCGTAAAATTGGCCTTTCCCCAGATGAGCACTTTTACTCCTGATCTATCTTTGTCCTTTTCCATAACTACGCTGATTCTAACTGAATTATGATCGCTACCACTGAAATGCTCTCCCACTGATACCCCTTCCACCTGCCCAGCTTCATTCCCTAAAACTAAATCCAGAACTGCCCCCTTTCTTGTTGGGTTTGTTACGTACTGGTTAAAAAGGTTCTCCTGAATGCATTGTAAGAATTCTGCACACTCTATATCGTTTGCAATGATTCTATCCCAGTTAATATTAGGGTAGTTGAAATCCCCTACTATTACTTTGTTTTTGCACTTCTCAGAAATTTGCTTACATATTTGCTCTTCTATCTCCCTCTGACTGTTTGGGGGTCTATGGTACACTCCCAGCAGTGTGATTGCCCCTTTTTTGTTCTTCAGTTCAACCCATATGGCCTCATTTGATGATCCTTCTAACATATCTGGCTCGATTTTACCAGCCCTGAAGAGGCTGGTTTGGAGGCGGGTCAGGTGGTAAAATGGCTAAAAATGGCGGCAGGTTCTGATCCCGCCGTCAACCCGCCTCCGTCCAACTTTTCCAAAGGCGGGCTTGCAGACTCCCGTTCGGTCCCGCTACCAAGCGGCGGGATAGGCCCTTAAGGCACTTAACTGGTTGTTAACTGCCTGTGTAATCCTATTTTGCCTGCCCTTTTAAATTTTACCACATTTTCAGCGTGTTCCACGTCGTTCCCAGACCACGCCAGCAAAGTGTGGCGGGTTGACAAGTGGCTGCCTTCCTGACAGCTGCAGCTCCAGCATAAAAACGGAGCTCTCAACAAGGATCAGGTGTAGGTGGCAGAACTTTGTTTTTTCAGGTCTTGGAAAACTTTTGCAGGTCTACTGAGCTTGGAAGTGGTGAGGCTGAGTCCATCTCCACTGTGACCTCCTGGGAAAACCCTCTCCCCACATCGACTGAGCGCTTCTTCAACGGAGATATCTACTAGCAGCATGGGAACCATTTATTTCCTTTCATCCTGGTCCTCAGATTCGGAGGACGAGCAGCCGCGGCAGCAGCAGAACCAGGAACAACAGCAGCACCAACAGCAGGAGTGCCAACCTGCTGCTCAGCCACCTGATGCTGCACAGGGCAGAGGGCGTCAGCGCAGGGCTGCACCTCACTGCAGGAGATACCCCCAACACAGGGTTTACAGGCAGAGGATGAGCTTCCTCAACATGACTGAGCAGCAGTGCCAAAGGAGGCTCAGACTTTCGCGAGAGGCAGTCAGTGACATCTGCGCAATGCTGCACCAACACCTGGAGCCCAGAGGAGCGGGTGGACACCCCTTACCAGTGGCTGTCAAAGTCACCACCGCACTCAATTTTTTTGCTTCAGTTTCCTTCCAGGGATCATCAGCAGACATCAGCGGCATCTCCCAGTCGGTCGCACACACTTGCATCATGCAGGTTACCGATGCCCTCTTTGCCAAGGCGCATAATTACATCCACTTCTCCATGGATCAAGCAAGTGTAACCGTGCGTGCGGTTGGCTTTGCAAATATGGCAGGCTTGCCAAGGGTGCAGGGCGTCGTAGACTGCACACATGTGGCCCTTAGGGCACCCCATCACAACCCAGCTGTTTCTGTCAACCGCAAGGGATTCCACTCCCTCAACGTGCAGCTGGTGTGTAACCACAGGAAGGACATTTTGCATGTTTGCGCGAAGTACCCTGGCAGTTGTCATGACTCGTTCATCCTGCGCCAGTCTAGTCTGCCTCCGCTCTTCAATCCACCAAACCAACTTTCCGGGTGGCTACTTGGAGACAAGGGCTATCTGTAGATTTCAAAAAAACCCTGTCAAAATGCTGAAAGCCTGTTTGGCCCAGTGGTAAGGGCATGAAACGGTTAAACTTCGAGGCACAAAAAAGGTGCCAGTCATCAAAGTCTGCAGTTCTGGGAGAACACATTGACACTGGACAATGAAAGCTTTGACTCATGATTAATTCTGAAAAGGACATTGACATTGAACTGTGAGGCCTTGAATCATGATTGGTTTCGATGGGAAAAATTAACATCTGGACAATGCTCTGAGTTTAACTGAAACAATGGGGGTCACGATCGACTTCCTGACATGAATGGAAGATACACAAGTCCCGAGCAGACAATCAGCCAACCGCCCATCAACAGTAATAGAAATCACATTGAATATGCGTTACAGAAAGCGGGAGAGGAGATAAGGAGTTATCTTCGATCTCACAACTCTGTACACCTCCGGTGATTGAATTACAGGTTGACGAGGTGTGAATGTTGGACAGTTCAGCAAACTGACAACCGAAACTGGTTGGGGGAGGCCCAGCATGGGGCCAGGTGACTAAAAGAACTATAAGAAGGAACCACACCACAGCTCTCTGCCTCTTTCGCTCAGAAGCTCTTTCGCTGGGAAGCTCTCTCTCTCTCTCGGAAGCTAGCTCTGACTACAGCAACTGCCAGGTGTAAGAAGGAAGGGAAGACGGTCATCTCCAGCTCCCAAGCCTGCAATCGACGTTGGCCACGACCAGCCGGACGGGTGATTGTAAGTATCAGTTGACTCTACAAGGGGTTTGCACTGTGTAGGCAGCTGCAGTCAGATAAAGGAGGACGGGGACAGGTCATCTCTGATCCAGGCCTACAATCCACAACGGTAACGACCGGCTGGATGGGTGATTGTAAGTTTCAGTCAAATCTCAACAGGTTTTTGTCCGTGTTTTGATGGTTTTAATAAACTAACACTTTTGGGTTGAACCTAAACCTTTGTGTCGTCTACCATTTTGTTCCTGTAAAACCCAGAGTCAAAGAACCCTTGTAAGGATGAGGAAACCAAACACCTTACAATCCCCTGAAGACGTGGCTAATGACGCCATTGAGGAGCCCATCCAACGAAGCTGAGGAGCGCGACAACTCCAGCCACATTTCCACCAGATCCATTATCGAGCAAACCATCGGCTTGCTGAACATGCAATTCAGATGCCTTGATAGATCAGGTGGAGCCCTGCAGTACTCAGCAGCCAGGGTCTCCAGAATCGTCGTGGTCTGCTGTGCACTGCACAACATCACACAGCATCGTGGCTTGCAGCTGCCTGAGGAACAAGTGACTCAGCGCATAGTCTCCTCAGAGGAGGAGGAGGAGCAGGAGGAGGAGGGCCTTGCGGAGGTGAATGCGCCAGTTCCAGCAGCACGCGAGCGCATTGCTGCCTGGGATGCAAGGGATGCTCTAATCTTTGCCAGATTCGCTTAAGCAAACGAATCAAACAAATGTGGCTGACACCTTCTTAACACACCATACACAATATATAAGAACCTGTGGGTTCCTATAACTCTGACCACCATCATTACAAATGCAAGTCGCCCTGAGCCCTCAATGTGGAACTTCCATTTCCAAGATCACATAGGCCAGAACTTCAACTGTTTGCCATCACTTCTGTTTAATTTATTCACAAAAGGATGACAATGTCAAATATTAAAGAAAACAAAAGACAACAGGACAGAACACCCAAGTGACTACCCTTGTGACTAATTGTGCTTTATCTTCCTCTTACGCATGCTTCTACGTGGTGCTTCCCCTGTGGGTCCAGCAGATGTGGAGGCACCTTGCTCACTTTCATGCTGCTCCTGCTTCGACATCTTTGGCGGGCATCCTCTGGGTTTGTGAGCCTGTGAGGGCTCGGCAACAGTCTGTTCCTCCTGCGTCTGTGCAGGGGCTGAGAGGCCCATCTCAGTTGGGTGAGGACTCTGGGTGGGGCTCTGACCGAGGGCTACTCAGTGGCATGGAAGTATGAGCGCTTGGAGAGGAGCCCCCACTTTCTTGTTGTCTGCCACCAACATCCCTCTCATGGGTCAGCCCCACTTCAGTGCTAGCAAGTGGCTTGACAGCACCTTGCTGCACATCAGGGGGGCCATGAGGACCCGTATCTGCACTGGCAGTCCTACTCAAAAGGACTTCCATGAAGCTTTGGTTTCTCTGCTCAATATCTGCCCATCGCTCCTCCAGAGATGTCAGTCTATTCTGAACATTCACCGTGTTTTCCTGACTCTGGCAACTTATTTCCTCCATGGCCGTAGCCAGTCTTTCCTCGGAGGTTGCCATCCTTTCCGTGGCGGTGCGTTCATGCGCCATTGCCTCCACAAAGGCACTGCTCATGTTAGACATGGACTCCTCCATCCTCTCCACACTCGCAGTAACCCTGGAGACAAAACCTGCCAGAGACTCCTGCATTTGTCCCTGGAGTTCCAGCACCGCTCTCTTTCTGGATGGCCCCAGAGGCACAGGGTCCACATGCAGCTGAGCAGAGCTGGGAGCGCCCTGCGGCCTCCGACTTGGACTCTCCACTGCTGTCTCTGTCTCCACCATCTGCTGATGCTCACTTGTGAGCTGTGATACACCAGGTGACAACACTACTCTATCTCGCGAAGGTCCCACCGAGGTGTGAGTGTCTGCGCTGGTGTTGGGTGCACTTAATTCTGCTGATGCTGTGCCCTCAGAGGTTGCAGCTTCCTCTGAGGAGTCTTCAGGCTCCGGCTCTTCCTCCTGGACAGTGGGGAGAGAGGCTGTCGATGGTCCTGTGGGGGAGTAAAGGCATGAGTTCGACAGGTGATATTAACGTAGCATGCACATGGACTTGTGCAGATGATCATAAGTCAATCTGTATGAGCATCAGAAGCCATATCAGTCACTCATGCAATGTCAATGAGAGAGATGCAAAACTATTCTGTCACCAGCTTGCTCTGATGCGCCCGTCTGTCCGTCCCCCACTTGCACATCCTCCTCGGCTCCAACGATCTCGAGGGCCGCCTCCTCTGCGCTGGTGAGATGGGCTATTGAGGGTGGCCCTCCTCCTGTCTTCGCCCTTTCCCTCTTATTGTGGGCTCTCTTTTCCTGCAGTGAGGGACACAAGTGGAGTTTGAGTGAGAATGATGGAGTGAGTGTAGAGAATCTATAGCATAGTTGCTTAGAAGGAGACAAAGATGCAGTGAGGTCCCAAGACCAAGGGCCCTCCCTGTATGTTGTTAGTTGTTGTCATTGCATAACAGTGATAGGGAGTGTGAGGGCAGTATCGTCAAATAGTGAAGTGATTCTGTACATAGAGAGAGAGAGATGGTTAAGGGTGCAAGGGATGTAAGGGTAAAGTGGGATGTGTAGGAGTAGGTTGACAATGCAGAGTGCTAATGCTGAGAGGAGATGGGGAGCAGAATGAGGGTAAAGGTGATGGTCTACTTACTTTTCCTGTGCAGGCAGGTCATTGAACCTCTTCTGGCACTGCAGCCAGGTTCTGCTGCACATTGATCTGGAGCTGACCTCCTGTGCCAGTTGCAGCCACACAGCTTTGGTTTGCTGGGGAGGTTTTTTCCTCCCAGAGGAAGGAAAGAGCACCTCCTTTTGAGCTCTGGCTCCCTCCACCAGAGCATGGAGGCAGTCATCATCAAAGCGAGGTGAGGCCTTGGGCCTTGAGCTAGACATTTCAGGAGTATCAAACAAAGTATTCGCTCTGGAAGTACAGAGGTAGAAAATGAACCAAGGCTGCTTGGAGCCCTTAAATGCAGCTGGATAAATGACGTCAGCAGAGGCGAGTTTCAGACCCAAAAGACTAATTGGGCCAGGGGAGCGCGCACGCAGGGAATCAATTGCCCAATTAGGGCAAAATCGCAAATTTATCCCGCCCGACATCGGAGGCAGGAGCGAGACCCGCCGACCACCTGACCCGCACCCAACCCGCCTCCATTAGTAAAATCGCGGCCATCATCTCTCCTCTCCGCTGTAATTGTTTCCTTAAGCAATATTGCAACCCCTCCCTCCCTTTTTATCCCCCTCTCTATCTTGTCTGAAAACCCTGTAACCAGGAATGTTGAGCTGCCATTCCTGCCCTTCTTTAAGCCATGTTTCAGTAATAGCTATGATATCATACTTTCACGTGCTTATCTGTGCCTTCAGCTCATCTGTCTTGTTCACTAGACTCCTTGCACTGAAGTATATACATTAAGCACTGCCAAACTCCTGTGTTGTCTATTTTCTAGCCTTTGCTTCCTCTGCCTTCCAAACTCACTTACTCATTTACTCCCTTCCATTTCCAGCTTTGCTTCTCTCACTACTAAATTTACACTCAGATTCCCATCCCCCTGCCAAGCTAGTTTAAATCCTCCCCAACAGCACGAGCAAACCCACCCCCCACCCGTGAGGATATTGGTCCCGGCCCTGTTGAGGTGCAACCCGTCTGGCTTGTACAGGTCCCATCTCCCCCAGAACCGATCCCAATGTCTCAGGAATCTAAAGCCCTCCCTCCTGCACCATCTCTCCAGCCACGCATTCATCTGCTCCATCCTCCTATTTCTGTACTCACTGAAACGTTAACGGAGATAAGGGGGGGTGATTTTCCCAATGAAGGCGGGTTGAAGGCGGGTTTCGGTTTGGGTGGGTTCCAAACTCGCCTCCACTGAGAGGTGGGAAAAAATTGCAATTTTCCCCTAATTGGCCAGTTGATTTCAGAGATGTGGGTTCCCCTGCGCCAATTAGTGTTTTGGGACTGAAACTTGCCTCTGCTGACGGCACAGATCATAACCTTGGCCCCTATCACATCTATATTTTTTGAATTTTATTTTTTTTCATCCACCCTTTCTTTTGGCCTTTTTTTTTCCCCTCCCAGAAGCTGGCAGCTGTCTTTCATTCTGCCAGCGCATCTCACACTTCATCTAGCCTCAACCTGTCACATTAACACCTCCTCTTGCCTTGATTATCTCTTAGGGCTGGATTTTTATAGACCCGTGGAGGCGGATTTGGAGGCGTGTGGGGGGTTAAAATTGCGAAAAGTGGCGGGCGGACCCGATCCCGCCTCCATTCCGCCTCCACGCAATTTTGATAAAATCGTGTGCGGTGGTCCCGTCTCCGTCCCGCCTCCAAGAGGTGGGAGAGGCCATTAAAGCCCTTAACAAGCCCTAAATTGGCTCTGTAATGCCATTTTGAAATGTTTTAGCTAGTTTAACCCTTTTCCCACGTGAAGCACGCCTGATCTGAAACACGCCAGTGAAACCTGGCGGGAGCACAAGTGGATAGCTGACTATCAGCTGCAGGTCCACTATTACAACGGAGATGTGATGAAGGTAGTAGTAGTATTAGGTTTAAGTCGCCTCTGATGCTGCTGCATTGAATGTCTTCAGAGACTGCCTGGCCTTTGCTGTGAGAGGACCTGGATGCAAAAACTCTCTCTCTCTCTCTCTCTCTCTGAGATGCTGCTCATTTTGCAGGCAGTCTCTGACATCATCAGAGGCAACTTTCAGACTGAAACCACTAATTGGTTCATGGGTTCCCACATGCTGGAACTCAATTGCCCAATTAAGTGAAAATTGCTTCAATCTCCCACATCCAATTGCAGTCGGGTGGATAACACAAAATGTGGATGACACAACCCCAACCCGCCCCAGTATCAAAATCCAGCCCTTAATGTCTCTCAATCTCTCCTGCTTTCTATCCCACCACTGACCTTCCCTTTTGTTCTTTCATCCCCTCCCCCTTTTCCCAGCTTCATACTTGCTTTAAATCTATTTCATTTCCTGCCTTTTTTTCCAGTTCTGACGAAAGGTCTTCAACCTGAAACGTTAACTCTGTTTCTCTCTCCACGGATGCTGCCTGGCCTGCTGAGTTTTTCCAGTGTTTTCTGTTGTTATTTCGGATTTCCAGCATCCACAGTATTTTGCTATCGTATCACTTATCCAGCCTCATTTAAAGGCTGCTTGCTGCCTTGGCCCATTCCACTGGATTTTTGTCGATGCTGCACCACCTCCAATATTTTTTCAGAATCTACAATGGCCAGCTCCAAGGTAAGGGCCTCACCGAGGTTCTCGGATGAGGTGCTGGGAACGTTGGTTGAGGGGGTGAGAGCTAGCAGGGAGGTGCTCTTCCCCTCATCTGGGAGGAAGAGGCCTCCAAAAGAAACCAAGGCTGTCTGGGTGCAGGTGGCAAGGGAGATCACCTCCAGACTGGTGTGCAGCAGAACATGGATGCAGTGCCGTAAAAGGTTCAATGACCTTGTAAGATCAGGCAAAGTGAGTATACCATCAGCTTGACCCTCCTTCTGCTCCCCTTCTCCTCTCATCACCAGCACTCTGCATTGTCAACCTCCTCCTCCACATCCCACTTTACCCTTACAACCCTTGCACCCTTCACCATCCCTCTCACTCTATGAACCCAATCACTTGACTATTCGACTATGCTGCCCTCACACTCCCTTTCAATGTTATGCAATGACAACGACTAACAACGAACCTCACTCCATCTTTGTCTCCTTCTAAGCATCTATGCTCTGGACTCTCTACACTCACTCCATCATTTTCACTCCAACTCCACTTGTCTCCCTCACTGCAGGAAAAGAGAGCCCACAATAGAAGGGAAAGGGCGAAGACAGGAGGAGGGCCACCTTCCCTAGCCCTTCTCACCCAGGCTGAAGAGGTGGCCCTGGACATCGCCAGCGCAGAGGTGGAAGTGGAAGTGGGGGATGGACAGATGGGTGAGGCAGAGCAAGCTGGTGACAGAATAGTTTTGCCTCTCTCTCATTTGCACTGCTTGAGTGACTGAAATGGCTGCTGGTGTACATTATTAGAATGACTCCTGAGTATCTGCACTGTTGCATGTGCATGCCACAATTCCATCAAATGTCTAACCCATGCCTTTACTCCCCACAGGGCCATCCACAGAGCCCCCCCACCACCCACCCCCCACTGTCAAGGAGGAAGAGGCTGAGCAGCAAGACTCCTCGGGGGGACCTGCAACCTCTGAGGGCACAGCGTCAGCAGAATTAAGCGCACCCAGCACCAGCGCAGACACTCACACCTCGGTGGGACCTTCGGGACATAGAGTAGTGTTGTCACCTGGTGTATCACAGCTCACAGGTGAGCATCAGCAGGTGCTGGAGACAGGGACAGCAGTGGAGAGTCCTCAGCGGAGGTCGCAGGACTCTCCAAGCTCTGCTCCGCTGCATGTGGACCCTGTGCCTCTGGGTCCATCCAGAAAGAGAGCGGTACTGGAACTCCAGGAGCAGGTGCAGGAGTCTCTGACAGGTCTTGTCTCCAGGGTCACTGCAAGTGTGGAGAGGATGGAGGAGTCCAACTCTAACCTGAGAAGTGCCGTTGGGAAGGCAATGGTGAATATACGCAGCACCACGGAAAGGATGGCAACCTCCGTGGAAAGGCTGGCTACGGCCATGGAGGTAATAAGTTGCCGGAGTGAGGAAAACATGGTGATTGTGCAGAATAGACTGACATCTCTGGAGGAGTGATGGGCAGCTATTGAACAGTGAAACCAGAGCTTCATGGAAGTCCTTTTGAGTAGGACTGCCAGTGCAGATACGGGTCCCCATGGCCCCCCTGATGTGCAGCAAGGTGCTCTCAAGCCACTTGCAAGCACTGAGGTGGACCTGACCCATGAGAGGGAAGTTGGTGGCAGACAACAAGGAAGTGGGAGCTCCTCTCCAAACGCTCACACTTCCATGCCACTGCATAGCCCTCGGTCAGAGCCCCACCAGAGTCCGCACCGAACTGAGATGGGCGTCTCAGCCCCTGCACTGCCGCAGGTTGAGCAGATGTTTGGCGAGCCCTCACAGGCTCGTAAACCCAGAGGACGCCCGCCAAAGGTGTCGAAGCAGGAGCAGCATCAAAGTGAGCAAGGGGTCTCCACTTCTGCTGAAGCCACAGGGGGAGCACCACGTAGGAGCACGCAGAAGAGAAAAATAAAGCACCATTAGTCACAGGGGTAGCCACTTGGGTGAATGTTTATGTGTATTGATGAAATGCCATCCCTGTTGGAAAGTAAAAAAATGAAAACTGTTGGCGTGTTGGCATCTGTTATTTCGCCTTGGGCAGCTCCACATTGCGGGATCCGCAACACTTGCGTGGTCCGGTTGGTGGCCAGAGTGAAAGGAGGCCAGAGAGTCATGTCCATTGTCTATCATGTCTTAAGCTGGAGCCAAGGACATGTGCCAACATGGGCAACCTATGCAAACCTGGCCAGGATAAGTGCATGCCTTGCATCATGGGCAGCCATGTGCTCACGTGCTGCTGCTGCTGAAGGTTGATATGCCGGCGCTCAGTCCTCCTGCTCCTGCTCCTCCTCCTCATCCTCATCCTCCTCCTTCTCTTCATCTTCCTCCTCATCCTCATCCTCATCTGAGGAGGTTATGAACTGAGCCACTTGCTCATCAGGAAGCTGCAAGCCACGACGCTGTGCCATGTTGTGCAGTGCACAGCAGACCACGACCATTCTGGAGACCCTAGCTGCTGAATACTGCAGGGCTCCACCTGATCTGTCAAGGCATTGGAATCGCATCTTCAACAAGCCAATGGTTTGCTCGATGATGGACCTGGTTGAAGTGTGGCTGGCGTTGTAGCGCTCTTCAGCCTCGTTAGCTGACCTCCTGATTGGTGTCATTAGCCACTTCTTCAGGGGGTAGCCCTTGTCACCAAGGAGCCATCCGTTAAGTTGGTTTGGCGGATTGAAGAGCAGAGGAACACTAGAGTTCCACAGGATGAAAGAGTCATGGCAATTACTACAGAACTTGGTACAAACATGCAAAATCTCCTTTTTGTGGTTACACACCAGCTGAACGTTGAGGCAGTGGAAGCTCTTGCAGTTGACAAAGATAGCTGGGTTCTGATGGGGTGCCCTAAGGGCCACATGTGTGCAGTCTATGACGCCCTGCACCGTTGGTAAGCCTGCCATATTTGCAAAGCCAACTGAATGCGCGGTGACACTTGCTTGATCTCTTGAGAAGTGGATGTAATTGTGGGCCTTTGCGAAAAGGGCATCGGTAACCTGCGTGATGCAACTGTGGGCAGCCGACTGGGAGATTCTGCTGATGATCCCTGGAAGGAGCCTGAGGCAAAGAAATTGAGTGCGGTGGTGACTTTGACAGCCACTGGTAAGGGGTGTCCACCCGCTCCTCTGGGCTCCATGTGTTGGTGCAGCGGTCCGCCGATGTCTCGGCCAACCTCTCATGAAACTCTCAGCCTCCTTTGGCACTGCTGCGCACTCATGTTGAGGTAGCTCATCCTCTGTCTGTAAACCCTGAGAGGTGGGGTATCTGCTGTGGCGAGGTGCTTCGATGCGCTGGCACCTTCTGCCCTGTGCAGCATCAGGTTGGTGAGCAGGAGGTAGGGGCTCCTGCTGCTGTTGCTGCTGAGCTGCCTGGTTCTGCTGCTGCCGTGGATGCTGCTCCTCCGAATCTGAGCTCCATGGTGAAAGGAAAAAATGGTTCCCATGCTGCTGGCAGATACCTCTGTTGGGGAAGCGCTCAGTCCAAGTGGGGAGAGGGTCTTCCAAGGAGGTCCCACAGTTGAGAGACAGAAACTGCAGCACCTCCGACTTTGGTAGGCCTGCTAAAAGTGCTGAAAGACCTTTTGAATCAAAGTTCTGCCACCTGCAACTGCTCCCTGATGAAAGCCCCGTTTTAATGCTGGAGCTGCAGCTGTGAGGAGGCCACCCACTTGTCAACCCACCAGGATTAGCTGGCGTGGTTTAGGAGGGTCGTGGAACACGCTGAAAATGTGGAAAAATAACGAGGGCCTGTCAAAAAAGGATTATAGAGACCCTTAACTACTATTTAAGGGTCTTAACTACCTCTCTGGACTGATGGAGACGGGACCGAAGCGCACCCATCAAAACTGCCTCCGGCAAAATTGCGCAGAGGCGGGTTGGAGGCGGGTTCCAAACCCGCACTCAGTTTTTGCCATTTTGTCAACTGTCCCGCCTCCAAACCTGCCTCCTCGGGGTTGGGAAAATCGCCCCCAAGGTTTCAGATCTGTGATCTTTCGTCCAAAATTTTATCTTTATTTTATTTGCCCCTTATGTTTTCATACCAGAGTTTTACCTGATGGATGGACATACAGGGCCATAAATATGGATAATACCCAGCTATCTATCTCTAGTACGTTAGAGCTCTTGCATATTGCACACAAATATACACATTAACCTTACTTCTTGTGTCATGATTTTTGAGCAATGCTTTGCATGCCAGCAGTTTTGAGAGGACTGATTTCCCTAATCGGATGCTTCCAGTTTGGAGCATGCTCAATCCATCATAGTCATAGGGCTCAATTTTACCATTGGGGTCGGGCTGGGGCGTGTCAGGTGGTTTTCGTGTCAGGACCCCGACTCCGATGTGAAGTGGGAAAAAAGTGCGATTTTCCCCTAATTGGGCACTTGATTTCCAGCGTGTGGGAACCCCTGGCCCAATGAGTCTTTCCATCCTGAAAGTCGCCTCCGATGACGTCATCAATGCTGCTGGATTTAAGGCCTGCAAGCAGTCTTGCTTCTTCTGGAGACTGGAAACGCTTTGGACATTGTATGAAGGACTTCATTTACCGACCATGTCCACCAGCAAGCAAAAGTGTGCACCTCGCTTTGATGAGCCCTCCCTCCAAGCTCTGGTGCAGGGAGCAAGATCTAATAAGGAGGTGCTCTTCCCTTCCTCAGGGAGAAAAAAGCCACCACAACAGACTAAAGCTGTGTGGCTGCAAGTGGCCCAGGAGGTCAATGCCATCTCTATGTGCCGCAGAACCTGGCTGCAGTGCAGGAAGAGGTTTCATGACATTCTCCGCACAGGAAAAGTGAGTATGACTTTCTCATCACCCTCAATCTCATCCCCATCTCCTCTCCTCACCAGCACTCTGCTTTGCCAAGCTCTTCCTTCACATCCCACTTGACACTGACATTCCTGCACCCTTACCCATTCCCTCTCTCTCTATGGTCACATTCACTTAACTATTCTACCATGCAGCCCTCACACTCCCTATCACTGTGACACAATGACAACAACTTACAACACACAGGGAGGGCCCTTTGTCTCCATCTAAGCATCTATGCTATGGATTCTCTACACTCACTCCTTCATTCTCACTCAAACTCCACTTGTGTCCCTCATTGCAGGAAAAGAGAGCCCACAATAAGAGGGAAAGAGCGAGGACAGGAGAAGGGCCACCCTCAGTAGCCCAGCTCACCACCTCGGAGGAGGCGGCCCTGGAAATTGCCGGGATCGAGGAGGATTCCCAAGTGGGGGACGGACAGGCGGGCGCATCACAGCAAGCTGGTGACAGAATAGTTTGGCATCTCTCTCATTTACATTGCATGAGTGACTGATAATGATTCTGATGCTCTAACAGATTGACTTATGATCATCTGCACAATTCAAAGTGCATGCAACCTTTACCTCACAACTCTAACTCTTTCCTTTACTCCCCCACAGGAGCATCGAGAGCCCCCGTCCCCACTGTCCAGGAGGAAGAGCCGGAGCCTGAAGACTCCTCAGAGGAAGCTGCAACCTCTGAGGGCGCAGCATCAGCAGAATTAAGCGCACCCAGCACCAGCGCAGAGACGCACACTTCGGTGGGACCTTCGGGAGATAGAGTAGCATTGTCACCTGGGGTATCACAGCTCACAAGTGAGCATCAGCAGATGGTGGAGACCGGGACAGCAGTGGAGAGTCTGCGTCGCAGTGGAGAGGACGCTCCCAGCTCGGCTCCGCTGCATGTCGACCCTGTGCCTCCGGGTCCATCCAGAAGGAGAGTGGTGCTGGAACTCCAGGAACAAATGCAGGAGTCTCTAGCAGGTTTTGTCTCCAGGGTCGCTGCGAGTGTGGAGCGAATAGAGGAGTCCATCGCTAACATGAGCAGAGCCTTTGTGGAGGCGTTGGCGCATGAACGCATCACCACAGAAAGGATGGCAACCTCCTTGGAAAGGATGGCTACTTCCATGGTAAGGATGGCTATGGTAGAGGAGAGGATGGCTACGGTAGAGGAGAGGATGGCTACGGTAGAGGAGAGGATGGCTACGTCCACGGAGGAGCTTAGTCGCCAGGGTATGGAAAACATGGTCATTGTTCAGAATAGACTGACATCTCTTGAGGAGCAATGATCAGCTATTGAGCAAACAAACCAGACCTTCATGCAAGTCCTCTGGAGTAGGACTTCCAGTGCAGAAACGGGTCCTCATGGCCCCCCTGCAGTGCAGCAAGATGCTGTCCAGCCACTTGCTAGCTCTGAAGTGGGACTGACCCATGAGAGGGATGTTGGTGGCAGAGAACAAGGAAGTGGAGGCTCCTCTCCAGGCGCTCACACAACCATGCCACTGCAGAGCCCTCGGTCAGAGCCCCACCAGAGTCCCCACCCAACTGAGATCGGTGTCTCAACCCCTGCACAGCCGCAGGAGCAGCAGACTGTTGCTGAGCCCTCACAGGTTCGCAACCCCAGAGGACGCCCGCCAAAGGTGTCGAGACAGGAGCAGCAAGAAAGTGAGCAAGGGGCCTCCACACTTGCTGAAGCCACAGGAGAAGCACCACGTAGGAGCACGCATAAGAGGAAGATAATGCACAAGTCGTCACAAGGGTAGTCACTTGGGTGTAATGTTGTGTTTAATTTTGAAAAGCCATCAGTTGGTTATTGTCATAAAAAATTCTGATGGCAAACTGTTGCAGTTGTGGCGTGTGTCATTTCGCTAATCGGACTTCCACATTGAGTGCTTAGGGCGACTTGCAATTGTCAGCATGGTGGTCAGAGTGATAGGAATCCATAGGTTCTTGGCCATTGTCGATGGTCTGATAAGAAGTTGCGAGGCAAAAGTGTTTGATTGTGCAGGCTAAGCAAATCTGGCCAAGATGAATGCATCCCTTGCATCCCGGGTAGCAATGTGGTCGCGCACTGGCGCCTTCTGGCCTGTGGAGCTTCACGTGGGGAAGCAGCAACTTGGTGCTCCTGTTGTTGCTGCTGCTGTTGGTGGTGCTGTTGTTCATGGTCCTGCTGCTGCCACGGCTGGTCTTCGTCCGATTCTGATGTCCAGGAGGAAAGGAAATAAATGGTTCCCATGCTTCTGGTATATGCCTCAGTTGAGGAAGCACTCAGTCAAGGTGGTAAGAGGGGTTTCCCAGGAGGTCACACTGGAGATGGGTGTTTGGCTCCAAACTTCCACAACAATGGGTATGCCTGCTAAAAGGTCCCCCAGACCTTAGACAACAAAGTTCTGCCACCTGCAAATGATGATTGCTGAAAACTCCTTTTTAATGGTGGAGCTGCAGCTGTTAGTAAGCAGTCCACTTGTGAGGCCGCCAGGATTCACTGGCGTGTTCCAGAGGAGACATGCAGGACGTGGGAAAATCAGAAAGGCCTCTCAAAATGGGATTATAGAAGCACTTAACTGGTTGTTAAGGGCCTATCCCACCTCTTGGAGGCGGGATGGAAACGGGGTCAGAAAACACGCATTTGGGAAAATTGCTCGCCGGCAGGATGGAGGCGGGATCGGGCCAGCCCGCCATTTTTTGCGATTTTTACCACCTCTCTCGCCTCCAATCCCGCCTCCTCGGGCCTGGCAAAATCGAGCCCATAGAGTCATAGTCATAGAGTTATACAGCACAGAAAGAGGCCCTTCAGCCCATCGTGTTTGCACCGGCCATCAAGCCCTATCTATTCTAATCCCATTTTCCAGCACTTGGTCCGTAGCCTTGTATGCTATGGTGTTTCAAGTGCTCATCTAAATTCTTCTTGAATATTGTGAGGGTTCCTGCCTCTACCACCCTTTCAGGCAGTGAGTTCCAGATTCCAACCACCCTCTGGTTGAAAAAGTTTTTCCTCAAATCCCCTCTAAACCTCCTGCCCCTTTTCCTCAAATCCCCTCTAAACCTCCTGCCCCTTACCTTGAAACTATGCCCCCTGGTTATTGACCCCTCTACTAAGGGGAAAGTTCCTTTCTATCTACCCTATCTATGCCCCTCATAATTTTGTACACCTCAATCAGGTCCCCTCTCAGCCTTCTCTGCTCTAAGGAAAACAACCCCAGCCTGTCCAGTCTCTCTTCATAGCTGAAGCGCTGCAGCCCAGGTACCATCCTGGTGAATCTCCTCTGCACCCTCTCCAATGCAATCACACCCTTCCTATAGTGTGGCGACCAGAACTGCACACAGTATTCCAGCTGTGGCCTAACTAGCGTTTTGTACAGCTTCATCATAACCTCCCTGCTCTTATATTCTATGCCTCGGCTAATGAAGGCAAGTATCCCATATGCCTTCTTAACCACCTTATCTACCTGCCCTGCTGCCTTCAGGGATCTATGTACATACACACCAAGTTCCCTCTGATCCTCTGTCCTTCCTAGTGTCCTACCATTCATTGTGTATTCCCTTGCCTTGTTAGTCCTCCCAAAATGCATCACCTCACACTTTTCAGGGTTAAATTCCATTTGCCACTGTTCTGCCCATCTGACCAACCCGTCTATATCGTCCTGCAGCCTGAGGCTTCCCTCCTCGCTATTTACCACTCCACCAATTTTCGTGTCAATATAAGGAAAAACAAGGAAAGCAGCTAGAAAACGGTTAAGGAGAAACTATTGAGAAATTATGAAACCAAATAATCCTGAAAGACCAGTCAAGAAAACTGACCAAGAATTTAAAGACTTTTTAAAAAAAAATTTAAAAAGTGAAGCAATCAAATTACTCAAAACATTTTTTGAAAAGAAGCATCTGCTATCTTTCCTCAGTAACTGAAAGTTTTAAAATATGGTCTTAAAATTTTTTTTAAATTACAAATTTCACAATAACTTCATTAAATTTAGCTCTTTCGATTGTCTTTCGTGTCTTTTAATGGCCCTGAAATTGCTGTCTCCGTGACGGCGTACTCTCAGAGTACACTGTTGCAATCCATTTGAAAGGCCCCGCAACTTCTGGATTTCCACGTGCGTGAAATCCGGAACTTGCAATCTGTCAAGATGTGCCTTGACAGATCATCAGAACCGCCTGAAAAATGAGTATTCATGGTGCAGAGTTGGGCTATTTGCCCAACAACTGCCCAGCAATTGCCCACGCAACTCTTACGGTTGGTAAAAGCAGGCATAGTGCTTGCTTTCATCAGCGTAAGGGTATAAGGCTTAAATAAAACATTTAAAAATCCAAAAATTATGCACATACACTTAAAATGAGTTTATGCAAATATTGGCCTGGATTAAGGTGTTTACAATTATTTATCAAAAAATTCAATTTTTATTGATGTTGGTGCAATAAAGGAACTTATGAATAAAATTGAAATTCAGTACATTTATATTTATTAGAATTCTGTACATTGTTGAATTATTTGGGGATTCCATTGCATATCATTAGGGGATTCCCTTCATAAATGACTGCAATGGAATCCTCCTTTGTCATTGGAGGACCGGGCCCACGTGATCCCAGGGATGCTTCAGAACCGCCTGCGTCCCTGGGATCCGTGAGCCTTTACGCTGCCGTCCACCTGGAGGCCCGAGACCACAACTCTTCGCAGCCCGGGCGCCTGGAGGTACCTTGGGAATTGTTTCGCGAGTCGGAGGCTTACTCTGGAGGAACGCCTCCGACCGCAATTTCTAGGCCAATGCCTTACTTAGCTTTCATTTTAAGACACAGCCTGTCTCAAAAGCCTGAGCTTTGACTGTATATTTTTCCCCAGAATATTTGGAGGATTAACAACCACATTTGTGGGTTCTGAGCATATGCATGTGACAACAATTCCCAGCGTGCATCAATAGGTCTCTGAGTTGAAGCAGAAATATGTCTCAAGCACATCCTGTCAGGATTTGTTATCTTATTGGTTTTTTGCAAAAACTTTGAAACAAACTGGAGATTGAACTGTCAAAACTTTATTTTGGGCAAGTCTCGTTTAAAATATTAACTAACACCTGCTCCTTTTCTATTATGCACTGCTCACAGACGGACAATACTTGTGGTTAACAGCAGCTGTGGTTCCTTTTGACAGTTAAGCAACTATAAAAGATTGTTTATCAAGAACATGTTTGCTTTTTCTTGGTTGAAAGGTCGAAGAGGGTTTCAGTTTGTTCTGCCAAGTGATTTAAACCTAGTTGAAAGATGAGTTTGAATTACGGGTTTCCTCCTGATTGGCTCCTGTCCATGTCAATCAAGGCAAGCCCCTACCTACACATTGTGGTTGAAGATTCAGGTAAAAAAAACTATCCTTCTGAACCATTTTTGAGATTTAAACAATCTAGCAATCAGGGAGTCCCAAAAGTGCCAGCAATTTTAGCCACAATCTTCTGCTAAACAAGTGATGGAAAGTTGGGTATTTCTGTAGCTTAAGTTACAACAAGCTGGTATCTCCTGCACTTTCAGAATAACAAGTCACCGAGTCACTATACCGAGGGCTGTTTTGGAGTTGTCAACTTTGGTAATTTTCTCGGCTGGAATGCCTCCAGAACCTTCTGCTGTCGTATATCTTTTATTTATTCTGTTCCATATAAAATACCTCAGTAAACTGAGCAATAAGGTCAGTGTATGCAGAGCTAGCCTTAGGATTTTGGTCCTATCTCGGTGTCTTTCCATTTCCTTTTGTTTGTTTATTTCTTTTTCCCAAACTATTTTAACTCTTTGTTGATGTTTATTAATATTAAATTGTTAATTCAATAACCTACAAATATTTAATCAAATTCTTCTGGCAACCAATAATGGATGTTAACAAACAGTTAAAGGCCTGGGCTCAGTGGAGGAGGGCGGGGGTGGGGGGTGGGTGGTGTGGTGGTGGGTCAGGCTAGCGAGGGCTCTCTTGGGATTGAGCTGATAGCAGTATTTGATAAATACTGAAAAATGTGTGGCTATAATACATCCCGTGCTACAATTGTCTCTAATAAAACATACTGGGGTTAAATTCAACACTGGTGGGGGTGCAAAATGGCGGTAGCGGTTTGGCCACCGGTTATATGGCCCGCATGATTTTTCTTTCCATTGACTTTATAGGGCAATAGGGCAAACGCATTGACATGACCACAATACAGAGTGCAGTGCTACAACATGGGCATTCCTGCGTGTTTAGGAAATAGGTGAACAGATGCCAGGATGATTGCATTCTCCCTCTGCGATGCTTACATTAAAGTGCTGTTAAGATGCATTGTAAGGCAACTTTGTAAAATTAAGTTACGTATGAGCACACTTAACTTGGCTACCCGTTGGAGACCAGCGAATGTCTTCCTATACCTGTTCCAAGGATCTGGCCACAAGAGAGGAGTGGTTCACTCTTTCTGTCACCTCCTCCAGGTTGCTCTCGTGCTACTCTTCAAACCAGGATGGCACTTTACTCCAAAAAGGAGGGTGCCACGCTAACCCTTCTGTCCAGCATTTCCTACAGCAGGACCTCCGAAGCTGAATCCTGGAAGGGTGTTGATCAGTATCTTGCATTGCTACCCCTCAGTAAAATGAGCTTTAAGCCAATCAGCAACCCTTTAAGAGCTGCTGGTAACAGACAACGCGCCTCTTTGTCTTTGTGTGCTGTGCACCAGTAGTGCTGTGATATTATGCCAAGTAGCTCACCTTGTGTGAGAGATCAGCTCATAGCCTGACATGCAGCACCCAAAATCAGTGTCTTTTTTGCAACAGCACCATAAGCCCCCTTCAAACACTTTGTGAATCTGAAGTACACTGACTGCTGATTTCACAGCAAGTACAGTAATCCAAAATCCATGCCAAGGTAGGATGGAGATGGAAGTGACGAGAGGGGGATTGATCTAAACAATAGGGTGAGCAAGATTGGCTGAATACTGCTCTCTTAATCATATCTTCTGATACTCGTGCATTTGTGTACTATGGGGTGAGTAAAACTGGCTAGATAACGAGTTCAGTTTCATTGTCAGTTTCTGTCAGCTTCAACAGTGTCATTGAGTGTTCTGCCCAGTTTTCCTTTTTAACAATCCTTATTTCATTCATTTTATTTTAAGGTCGGGGAATGAAAGTCAATCTTCTGGTGATATCACAGTAGTCGTGAGGTCAGCACCGAAATAGAAAAATAATTTCAGATTTAATTTCCAGTCGAGTATTATACATCAGATCATTTAAACACAAACTAACACGAACCTCAAAGTTATCTGCATGACTGCTTTGTCATATCCTGCTCTTGGTCCTTAATTTACAGGATGTCACTCTGGACCAGATTTTGCTGTCAAGATAACAGTGAGGCTAATGGTGTTCGCTGTTATTTATGCGCAAATGGTACAGCAACTTTAGGCAAGGCGCAGATGTATGGTTAAATGCCAATATCCAAAAATTGCTGTCCAAGTTGCGACTCGCTGCTGTTACCTTCGCTAAAACGGAATTTCGCTGTCTGCCTCACCATTGAAATGCATTGACTGGCGTGAGGTTGCTGCATTTGCGAGGTAGATACGAACTAAACTCGCCACGGAAAGTTAAGTGTTGTCATTTCAAGTGTAATTACCCTTTTAATGATGTGGCAAGTGTTAATTACTGCCAATCAATCTCTCTGGCACTGAAAATTAACTATTGCAAGTGTGGAGTTTCATTCCTTCGGGTATTAATTGGTTGAGGAGATACAAAATTATTTGCCCTGCTCACTCAGGTCTCAGATATCCTGTTTTCCTTGCTGCGACATTATCAGCTTGCACTTTCAGCAACTTGCCATGCAAAAAATGTAAAAACCTAAACATGCAAGGGCAAGTCTAACTAACAGCAGATGCTGTTAGATGCCCTGCCACAGAAACACTAGGCCATGGTATCAGTTACTGAAATCAAATACTTTGCATTTAATATAGTCACATCTCATTTAATGTTACATCAATCACTCATTTAACAAAGAAAAGGCAGCACCGGAACAGTGCATCCATGGTTGTGGATACATATGCAATAGATTGAGCTGTAAATTGATATTTAACCTGTCACCAGCAACACTGACTCCACTTCGATTGAACTATGCCCCTATTTTCTTCCTGTAACAGCACTGAGCAGTGTCCAATCCATTACTAGTATAGTTATAGGACAAAGACTCTGACACCATGACTGAGTAGCATTACATGAAAAATGTGGAGGCGATTGGTAACATCATTCCAGATTGCTGGGTGTTGCTGTGTCATACAGCCAGTGGGGGGTTTCTTCCAGTTGATGGGCATATTTTAGACTCTTTGAAAGAAATAAACCAGCTGATATTTCCACTATATTGACACCCAAAAATCTGAAAGAAAATGTGAATAAAATGGTGGTGTCTGGGAGTAAAATGGGGCAGGTAATAGAAGGGCAGAATATATTAGTAGAAGACTTAGTGATGTATATGGACAGTGAGTCAGGCAAAGCCAATAAAAATATTAAATTTACATGTCATTATACAAACAAGTGATGATGCGCTACTGAAGGGGAAGGGGTTGAACCTGTAGTATTATTATATGTGGGGACAAATGATATGGATAGAAGGTCTGGAAGAACTAAAGGAGGATAAAGGAAAAGTGGGTAAGTCTAAAACAATGGGTAGTGCAATAGGAATGTCATCAGGGTTACCTCAAGTGTTATCTGGGGCATGGGAAAAATTAGGAGGATAAAGGCTTTGCTGATAAAGGCAGGGCCTGTGTAATACTGAACCATACAGACCATAAGGTGTGAGGGTTAACGCTCAGTCTGTGCTGGGCTACCACAGAGGTGCAATGAGTTATGGTTCCAAAGGGTAACTTGATCAGCAAGAACCTACCCTGAGTCTTGCTTTTGTGGGACTGTGGACTGCCTTCAAATGGAACCATCATAACAGCTGCTTGGAATGTGAGCATTGACTTGCATAATGAGGTAATGGTTGCACATGAGCTGAACATACAGAGAATGGAATTCTTTCCAATTCATGTAAGTAGGGACATTGTGCAACGGAGACGCAGGGCATATAATCTATAACTCCCTGGAGCCATGGTAATTTTACCATTTGGCAAAATTGCACAGCACTGTCATGCTGTTGCTGGTTGTCCATAGGGTTGGAGATGAAAGTCCTTGCTTGGGAAAAAGAAAGTATCACTTAATTATACATCTGTATGCCAATGTGGGTGTTTTTCTCAGTGACACCTTGGAATAAACCAGAGGCATAGAAGTTAAAGGATGTTGTGACCTTCACAGCCACTGGCAGTGCAGTGTATTTGTTTGAGGTTGCAGCATGTAACATGTCAGTGAAAGGATCCCTTGTTAATCAGAGTCTGCATAAGCACTGTTCCATTGCTGGTTGGAGGTATGTGTATCTCAGCCTATAAATGCAGGTGCAAGGGTATTGATGGATAGATGTAGAGCATTTCTGGTGTAGCCAGACCTGCCGTACATCTCTTTATTAAAGAAGTTTCTCCTAAATTCCCTATTGGATTTATTAGTGACTATCTTATATTTATGGCCCCTAGTTCTGGTCTCACCCACAAGTTTAAACATCTTCTCTATGTCTACCCTATCAAACCCTTTCGTGATCTTGAGAAGATCTCTCTCAGGTCATCCCTCAGTCTTCTCTTTTCTAGAGAAAAGAGCTCCAGCCGGTTCAATCTTTTTTGATAGCAAATTTTGGGAATGATGTTAAGCTGACAATTACATGTTCAAACCATAACACCAGCAGATAACATCAGCACTATAAGAAAATACCCTGGAAATTTCCATGGGTAGTTAAATGGGCAAATATTTGGAATATGTGTTTTCCACTTTAATATATGTGGGTGTTGCTCAATTTACACCTTTTTTTTGTGAAACAGATCGGAAAATGCAGGCTGATATTTTATTGACGCTGCAGCTGTCCTGCATTTATAATGAACTCACAATGACTATCGCCACCACGGCTATCCTGCGCTGTGTTATTGACAGCACAACTCGAGTTAGGGTTTGGATTTATGGTTAGGGTTGCGGGTCTTAGTGTTAGGGCTCGGATGGGGGTCTTCGAGTTGGGGTTAGGGAGTTACAATTAGAGTGTTCGGGGTTCGGGCTACTAGGTCTTGGAGTTATGGGTTTGGGTTTTGCAGATATGGGGATTGTTTGCGCATGTGATTGTGCGAGATCTGAGCTGACATCTGTGCAGTTCCCTCTGCATTGCCTGCAAGAAACTACTAATGACAACCACTGTTGTCACTAAATGCGCCCATGTTTTATCTGCGAGCAACGCTGAGGGAGATCAGCTAGTGGTGGGCTCTCAATGCAGCCCGCGTTTCCGCAGCGCCCCGTGCGGCAGGATGGGGAACTGCTTCCTCCCTCTGTGTCCCGCCCACACGCTCTCGTGATCTGTCGGTCGCACCGTCTGACGGTGCCGATTGGTTCCTCGGCATGTCAGTCGAAGCTACCCGTGGCTGTGCTTGGCTAGAGCGGCGTCAATCAGGTTGGAGGGCCGCCCTATTCCGGAGGCTGTGGGCGGTTTAAAGCGAGCGATTGTCAGCGGTGAGAGAGGGGCGCTGGAGCGGGCCGGACTGGAGTGGTGGTAGGGGCAGGTGAGGAGGCCCGGCAGTGCCAGTTAATGCCCGCTCGACGACCCCCCCCCCCCCCCCGCTTACCGCCTGGCGGCTGGGGAAGTGGTGGGCCCGGGATCAGGCCTTATTCGTGGCTTCGAGTTAAGGGGCTGCTCGGGGATCAGGGGACTGCAGGCCCTCGGAGGGAGGATGCGGGAGCCAGGGATTTGCGCCTGAAAGCTCCCTGCACTTTGACTGTCTCCCTGCACAATGACTGAGCGAGGCCTCGCTGCGAGGTGAGCCCTGTGCTCCCGGCAGCTGCTGCAAGAAGCCTCTTGGCCCCAAAATGCGCCTCCTTTATCCCCGATAGTTGCTTCAAGGGGGCAGTTGCTTTCACAAGAAAGTCTGGCGAACTTTTTGTTTGCGGGGAGGGTAGAACTGCTTATTATATTAATGCTAATTCTAACAAGTGCTGTTGTGCTGTGCTGCTGTACTTTGTGTTGTCGCCTCGTGTGTTTTATAAACAAATGAATTTGTTGCCCAAACACTGCAGAAAGTGTAGGGGCAATCATTTGTGTGATGTCTCGCAAGGTGCTGTAGGGTGGTGGTGGTATTAGAGTTCTAATAGTTTTTTCTTTTGTTGGGGGGGGGGTGGTTTTACTTAATGCTGCAGCAGATAATGCAAGCTTGGGATGGTTTGTCTGCCCATAAAGTTTCAAGAGTCGGTTCCTGGCTGTACCTGGAATTGCGATGGAGACATCTCCCTGATGTCACGAGAATGCTTATTACTTTAGCAGGGATGAAAATGTCTAATGTTAATGCTTCAATTGAAATTTAATATAATCGTTTTTGAATTGACTTTAGTTGGATAAATTGTATGGAATGGTTACAGCTGTGGAATATGGAGAAATAATTGTGATTTCAGAAAGCCGTAACTCAATTTGAAATGTGTGATATTGTGGGGTGAGTGGGTTCACAGTGTACTGCCAGGAGGGTGTGGAATTCTGTTGTCATGAGAATGTGTTGAATGAGTTATAGCAATAAGACATCTGTTGTTCAATGCGCCAATTAAATGGTAGAATCTGATCATGTATGTCAAGTACTGTTTCTTGGGGCAATTGAACTTGCATGGCTGAAGTGCACTGTGAATCTTCCTGGGCCCCTTTCATTGTTTTTATCCATGTTTATCTGCTATTTGTGTACTGAAGCTGATTATCTGTTGTTTCCTTATTGAATGTCTCTTACTAATGTCCATCCCCATTTGGAAAGTTTGGATTTATTTTAAATATTGCTGCTTGATTGCAACAAGAAATGGAGAATGCTACTGGAAAACAGCTATTCCAGCTTCCCCAGTGATACTGAAATGCACCAGTTTATAAATGTGGTTCTTAATAAAATAAAAAAAGTGAACACCTTTAGTGGCTGCAGATGTGTGCTTTCTCATAAAATTATGATGCGGCGATGCCGGTGTTGGACTGGGGTGGACAAAAGTGAGAAGTCGTACAACATCAGGTTATAGTCCAACAGTTTTATTTGAAATCACAAGCTTTCGGAGCTGCTGCCCCTGACTTCACCTGACGAAGGGGCAGCAGCTCCGAAAGCTTGTGATTTCAAATAAAACTGTTGGACTATAACCTGATGTTGTGCGACTTCTCATAAAATTATGGCACCGCATGAGTCCATTTGGGCTCTTCAACTGGTGCTATCTACTCTAATTCAATTTGTGTCTCTTTTTCCTTTGCAATGATTTATCCTCTACTTCAGTAGCCACTTGTGGCAAATTATGTTCTAATAGCCCTGGGTGTGGGGAACAGTTATTTTAACCTACCTTGGTTTTTCTTCTAGTGATAGTTTATTGTCCCAATGTTACCAATTTTGGCAACTAGTGGAATCAATCTTTCACTTATTTATTTTTATTTATCTTAATATTTTAGAATTGTCAAGACCTCTAGTGGATTCCCACCTTAACCTCTGTTCCAGTTTAAAAAGCACTTTATTTTTTATTTTTGAGCCTTTCTTAACTAAAACCTTTCATTTATGGTGTCATTCTGGTTTTTTTTTTTGTTATGCATTATTTGGCTGTAATATTCCTATGGTGGGATCCCTGACCTGCATAAATCCATCTGCTGTCTAACCAGTGTTTTATACACAAGCAAGGAAATGATAACCGTTTTAAAGTCTGTATTGAACCCAGAATCCTGTTTTTGTGGCCTTTTCTACCTGTAGTGTCTCCTTTTAATGATTTGTATATTTTCTTCAGTTTCTGAGAACACTTGGTACTTGTAGCTCTCTGAGAAACAGAGGTGCCACTCTTGGTAGGTCATGTGGATTAGGTAGTGATTGCCAATGTTTACAATGTTTTGACAGCAGATCAAGTTGATTGAGACTGACTATGTAGAGTAATTTGGACTGTAAACTAGGCAATGGTAATTAAAGCAGTAAATACTTCCTGTTATCTCGTTGATATCAAATCCTCGTATAGAATGAGAACATCTGTTGTAAGTTTCTACTTGAACTGAGAACCAAAATATTTTTGGAGCTCTTATAAAGAGGGTCAGTTTTTTTTTAAACAATCCTTTTTAATATAAACAAAAATTATTCTCCAAGGTGTGAGCTGTGCTGGTAAGGCCCTATCTGGTTTCCCTGAGAAGGTGGTCAGTATTTTCTTTGCAACTGTGTGGCTTGGTAGGCCACTTTAAGAGTAATGTTTTAAGCAAAACCAGGTTGGGGTGGCATTGGTGAACTAGTTGAGTTTTTTTTTATGACCATCTGGCAATTTCACTTTTTTTCTCCCTCTGGTGCAAGTTCCATCTATTTAATTCATTTTCACAACTTTCCATCATTGGAATGCTCAACCTCTGGATTGCTAGTCTAGTACCAGAACTACTGTACCCAAAAGCCTCTGGAGATTAACAACTTCCATGCAGATATGCCTGAGAATTCTGCCAAGTATATCCACTGTTGTGATTTCATTTTATTATTGCGTTTTAGCACCCCTTGTCCCCCGGTGATGATCTCAGCCTGGCTCTGTCTGCCAGTGTAGTCAGTCAGGCTCTGCTGTCTGGGAGCTGCTGTGGTAGCATTACTAGATTTCATTTCCTGGAGCCTGACTTGGGCAACAGTGGCAACTTTGTTTCTAGGAGAGCTACAAGCACATGTTTTCCGAAGCTACAGTTTGAACTCTGGTATCTGTTTAGTGCACGTGGCCCCGTAACTCACTGTTTTACACCTGAGTTGGTCAGTAACATACTGAAGATACTCTGCTCATGTTAGTCAACCTTTCACAAGGTTTGGGTAACTAGAACAGATTTTTTGGATAATGGGCTGAGTTATTTTGCCTTTTGGGAAGGGTAGAATGAAGGGGTGTACTTCTTGAACACTTAAGATTTCCTATCTGACTTTCAGCATTTCCTCTTTTTTGACAGGAGTACAGCAGGGGTGAGAGAGTCCTTGGCAAAATGATTGAGATATGCTTTGAATGGTAACAATTCAATAAGTATCCCTGTTAACCTTTTTTTTTTACTTTGCTGCTGATTATCACCTTTGACAGGTGGGTGAGGCAGGCCTGTCCTATTCAACAGGATTTGGAGTTTTTGAGCCATTCTGTCACCAGTGGGTGTTTAAAGTAATAGCAATTTTCAGGGGCCTCTAATTACTTTTTATTTGACTTTAGTCCATCCACCCCAAAGTGGAGATGGCTTTTGCTGTCCTTGGAGCAAGCCAAAAGAAAGACTTGTGTTTATATAGCACCATTCATGACCTCCGGACGTCCCAAAACACTTTACAGACAATTAAGTACTTTTGAAGTGTCGCTGTTGTGAATGTAGGAAACCAAAAGATCTTGGTTTGTATTTTTACTTTATTGAGGTGAGCGATGTCTGTATTTTCTGCTTTTGGCACTCTGCCTCAAGTAATCCCAGGTCAAGTAAAAGTCTTGGCTTTCCATCAGTGTCATGGTTATTTGCTAGTTATTGTCTAGGGTTCAGCATAAGTGGATCTTGCATTCCCTATGATGAGTGCACCTTTCCCTGCCCGATATCTAGGTAAACAGTAGCCTGACCTGGGATTGTAACAGAGTCTTTAACTCTACATTGGTTACTGGACTATATCGTGCTCCCATGTGAACGGTGAACTGGATAAACTCTCTCTCTCTCCAAGTCAGGACCGAGACTACAAACCAATAAATGGTTTTACTTGCATAGATAAGTGTACAATTAGACTTTCCCTACACACTTCTATATACAGCAACAAAGACACCAGTTGCTTTCTTTCTAAACATGAAGATTTAAATAAGACCACTCATGATCAACTTCATACTAACCTGCTTCCCTGGCCAGGTTGGCACCAACTTTAAAACCAACTAGCCTCAGCTTTTAACTTCGAGATGTGCGCACACATTGACTTCCCTCTGCGGGGTGGAGGAAATCTCCATCTTATTGCATCATTTACCACGATGCATGCAAGTTGGCACACTTCTGATGAGTGGAGTTTTGTGGAATGATAGACTTGTGGCAGGCTTGGTCTCCCTGCCTCAGATGTTACAATCCTTGAATCAAAAGCATTTACTGGATTATCCAAAGGAGTATCCTTTTTAAAAAAAAAAGGCTTGGTTCTTGAAAGTGGGCGCAAATCTTAATGCTGAGATTTGAGCACCAAAAAGATGCAGCATATCCTGATCAACAATTTAACTTGTGGTTTTGTGGTTTTTTTTTTCCAAAAGAGAACTATCTGAGAATTCTACCCAAGCTGTTCACCCATAGCATCTGGTGTTCATTTCCCATGTGAGAATGAAACTCCAATTGGCTTATCATTTCATGAGCCCACAGATTGTGTGACCATCTCTTTTTTTAAAGTCATCAGTATAGTTCTTGCCTCTTCTGAGCTTCCTGTACGGGGATGGTACTTTGCTCTTGCTGCTGCACAAAGCCATTACGGTCACTGAGAACTGAATGAAACACTGTGCCATGTGGCTGAAAGGAATGGTTTACAATACCGTGCCACACCAGGGCTATGCAGTCAGCTGACTGGCATACAAGATTCAGCTGAAGTATAAATACTCTTGTTTGTACTTTCAACATGATAACATGGTGTACTGTATAACAGCTTTGTATTTTCTGTAATGCCACTGTATTGCCATTTTCAAACTCTTCTGTGTAGGGATCTGTGGCAAATAGTGACAGTCCCAGGGGAAACTCACTCTATCCTAACTTCTGAAGGGACATTGTCAGCTACCCAAAGGAAAACAGTATTGTCTTTGCAGAAAATAGCCTCCATATACTGCAACAGAAATGGCAAGCCTGTAAACAGGTAACACAAATCTGATGATGATTGGAATTCCCTTGTGGATCCCAGTATAGCCGTGGCTCAGTGGGTAGCATTCTCCTTTTGAGTCAGAAGGATTCAAGTCCCACTCCAGAGACTTGAGCACAAAAATCTAGGTTGACACTCCACTGCAGTGCTGAGGAAGTGCTGCACTGTCAGAGGTGCCGTCTTTCGGATGAGACATTAAACCGAGGCCCCGTCTGCTCGCTCAGGTGGACGTAAAAGATCCTGTAGCACTATTCACAGGAGCAGGGGAGTTCTCCCTGGTGTTCTGGCCAATATTTATCCCTCAATCAACATAATAAAAACAGATTATCTGGTCATTATCACATTGCTGTTTGTGGGACCTTGCTGTGCGCAAATTGGCAGCCACATTTCCTACATTACAACAGTGACTGCACTTCAAAAGTATTTCATTGGCTGTCACTTTGGGACGTCGAGGGAGGTGTATAAATGCAAGTGTTTCTTATTACACAAAACAAGCTTTTATGTGAATCAGTAGTGACTTTTACAGTGCTGTAACTACTGCTGGATTAATATAATCACTTGGTACTGTGTATAATTGTTGAGATGGGGTGAATTATGAGCTGTAATGCCAATTGCTCAAGTGTTGCGTTTTGGTCTTGGTGGAACCTTTCACTTGTGCTGCAGCTTTGTGATTCATCGCAGCCTGACTACATAATTAAGCACTTGATGGTATTTGTTTTATAAAGGGAAAAATGCAAATGCTGGCAATCTCCAATATCATTAGGTTTAGAGTAATTATGGAAAAGAACAAATCAAATGTGAAAATGCTTGACTGGAGGAGGCCTAATTTCATTGAGTTGAAAAGGGAATCTGGCCCAGGTGGATTGGAATCAAAGGTTACCAAGTGAACCTTGGGTGGGGGGAGGAAGGGCATCTGGAGCTCTGAGTGACTAAAGAGATCAAAATGAAACCGAAAAAGGAGGCTTATGATAAATGTCGAGCTCATAGTACAGTACAGAATCACGCTGAATACAGAAAGTACAGGCGAACTGGAAAAGGAAATAAAAGGAGCAAGAGTGTGTGAGACTAGATTAACGGCTACCATAAAAAGGGATCCCAAAAGTCTTTTTTTATAAACCTATACGTAGCGGAAGGGTGGGGCTGATTTAGGGACCAAAAGGAGATCATCTTGTGGAGGCACAGGGCATAACTGAGGTACTAAATGAGTACTTTGCATCTGCCTTCACTAAAGAAGAGGACTGCCAATGTCACAGTAAGGGAGGAGATAGCAGAGAAATTAGACAGGATAAAAAGGTTGGCAGCACTCCGTAGAAAAGTCACCCGGTCTTGGTTTGGGTTAGATGTATCCTAGGTTGCTGAAGGAAGTAAGAGTGGAAATTGTGCAGGCTCTGGCCACAATCTTCCAATGCTCCTCAGATATAGAAGTGCTGCCAGAGGACTGGAGGATTGCAAATGTTGCACTTCTGTTCAAAAAAAAGGCGAGTAGTATCAACCTGGCAACTAACGTCGGTGGTGGGGAAACTTTTAAAGACCATAATCCGAGACAAAAATATGGGTTAATAAATGACAGCCAGCACAGATTTGTTAAAGGCAAATAGTTTGACTAACTGGGTTGATGAGGGCATCTGTCCGACAGGGCATAATGGTAAACAGTGAGGAGGATAGTAAGGGCCTTGGTGAGACCACACCTTGAGTACTGTGTGCAGTTTTGGTCGCCTTATCTGAGGAAGGATATTCTTGCCATGGAAGGAGTTCAGCGAAGATTCACAAGGCTGATACCTGGGATGGCAGGAATGACATATGAGGAGAGATTGGGTCGATTGGGCTTATACTCACTGGAGTATAGAAGAATGAGAGGGGATCTCATCGAAACATATAAAATTCTGACAGGTCTGGACAAACTAGATGCAGGAAGAATGTTCCCGATGGTCGGAGAGTCCAGAACCAGGGGTCATAATCTACGGATAATGGGTAAACCATTTAGGACAGAAATGAGGAAGAATTTCTTCACCCAGAGAGTGGTGAACCTGTGGAATTCTCTACCACAGAAGGTAGTTGAGGCGAAGTCATTAAATATATTCAAGGATGAGTTAGATATATTTCTTAAAGCTAAAGGTATCAAGGGATATGGGGAGAAGGCAGGTACAGGGTACTGAGTTTAGATGATCAGCCATGATCTCATCGAATGGCGGAGCAGGCTCGAGGGGCCGAATGGCCTACTCCTGCTCCTATCTTCTATGTAATAGACAGACTGGTGAATTGGGCAGACACATAATTTAACACTGAGGAGGTGTGAAGTCATTCATTTTGGTAGGAAGAATGAGGAGAGGCAATATAAACTAAATGGTACAATTTTAAAGGGGTTGCAGGAACAGAGACCTAGGGTGTATGTACACAAATCTTTGAAGGTGGCAGAGCAAGTTGAGAAGGCTGTTCTATAAAACCAAGGATATTGTGTCCAGTTTGTGCACACCAAGCTCCCACAAACCGCAATGACCAGTTTTAGTGATGTTGATTGAGGGATAAATATTGGCCAGGACACCAGGGCGAACTCCCCTGCTCTTCAAAATAGTGCCATGGGATCTTTTACATCCACCTGAGACAGCAGACGGGGCCCCAGTGTAATGTCTCATCTGAAAAACGGCACCTCCGACAATGCAGCACTCCCTCAGGACTGGACTGGAGTGTTAGCCTAGATTTTTTTTTTGTGCTGAAGTCTCTGGAGTGGGACTTGAACCCACAACCTTCTGACGCAGAGGCGAGTGTGCTACCAACTGAGCCATTGGCTGACACTTGGGCCCCAGCTGGGGACTTTAGAAAGGATGTCAAGGCTTGGCAAGGGTTCTGAGGAGATTTACTAGAATGGTACCAAGGATGAAAGGCTTCAGTTATGTGGCGAGAATAGAGTGCGGTTGTTCTTCCTGGAGCAGAGAAGGTTAAGGGGAGATTTGATGGAGGTGTTCAAAATCATAACTGGTTTTGATAGAGTAAATAAAGAGAAACTGTTTCCAATGGTAGAATTATACTCCTTGGAATTTAGAAGAATGAGAGATGATCTTATTGAAACATACAAGATACTGAGGGGGGCTCGACAAGGTAGATGCAGAGGATGTTTCCCCTCGTGGGGAAATCTAGAACTCTGGGGCATAGTTTCAGAATAAAGGGTTGCCCTTTTAGAACTGAGATGAGGAGGAATTTCTTCTGGTCGTAAATCTGTGGAATTCTCTGCCCCAGAGAGCTGTGGAGGCTGGGTCATTAAATGCATTTAAGGTGGAGATAGACAGATTTTTGCAGGATAAGGGAGTGAAGGGTTGGCTATGGGGAGCAGGCAGGGAAGTGGCTTTGAGCCCAAGATCAGCCGTGATCTTATTAAATGGCGGAGCAGGCGCGAGGAGCTAAGTGGCCTATTCCTGCTCCTATTTCTTATGTTCTTAAGGGTTGGTAACCAGAGGACCCAGATTTACGGTAATTGGCAAAAGAATCAGGTGAGTTGAGAGACTTTTTTTACGCAGCGCGTTGTGATCTGGAATGCACTGCCTGAAAGGGTGGTGGAAGCAGATTTGATAATCACTTTCAAAAGGGAATTGGACAAATACTTGAAGGGGAGGAAAAAATGCCAGGCTATGGGGGAAGAGAAGGGGAGTGGGACTAATTAGATAGCTCTTTCAAAGGGCTGGCTCAGGTACGATGGGCTGAGTGGCTGTCTTCTGTGCTGAAAGTACACAAATGGTCAGTCTGTATCTGTAAAGAGAAAAGCCTTTATCTATCTGATGGGTATATGTCAAATGTCATAATTTGTCTTTCTCGCTCACATGCTTACTTACCAGCTGTGTATTGCTAGCAGTTTTTTTTCATTGTGGTTTCTAACGACTGTTTCTAATGACTAATTCTTACATTTGCATTTTCTGGCGCATGGTGCTACAGTTCAAGTGTCCTGTTTTTGATGGACACAACAGACCCAGGTTTCATAGCCCCAGATGGCAGCTCATTCATGCAATCAGATTAATTTTGAGTGCAGAAGCTTTTAATTCATGACACTTGCCTTGATTGAGCAAGAGTACAGACTGAAAAGGAAAGAGTGGAGTAGATAACTGGGTGGAGGGCTCTAGCTAGTCACTTGCTCCCAACATCTCTTGATATATGTTTAACTGCTGTTGATGGCTTTTTTTCACCTCTACTTGCTTCTTCCTGCTGGCAGAGCAGAGATTGTGAACTTGTCTTTTTCAGGTAGTGGTGCACCTACTGCACCATGTGGAAACTGGCTGTATGAAAGTTGTTGAAAGTCTCACCAAGCTGTTAGAATTTGCAGCATTATGTTATTCTGTCTTCTCCCTCTTCTTTTTCTTCCCCCCCCGCCCCCCAATCCCATCTCACCCAAAATGTTCCTGTTCAGACCTTCCTTCATCAGCTGTGGCTATGTTTTTGAAGTTGAGCTGGCAAGTGTGTATTTTTCTTAGCCCCGATAGGCAGTTAAAAGCTGAAGTTGGGCCAGGTACATTTAGCAGTCTAGCCCAGAAAAGGCGTACCTTATGACCTAAACCTAAAATTCCACCGTTCATCCACTTCCTGTTCAGGTACTATATCTTGACAAGCTGGTTGTGAGCTTTTTATCCCCACTTCATCTGTTGCCCAGTTGTATCCCTACAAGCAGAAGACTGCCCTCCCACCCACCCACTGCCATCTTCTTACTTTCTAAATACAGCATTGACTTGTGTAGACACTAGAGTTGGTGCTGTGATCGTTTCAGGGTTCCATGAGGCACTGGCCCAATGCCAGTGGAATGGTTGACAAAATAAGCTTCACTGTTCCTTTTTATTATGGCCAACAGAGGGCTTTTGTCCTTTCATGAAGATTGACAGATAGAAATGAATCGGAGGTTCCTGGTAATAAGGTACTAACCACTGAACCAGCTTTTATCCTGTCTTGAGTAAATGATATGTTAGTATTCTGTGTTCTAGGAGTAGAGATTATATTGTGAATTTTATTTTTAAAACATTAATCTAAATTAGCTGGCTGTTGTCCAAAGGCCGTGTGGTATAATAATTGCAATGGAGAAGCCTGATATTTTATCTGAATATCATTCTTTGCCATGCCACAAACTGTGCTCTCTTGTTACTACCTTCATGCCCCTTCTGCCTGCTTGCTCTGGCTGGACTAAAAATCTGGAGATAAAAAGCTGATACTGCTAAGTGACCATGAAGATGCTGGATTGTCTTAAACTTAACTGGTTCACAAATGTCCTTTTTTAGGGAAGGAGCATGGCTGCACAGCTGTCTAGAGCTCCCACGCAGACTACTTGCTGGCTTTACAATAGGAAAAACAGTGCATGCTTGGGAATTTGAATGGGCTGTGCAGCCCGTTAAAGGAGCAGAGATTGAGCAAAAAAAAATTAAAGGGAACATTGGAAGGAACCCTGCTGTTCTTGCCTGGCCTATGTGACTCCTGTGCCACACCAATGTGGTTGACTCTTAACTGCCCTCTGAAGTGGCCTAGCAAGTTACTCAGTTGCATCAAACTGCTACGAAGAATACAGACTGCAGCAGTTCAAGAAGGTGGCTCACCACTTAATTTTTCGATGGCAACTAGGGATGGGCAATAAATGCCAGCCTTGCTAACAACACCCAGATCCTGAGCATGAATAAATGTGGCCTTGGCATGCTTTTCCACCCTGAGCTGATTATCTTATCCATCACCAAGCCCTTCTATTTTCCATAATTCCTGCCTCAACCTCAAATGGCTGCTGAAATTATGCCATTGTCACCTCCAGACTCTAACCCCAATATCGGCCTCCCAGTCTCCATGAAAACCACTTGTCCAGAACTCTGCCATTAAGTGCCACTCGACCATTACTCCCATCCTTGCTGATCTATACCAGCTTCCTGTTCCCATTAAATTTTTGTCTTTGTTTTCAAATTCCTCAATAGTCTCACCCAAACCTATTTCTGCAATCTCCTCCCATTCTCCACTCTTTCATTCTCCAGTCCTTTAAATCTAGCCTTCTGTGCATTTTCCACCGCCTAACCCGATCATTGGTGCCAAAGCCTTCAGCTTCTTTGGCCCTGCTCTCTGGATCTTTAAAAAAAAAACTTCTTAAAGCCTATGTTTGTTTTGACCAAGCCTTTAGTCACCCTCCTAATCTCAATAGTTTTGTATCTGGTTTTTTCCCATGCATCTGTAAATGCTTGGCACAATGAATGTTGTAAATCATTTTAAACCAAGAAATTACTGTGGTGATTGTCCCTGTGGGCATGTAGATATGTTACAATTCAAAAGTCCGAGCTCTATACTAGATTAAAACTGGCATAGCCCAGGAATTTGCTTGACTGGTCACAACAAAAGCATACTGTTGATCTGTTGTCAGCAACATCTGCCTCCTACCAGTAACTTCTCATGTTTCCAGTTTGCTCCTAGCCAGTGAAGAAACAAAGAGAACTTGCATTTATATAGTGCTTTTCACACCATCTAATTTACAGCCAATAAAGTACTCTTGAAGTGTAGTCACTGCTGTAACATAGGGAAACGTGACTGCCAATTTGCACACAGCAAGGTCCCTCCAACAATAGTGATGTTGGTTGAGGGATAAGTATTGACCAGGGAGAAGTCCCCATCTCTTCCAAATAGTGCCATGCTATCTTTCTGCCTGAGGAGACAGACTGAGCCTTGGTTTAACATCTCAGCCGAAAGACTGCACCTCCGACAGTGCAGCACTCCTTCAATACAACCTTCTGACTCCAAGGTGAGCTGTGTACTAGGTATGTCACTTGCTGGTTCCTCACCCATTGGGGAAGGCCTGGTGGCCACAATATAAACTGTCTTTCAAGCAACTGGACAAAGTGCAGTTTTTTTTAAAAATTTGAACTCCAGTGCTGTGGAATCAATCTGCAATATAAAAGGGCTGATTCCAAAGCATAGGTAGGCTCGGGCCATGTTGCAGGATTGTCAGTGGTTCTGGGATATAAAGAAGGCATTAATGTTCAGAAACCTCAGCATCATCTGTGTAACATGGTTTTCATGAGGGGAATCGGGGTGGGTCCTCACTTCTTCCTCTGGTTAGAAAGATATTAAGAACAGTGATGCTTGCAGCAACAATTTTTTTGTGAAGGGGCTGGGTAGAGGCAAGGGTAAGTTATTTTAAAATACCATATTGAGTTAGGCTGACTTACTAAATTGCACCCTCTCCACCACTTTGATGCCCTTGTCCCCGCTAAAATCATTACACTCCCTCACCCTAGTCGTTCCTCCTGGTATACCCCTCATCTCCATCTCCGCTCCTTTAAGTCCAAGGGACACAGACTTAACATCTTTGGCGGCCAACTGGCCTAATCATCCATCACCAGATTTGGCTAGATCACATAGAGCACTACTGGGTCCTGCTTGCCGTCACTAAAACTGCCCACTCTTCTAAGATCATCCAGGATGGCAAAAATAACACCAGGCTTCTCTTTACCACTAACCGTCTTCTCAAACCACCCTCCCCTGTCTCCTCCTCCCCTCACCTCCAACAATAAATGAGGAGCTCATGGACTTCTTTAAAAAGATCGACAACATCTGTTCAACTGCTTCTTTCAATTATCTTGCCCTAGCCCACCGGACCTTGCTTCCTGTTTTCCCCCTGCCCTAACCCTAAATTTGCATATTTCTAAGTGTTCTCCTCTTTCTCCCCCCCCCCCCCTCCCCCCCCCTCCCCCCCCCTCCCCCTCCCAACACCCCACCAACCTTGCTCTTTCAAAGCTCACCTTGTCAATGAGACTGACCTCCTGCTCTCTTGACCCTATTCCTACTAAATTGCTGACAACCCAACTTTCCTTTGTGGCTCCCATGGTAGCAGATATTGTTAACGGTTCTCTCCTCCGGTATTGTCCCCCTTTCCTTCAAATCTGTCGTCCTCATCCCTCTCCTCAAAAACCAACCCTCGACCCCTTCGTCCTTGCAAACTATTGCCCCATCTCCAACCACCCTTTCCTCTCAAGTTCTTGAACGTGTTGTTGCCTCCCAAATCTAAGCTCATCTCTCCCAGAACTCTTTGTTTGAATCCCTTCAATCAGGCTTCCACCCCTGCCACAGTACTGAAACTGCTCTTCCCAAGATCACAAATGACATCCTAATTGTCTGCGACAAAGGTAATCTATCCCTTGTCCTTCAGGACCTGACTGCAGCCTTTGACACGGTTGACCGCAATATTCTGCTCCAACGCCTCTCCACCTTCGTCAAGCTGGGTGGGACTGCACTCACCTGGTTTAATTCCTATCTTTCCAACCGTAACCATAGAATCACCTGCAATGGCTTCTCTTCCCAATCCCGTACCGTCACCTCATGTCCCCCAAGGATCTGTCCTTGGTCCCCTCCTATTTCTCATCTATGTGCTGCCCTTGGTGACATCATCCAGCAACATGTGAGTTTTTGCATGTATGCTGATGCCCAGCTCTCTCCTTCCTCCACCATCTCTATACTATCAGACTGCTTGTCCGACATCAGCACTGGATGAGTAGAAATTTCCTCCAATTAAATATCGAAGACTGAAGCCATTGTCTTTGGTTCACGCCACAAACTCTCTTTCCTTTCCACTGATTCTCTCTCCAACAGTCTAAGGCTGACCAAGTCTGTTTGATTTACAAATTGAGCTTCCTACCTCCTATCCATTCTATCACTAAGACTGCCCATTTCCACCTTTGTAATATTGCCCGTCTCCACCCTTACCTCAACTTGCTGCTGAAACCCTCATTCATGCCTTCATCACCTCTAGACTTGACTATTCCAATGCACTCCTGGCTGGCCTCCCTAGTTCTACCCTCCATAAATTTGAGCTCATCCAAAACTCTGCTGCCCGTGTGCTAATTCGCACCAAGTCCCGTTCACTCATCTCCCCCTGTGCTTGCTGGCCTACATTGGCTCCCAGTTGAGCAACGCCTCGCTTTTTAAGTTTCTCATCCTTGGTTTTTAAATCCCTCCATGGCCTTGCCCCTCCTTATCTGTGTAATCTCCTCCAGCCCTATAATCCCCCATGATCTCTGCGCTCCACCTATTGACTTTTGAACATCCCCAATTTTTAAATGCTCCACCATTGGTAGTCAAGCCTTCAGCTGCCTAGGTCCAAAGCTCTGGAATTCCCTCCCTAAATCTCTCCACCTCTCTACTTTTCGTTCCTCCTTTAAGACTCTCCTTAAAACCTACCTCTTTGACCAAGCTTTTGGTCATCTGCTTGTATGGCTTTCAAATTGTTTTTTTGATTACACTCCTGTGAAGTGCCTTTTAGATGCTCATTATGTTAAAGGTGCTATATAAATATTTGTTGGCTGAGAAAGAATCTCTTGACTAGTTTTGTCTGTTTCTCTTGATTTTAGTTGCAGTTGGAAATGGTTCATCTTGTCATTGCTATCTTCTGCTTTCCTGCTTCCATCTGGTGTGCAGATTGGCTTTGTCACTGTTCAGAGGATGAGCTTGATTTTAGAAGCGCTGCTAATTCATTCAATGTGTTTACATACTGCTGGGTGATTACACCAGCACAAGATGAGATGCCCTGTAGTGTTTTCTTTCCCCAGCTGCTTGTATCCCAGTGACTGCTGACACTCTTACTAATGGGAGATTCTGACATTCTAACAGATTTGCTGGGCCCTTCCTTCCCCTCCCCACCCCCAAAAATCTGTAGTGGTGTCATGTTTTTAAGAACTTTCACTGACGTGTTATGTGCCTGAGAAATACCAGCATGGTTAATTGTAAGAGATTTTTCTGAAGGTTGGACATGTTGGAGAATATTTGGTTTTCTGGAAGTGAATTTCATGTCTGGGGACCTGTAGGGTGCTGCCTTCTCTCTCCGACCTTGGACCTGAACTCAACCCAGATAATTTATGAAAGTGCCTGGGGCAAAAGGGCTTGTGTTTAGGCAGACTCAATGCAATTCCTTGTATTTGTGACTGAACCACTGAAATATCCACAATTAACAGTGTGCCAGTGTTATTTGGAGCATGGGGTGGGGGTGGTAAGAATATCACACTTGAGTAATATGGTTGTTCTGAGGTTTGGGACATGATGAGTTATGGGTCATGAGGTATTGCTTGACATGGACATTAGATGTCAAAAGTAGAAATTTCAATTTCTCTGTACTGGTCTCTGATCTTTAGCACAATTCCACTTTTTCTGTCTTCCCTTTTTTTAATCCTCTTTCTCTTCCCCACCCAGCCCACAACAAATGTGAAAGTGATAGATTAAACTGTGTTGGGAATAGATTTCTCCTTATGATTTTTCTTCCCCTATCTTCTATTAAAATGCTTGTTCATCTTCCAGTCGTCTTTGCTGCATATCCACAATGTTAACCTTTCTTTTCCCTGCTGCTGCTGACTGACTTGTGTGTTCCATTTTTCAAATTTTTGGTTCAGGCTACAGTGGTTGACAGATTTCTATTCCTATGCATATTTATATGTGGAAGCAGCTGGTTCACTTATTCACCATCAGGGAAGGTAACCGGTTACTGTGCACTGGCCTACTACACATGACTCCAGTCGCATAACATCTGCTTGATTCTTAATGCCCTCTGAAGTGGGCTGGTAAGCCAGCTAGTTGTTTAAATTGCGGGTGGGGGGGGAAACCTGCTACAGAACCATACTGCAGTGGGAGCAACATCACTGCAAGGACTGCAGTAATGAAGAGCGGCCGCCATCTCCAGGCAATAAATGTGGCATTTCCCACATCCTAACAATTTTTAAAAAAACCTCTTGTTGGTGTTTTTATGCTGAGATAGTGTTGGTAGGTTCCCTGGGTGTGGTCTTGTGCAGCTGACTTGAAGCCAAGTGTAAAACTACTGCCACTTGCTAAGACTGGCCCAGAAGAGTCACTTAATAACAGATCTTCCTGGAAGCTGGCCTTGGTAAGTCCCACGAGTTTTGTATTTGATTTCCATTCTGGCAGTGTGAGGCCTGCACTTTGGGAACCCAGTGGTACTAATGTGGGTCTTGCGCAATATAAAAGCACCTTCTGTCTGCAGTCTGAACAATGGGGAGCACTAATAGTCTGGTTCAAATTAATAATGCATAGGTGCTGGATGAGGTGTCCTGCAGAGTCCCTGGTGAGCACTGGCAGAGGCTATCTCTAGTTAATAATGTATTGAGCTGAATGAAATGTCTGCCATGGTCCCTGGTGATCATGCACTGTGGGCTAGATAAACTTCAGTGTAGTGCTGAATTGTGCCCAATGCAATTAGTCGTCATGCATTTCATAAAAGATTCAAGCCTGGATCATTATGGACTGTTTGCAAAAGGACCTTCCAAAGGATGCAATGTTGAATTTCTGTACTGGTCTTCTGAATAAGACTGTCTTCACTATAATAGAGGCCCGGGTGGTGCAGTGGCATTTTGTTGCCTTGTAGCATAGCTTCTGATTTCCTTCGTAAGGAAACTTGGTCTGGTTATGGTAGGTAGGCTGTGCAACCCTTTTGAAGGGAAGGAGTAAAAATCATTGGGCTCGTCACTGTGGGATGCTCTTCCATGGAGATCTAGTCCCTTGCTTATTGTCTCAGTCGGAATGTGATGCAGGGAGGAGAAAGGGGCTATAAAAGGTTATTCTGCTATTGATGTATTTTTTGCTAAGATTGCATTTGAAATCCTAACCTTCTCTCCTATTCCAACAGATTGGGTTAGCAGTCGAGCTGAACCTGGTGGATTTTCCTCTTGAATTCCCCCCTTTTTTTTTCTGATTTACCAATGGCGTCTCCAGTCCATGTATTACAACATTAGTGATTGCAACAGCTGGGTGCCATGGAGAAGAAACGGAGAAAGAAATGATAGCCTTCTGAACTGGGCTGTACTGTCAACCATTGCCGAAATATCATGAGAACAAAAATAGTCTATTTTACAAACTTCTCTTGCAAATTGAACACCAATAAGAGAATCTTTTCTGTGAAGAAAATGGACTGACCCTTGTAGACAGCGCAAAACGGATTGGATTTCTGGGTCTTGGAAACTTTTTAGGATTTTGTGACCATGCGATTGGAGAGTGTCTGGCTGCTGTTGGTAGTGGTTGTATTGTGCAGTGGGGGACGGCTTGGCACAGAGTTGCGGAACAAGATTTGTCCAAATTGTACCCATCTGGCTCTGAAGTTGGAATACACTTCTAATGCTGTCGCACATGGTAAGCAAATCTACTTTCACTTAAGATGGCTGTCTTTTAAACATTTTTTCAACTGAATTGTAATATTTTAATATGTTTGAACATCAACTTTCATTTATATAGCGCCTTTAATGTAGTAAAACGTCCCAAGGCATTCACAGGAGCATTATCAATCAATTTGACACGGAGATACTGGGACAGATGACCAAAATCTTGGTCAAAGGTAGTTTTTGAGGAGGTGGGAGAGGTTTAGGGAGGGACTTCCAGAGCTTGGGGGTTCGGCAACTGAAGGCACGAGCGATTAAAATCCAACACGCAAGAGGCCAGAATTGGAGGAGCGCAGATATCTGAGGGTTGTAGGGCTGGAGGAGGTCACAGAGATGGAGGGACTTCAAAACTAGGATGAGAATTTTAAAATCTATGTTGCTTAACCAGGAGCAAGTGAAGAACTGTTCTTGATTAGCTGGATTAAGCACCATACTTTCGCAGGGTCTGGGTTTGAATCCAATCCGGACTAATGACTCACCAGTCTGCCATGAGTTTGCATAGGTTGATGTTGAGGCAAATTCTTTGAAGAATACGGGTAGTTCTACCTTCACCTGTCCCATTGTTTGCCTGATGTGCTTGATGCTGACAGTGTTCACTGGACTATGGTGCCCTTTCTAGGACTCTGTACAGCTCAACCAGGTAAATGGGGTGGGGGGGGGGTGTTCTGGAGGTAAAGAAATTATAAATGGCATGAAGCCTTCCTTCCAGAAGAACCCTTTCCCTTGTTGCTATATTTAAATTATTTAAAATGAGAGTTGCATAATTTTTGCTGTCTTGAACATCCAGGTGTACAGGGGCTTAATATGATGTGGTAAAGGAAGATTCTTAATGTCAGTGTAAGGGAGTAAACTAGTTCTTGCTACATTGTATTAAAATGAAAATCTCCTTTTTTGTGCTGCAGTTCTGTACTACCGATTGCAGATACTTGATTGAATTTGGATGTATTTGCAGTGCATAAATTACACTTCTTGCGTGGTCCTTTTTAATTTTCTGTTTGAAAGGGAGCGGGTCCATTTATTTTTAGATTGGTGTCTGTATGCGATTTAAAACTATTCCTTGTGGTTGTACAGTGAAAGGCAGGGTGTGTATATGAGGAGAACTCTAAACTACTGCTTGCTTTGGTTGATTGAAGGGCTGGCTAAAAGCTTAGTCTGGATGCTGACATTTAAATTGTATTTTATATTCAAGAGGATAAGTTTAAAAGTGGGGCATTTATCTGAAAATAGAAATCAAGCTAGTGAGTAAAGTTTGATGTGCTCAGCACACAGCAAGGTCCAATGGTGGTGGTCTCAGCTGAGGCTGTACTTGCACAGATGGTACTGGGGATGTTTGGTAATTGCTTAGCATTTGTCTTGGGAAGCTGAGGCCTGTGTCACTGGGAGGCTTGTGCTTTTATGGTCTTGTCCTTGCCCTAATCATGTGTCTGAGGGAACAGGCACGTTCCCTGTTTTTGGGGAGGGTGGGGTAGGGTTGAACGAAGGGAGACGTTGCACCAGAAATTTGAGCGTCATCTACATAGAGCTGGTTGGCGTGCTCTACTGACTGAGCTGCGGTAGTTGTCTACTTACTACTATCTTAACCAGGGAATGGTACAGGGGTTGAAGCTAAAGGGGAGAAAAATAACTTTTTAAAACGCAGAAACCTGAAACCTAGTCAGTTGATAACTAGGGATATGCTGCCAATTCTCAAGTGGTAAGGAACCAATTGGATCATCAAATGGCATAAAATATTTTCTAAATCCATGTAAATGTATTTCCCTTTTGAGAAAATCGACCAAGGGGAAAGCGGTCTCTTGAAGGACCAGATTAAAGTAGGTCTTCAATCAAGATTTTAAAATTGGAGGAAGAACATCTCATTCTGTGAAAGAAGTAAAATGTTTGCATACAGTATTATTGGAGAAAAGGGCATAATATCAGAGGGATCGCATGGTGTAAAACATTAAATTGCCTTTGTTGTGCTGGTCAAGTAGACTCTCAACATGCTGCTCACTGACTACCAACCAACACTTTGTTTAGACTACAAAATGTGATTTTTTTTGGGTGGGGGGTGGCGGGGGGAGGAAAAGAAAATTGTGATTGACAGAAATTCTGAGTGGGATAAATTGCAGGCTTGGGGTATTTGCCAAATTAATGACTAAGTCCAACAAAGGAATGACTCATTCATCTGTTGGAGTCTGCTGTTCCTTAGAGATCAATCATTTTGGAGGTTCTTGCCTGTGCCAGTGGTATTTCCATCATCTGGCGCTCATTTCCCTGTAGTGTTTTTTCCCCCATATTGCATAGGTGTGTGCCCTGGGGTGGAACGGCAGATTTGAGCTTCACAGTACCTGTTCAGGTGGGGCAGATTCCTGATTGTCACAGTGACCCCATTCACACAATGAAAGTTCTAATGTTTTAAACATGAAGAAAAACTAATTGTACAGTATTTTCTTGTTTTAATTCTAGAGTACATTGTGGCCTTTAAGGGATACTTCACTGCCACAGCCAGGAGCAAGTTCATTTCTAGTGCACTGAAAAATACCGATGTGGTGGAATGGCGAATTGTTCCTCGTGACAATCCTGCCAGTGATTACCCGAGTGACTTTGAGGTGGTTCAAATTAAAGAGAAACAACGGGACACTGTATTAACTCTGGAAGACCATCCGCACATTAAACGAGTTACACCTCAGAGGAAAGTCATTCGCTCCCTCAAATTCACAGAGAGTAAGTATAATGGAGAATTGAAATTGTGAAAACCACACTAATCTATATAACTTTCAGCAATAATAGTATGGTGTCTTCAGCCACAGAGTAATTTTCATCTTCAAAACAAGTCTACAGATACAGAATTCTAGGCATTTAGATTGTGGGGAACAAGATGCTGCTCTGCTAGACAAACCATGCAAGGAATGGACAGATGTGATTCAAAGCGCTCTCAATCATCCTCAGGTTTATATTCCAGTGGCAGCCCAGGCTGCTGAGACAAAGTAAAAACTTTGAAGGTATTAAAAGACACTGGGTAAAATTCATCATATAGTAAAATTATATAAATAGTGGCATCTAGTCACCTGAGCCTATAATTGCAGACAAGTTCATAGGGCTTTTCCATTAAATGTGGGCAGAGGAAGTTATAATGGAAAAAGTCAACAGCGTGCAGAAAATATGACAACTGACAGTACATGCCTATACAAGATATAGATTTAGCTCTGGTACTTGCACAAAACAGACAGGAAATGCCACACATCAAATTTATCTGCAAAAATTAGGGTTACACCAAAGCAAAAGAAAACAGTAAAATTGTAATAAAATAGCAAAATACTGCAGATGCTGGAAATCTGAAATAACAGAAAATGCTGGAAAAACTCAGCAGGTCAGGCAGCATCCGTGGAGAGAGAGAAACAGTTAACGTTTCAGGTCTGTGACCCTTGTCCATTACATCCTTCGCCTCATCTGGCACTTCAATAAACACTTCTTCCTTTTCAGATGTCAAGGATTGCAAGCTTCAACAACTCTTGGACACCAATGCCTCTCCAGAGCCACCTCCCCTTCACTTTTCCCCTGACCCCAAACAATCAGTCCTCTGCAAAAGCCTGAGCTTCATTCTTTCTCTCCACCCCCCCCCCCCCCCCCCTTTACACCCCATCTCTATGAATTTAGAGCTTGGCACGATGCTGAGCTCTTCTGTTGCCTTTTTTGTTTCTGTGCCCACTTCTTCTTTGGCCAGGAGTTCTCTCTTTCCCCCCCCTCCCTCCCTTTCCCCCCCGCCCCCCCCCAGCCCTACACAGCGGACCCTTTCTCCTGCTTTCAGAATTCTCGTTCTACCTGGACCCCCCCCCCCCCTCCCTCTGGCCTCTTACCCTCTAGATCTTTTCATTGCTAACTGCCAGTGTGACATCGGCTGTCTCAATTTCTCTGCTCCCCTCACTCACTCCAATCTACCTCCTTCTGAACTTTCAGTACTCGATTCTCCAATCCAATCCAACCTTAACCTTGTCGTTAAACCTGCTGCCAAGAGCAGTGCTGTTTGGCGAACCAACCTCTACCGTGCGGAGGCTGAACACCAACTCTCTGACATTGCCTCCTACCTTCCCTTGGACCATGACCCCACTACCAAACATCAAGCAATCGTTTCCAAGACTGTCACTGACCACCTCTCCTCTGGAGATCTTCCCTCTATGGCTTTCAACCTCATAGTCCCCCAACCCCACATAGCCCGCTTTTACCACCTCCCCAAGATCCACAAACGGGGCTGCCCTGGTAGATCTATCGTTTCAGCTTGTTCTTGCCCCACGGAACTGATTTCTTCTTATCTTGACACTTTTTTTTTCTCCCCTTGTCCAGTCTCTTCCCACCTACATCCGCAACTCTTCCGACTCCCTCCACCCCTTTAACAGTTTTCAATTTCCTGGCCCCAACCGCCTCCTTTTCACTATAGATGTCCAATCCCTCTACACCTCCATCCCCCACCAGGACAGCCTGAGAGCGCTCTGCTTCTTCCTTGAACAGAGGCCTGACCAGTCCCCATCCACCACCACCCTCCTTCGCCTGGCTAAACTTGTTCTTGCATTGAACACCTTCTCCTTTGACTCCACTCACTTCCTCCAAATTAAAGGGGTTATGGGAACCCACATGGGCCCCAGCTATGCCTGCCTTTTTGTGGGATATGTGGAACATTTTGTTCCAGTCCTACTTGGGTCCCCTCCCTCACACCTTTTTCTGGTACATTGATGACTATTGGTGCTGTTTCCTGTTCTCGCCCTGAACTAGAAAATTTCATTCACTTTGCTTCCAATTTCCACCCTTCCTTCACATGGTCCATCTCTGACTCTTCCCTTCCCTTCCTCGACTTCTCTGTCTCCATTTCTGGGGCTAGGCTATTGACAAACATTCACTATAAGCCCTCTGATTCCCACAGCTACCTGGACTACACTTCCTCCCACCCTGCTTTCTGTAAGGACTCTATTCCTTTCTCTGTCTCCGCTGCATCTGTTCTGATGATGCCACCTTCCATACTAGTGCTTCCAATATGTCTTCCTTTTTTTCTCAACCGGGGATTCTTTTCTACTGTGGTTGACATGGCCTTCAACCATATCTGTTCCATTTCCCACACTTCTGCTTTCACCCCTTCCCCCTCCTTCCCAGAACCACGATAGGGTTCCCCTTGTCCTCACCTTTCACCCCACCAGCCTCCACATTCAACGGCTCATCCTCTGCCGTTTCCCTCACCTCCAGTGATCCCACCACCAAACGCATCTTCCCCCTCCCCTTTCAGTATTCTGAAGGGACTGCTCCCTCCAACACCCCTGGTCTACTCAATCACCTCCAACAGCCCCTCCCCACAGTACCTTCCCATGCAAGCGCATCAGATGCAAAACCTGCTCTTTTACCTCCTCCCTTCCCACTGTCCAGGGCCCCAAACACCCCTTCCAGGTGACAGCGATTTTTACTTGTATTTCTTGCAATTTAGTATACTGTATTCGCTGCTCACGGTGCGCTCCCCTCTACATTGGGGAGACCAAACTCCGATTGGGTGACCGCTTTGCGCAACACCTCCGTTCCGTCCGTAAAGGTGACCCCGAGCTTCCGGTCGCTTGTCACTTTAATTCTCTGCTCCATTCCGACTCTGTCCTCGGCCTCTTGCACTGCTCCAATGAAGCTCAACGTAAGCGCGAGGAACATCACCTCACCTTTCGATTAGGCACTTTACAGCCTTCTGGACTCCATATTGAGTTCAACAATGTCAGACTATAACCCCTGCCCCTATTTTTTTTTCAGGTGGCAGTTGATGATTCTACCATCCCCATTTGCAACATTTAACCACTCCTGCCTTCCACCCTCTCTTAGTCCCTTTTGTTCTTTACTCCCCTCCCCCTTTCCCTGCCTCTGCACCTGCTTAACCTGTTACACCTGTTTCCAGTTCTGACGAAGGGTCACAGACCTGGAACGTTAGGTCAGGCAGCATCTGGAGAGAAACAGAATTGAGTGTTTCCAGCATTTTCTCTTATTTTAGTAAGAAACTGTAGGTGTTAATTTATGAAAACGACTTGGTTGTCATCCAGTATTTCCAAAAAATATTTTCTAGTGTGTTTATTACATAGTCCAATAAACAGCAAGATTTGCAGAGATAATGGCCCAAAAATTAGTGCCTCTACGCGAGAGTACGCACTGTGTACTCTCGCGTATTCTGTCTCCAATTGCCGGTTTTCTGCATGCACTGCGCATGTGCTGAAAACCGGCACTTGGTGATTTCAAAAGGGGGCGGTTCCTAGGTGAACCGCGTGTGTGCTACAGGCTGCGCGCACGCAGTGCACTTAGTGCTTTGAACGCGCAGGTAAGCATGGAAGATTTTACACAAAGAAAGGAGGCGTAAGGCCCTCTTTTGACAAGGTAAGTAGTTAATTAAGTATTTTGAATTTTTTTCAACAGGTATATCTTTTTTAGAGACTTTAAAGAAAGGTAAGTGTCGTAAGAATGAGCCTTACGCGTGGTGAACTTAAAGTAAGCTTTAATCAACTAAAAAGGTGCTACATACAAAAGAGGTCTTACTCTATGCCTCTCCAGGATCCAACTGATCAGTCCAGTATTTATCCTGGACTAATCACAGGAAGTGATGCAATAAAGTTCGAGTCACAGGAAGCTGTATTGTGTTACCACATTCTCTCTCTCCCCCCCCCCCCCCCCCCCCCCCCCCAAAAGATTAGGAGGCCGGGATGCTCCCTCCATTTCGTAGCCGCTGAACGAGGGAGAGCCGCACCCGTTCGGGTTCTCGTAGCGGTAGAGGGCCCCTAGCCCGTTTACCCGCCGTGGACCAGAGTCCGAGTGATCCAGCCCGCTCTGAGGGGTCAGGACGATCCTGACTGTGTACTGGTGCCCGAACGGGTGTCGGGCAGGGCTGTGGCAGATCCGTTTCCGAGCGTACGGTACGGGGTGGATCGTGGCTGCGCGTGCGAGCCCCGACAGGCTCATAGTCAGTCTGCCCCAGGTCAGCACGCTGGAGTGAGGTACCAGCCGGCGTCAGATCCAGATCGTGATGAGAGGCACCTGGCGAGCCCTGAGATGTGCCTGGTACAATATCATCCCCTGGTGTCCCTCTCTGTTTCGGCGGGCAGGGAGCCAGATCCCGCAATGACACGGTAGATTCCCGACCGTCAGGATACCGAATATAGGCGTAGGTAGGGTTGACGTCAGTGAGCTCAACTTCATCTACCAGGGGGTCATTCTTAGACGCCCGGACATATCTTCGGAGTAGCACTGGTCCCGGTGCAGTCAGCCACGACGGGAGAGATATCCCATAGGATGAGCGACGCTGAAATCAGAAGAACCGTTCATGAGGCGTCATATTTGTGGCGGTCGAAAGGAGGGACCGTGTGGAGTGTAATGCGTCTGGAAGTACTGCTTCCCATTGCTGGTTGGGTAGGCCCCGAGATCTCAAAGCCAGACGTACCGCATTCCAGATGATAGCGTTAAAACGCTCGACTTGCCCATTCCCGACCGGATGATAAGGCGTCGTTCTGCTGGCAGCAATACCCCATTCCGAGAGATAGGCCTTGAGTTCTCCTGACATAAAAGAAGGGCCCCGATCTGAATGAACATAGGATGCCATGCCACAGAAAGCAAATACCTGCTCAAGGCAGCTGATAACCGTGGTCGTCAGCATATTGGGGCAGGGAAAGGCAAACGGAAATACTCATCGACCATGGTCAACAGATAAGTGTTGCGAGTTGAAGAGGGCAACGGCCCCTTAAAATCGATGCTAAGCCGTTGCATTGGCTGGGTCGCATGTATGAGTATCCAACCCGAGGGGCGGAAAAACTGAGGTTTCAATTCCGCACAGACTCTGCAGTCCGAGCACATCTTCTTTACATCCCCGGTAGAGAATGGGAGATTTCGGGACCGCACGAAGTGTAGCATGCGAGTAACGCCCGGATGACACAACCCATCATGGATGTCTACGAGCGTAGAGGGTGCCATGGCGGAGCAGAATGCTCGTGTAAGGGTATCCGGAGCCACATTCTCCTTGCCAGGTCGATAGTGGATGGTGTAACCAAAAGAGGCCAATTCCAGCCGCCAAAGCTGGATTTTATTATTTTTAATTTTGGTCCGTTTTCGATTATCGAGCATGAAGGCGACCGATCGCTGGTCCGTGATTAAGGTAAAGTGCTGGCGAGCTAGGAGATGACTCCACTTCCGTACTGCCTCTATGATGGCTGTAGCTTCTTTCTCGACTGGAGGATAATGTAGCTCAGCCCCTTGAAGTCCTGGACAAAAATGCCACCGGACGACCTTCCTGATTCAGAGTGGCCGAGATCGCCACCTCCGAGGCATCACACTCCACAACAAAAGGAAGACTCTCATCGATGGAGTGAAGAGCCGCTTTCTCCAACTGTTTTATCAGGAGGTTAAAGGCTGCAACAGCCGCTGTGTCTAGTGGGAATGTGCTGGCCTTCAGTAGAGGTTGGATTTGGTCCGAGAAGTTAGGAATCCATTTAGCATAGTATGCAAACAGGCCGAGGGCCTGGTGCAAGGAGGCCGGATTCTTAGGTGGCGGGAGTTCTTGGAGTGGGCGAAGCCTTTCAGGGTCAGGTTTAATGATGCCATTGCCCACACAACAGCCAAGGATGTTGATGGTTGGTTGTGACTCAATGGATTTAGCCGCATTTAATGTCAAATTACGGTGCTGGAGTGCTTCCCAAAATCGTTGGAGATTGGCGTCATGTTCCCGCTGATTGCGACCTGCGACAGTAATATTGTCCAGATAAGGAAACGTATCCTTCAAGTCTTCCTGTTTGACCAGGTCATCCATTGCTCGCTGGAAGACAGCCACTCCATTAGTGACCCCAAAGGGGAGGCGACGAAATTGATACAGCCGTCCATTGGCTTCAAAGGCCGTATACTGCTTGTCTGAGACCTTCAAGGGTACCTGATGATAGGCACTTTTCAAATCATATGTTGAGAACACCGTGTACTCAGCCAGTTTATTAACCATATCATCGATGCGCGGCAATGGGTATGCGTCCAAGTCCGTATATTGATTGATGGTCTGTGAATAGTCAATGCACAGCCGTTTCTTGTGAGGTTGTAGAGGGTTCTTAACAATAACGACCTGGGCGCGCCATGGCGACTAACAAGGCTCGATGATATCCTCTGCTAAAAGCCGAGAAATCTCAGCCGCAATAAAAGACTGGTCTTCCTGACTGAAACGTCGTGACTTTGTTATAATCGGTTTGCATCGAGGAGGGATACTGGTAAACAGTGAGGGTTCATCCAGTGAAGCTGCTGACAATGCACAGAACGGTAATCGAGGTCGTATATTAGAAATAGTGAGTTCAGGTTTGGATCCGCCGAACTCAATGAGCTTCTTGGGGCTGAATTTTCAAAAGCAGCATAAGATAAGATCACTACATAAGTCCTTGAGCACCGAAAGCCAGGTGGAGGGATACCTGTGACCATTAAGTGTTATTTCAACCAAACAAAAGCCAGACATTCTGGTATTAAGTGATGACTGAGCCATCGCAATTGCCTGGTCCGATGGGAAAACATGTAGCTTTAACTCTGCAACAATCTGTTCCCTAATGAAACTATCAGTGCTACCTGAGTCAATTAAGGCATCTAAAGTATGTCCATTAATTGATGCTTTTGTAGCTGCATGGAATAGGTTCTGAGGACAAGCAGCTGTAATTGGTGTCGTTGCACAAAGAGTGGCTGAAACTCTAGGTGTGTTTCTTCGAGAGAAAACCCGAGAGGAAGCACGATAGATTTTAGCCGAAACATCTTGATAGGCCCTTACCGGGGCAGTTCGGTAGGACTTAGCTTGATAAGCCCTCGTAGAGGCTCTTGATAGGCAAACCTTTGCAAAATGTCCCTTTTTGTTGCAATGACTGCAAAACGCATTGCGAGCAGGGCAGAATTTCCGAGGGTGAAACTCATCACCACAAAAGAAGCATGTCTTAGATTGCCAAGAGGCTGCCACAGTGGGGTCATCATCCTCTTCATCAGTGAAGTCATCAGATTGATCGTCAGGGATAAAGACCTCCCTAATAGAGTTCACCTGTGGCCTCTTAAATTGCCTGACTGTAGTTAAGGCAGCGGACCGAGGTCTGGTCACTGTATAAAGGTCTGCATTTCTTTTTGCCAGATCTAGAGAGCAAGCCATGTCATAAGCTCTCTGAAGCTCAAGTGTCTTACTTTCCAGTAGACGCTGGCGTATAAATGGGGAGGCAAGCCCGCAGATGAAAGCATCACGGATCATTTCTTCACGGTACAGCTCAGCTGAGGCCGCCTGAAAGTTACAGTCCATACTAAGTCTGCGAAGCTCTTGGAGGAATTTATCAATGGATTCCTCCGGCCCTTGTTGGGCTGTAGCTAGTAGATGTCTGGCATAGACCTCATTCGGTGTCTTAGTATACTGGCCCAGAAATTGATCTCGCTCTGTTCCCGCGGGGGTAAGCCTTCCCCGCGATGTCTCACCTCGCTTATGCTTTTTCTGATCCAGCTCGCACGAACTTGATGTTCCAGACATCAGCTGTGCTGGGCTTGCGTATCCCAGCGGCGCAGTTAATTCGTGCGAGCTGTGGGATCTCGTGACTCAGTTAGAGCCAATGGCAGCACACCATCTTCCATTCATAAGTCTCACAAAATAACAGCTAAACCTCAATTAAATTTAAAAAAAAAACCCATCACATTAATAAAATAAGTATAGTTAATTAAATTAACCATTTTAAATAAAAAATTAAATTTTTGAAAAAATTTAAAATCTTTTAAAAAGTTATAAAAATAAACTTACCTGTCTTTAAAGTCTATAAAAAAGATATACCTGTAAAAAAAAATTCAAAAAAATACTTAATTCACTACTTACCTTCTTAAAAGCGGGTCTTACTCCTCCTTTTTACATTTCCAAAATCTTCCCTACTTACCTGCGCGTCCAAAGCATGAAGTGCACAGCGTGCGCGCAGCCTGTAGCGCGCACGCGATGCACTCAGGCCCCGCCCCCTTTTCGGAAGAGCAATTGCCGGTTTTCAGCGCATGCGCAGGGCATGCAGAAAACCGGCAATTGGAGTGGGAATACGCGAGAGTACGCAGTGCGTACTCTCGCGTCCCGGGATCAATTTTCGGCCCACAGTCTCTTAAGCGTCCGAATTGCCTCCTCGTAACTGCCCCATTCCTCCACATACTGAAATACATTCGGGGTGACACAGTTGATGAGTATCCGCAACTTTGAGTCATCATCAGCCTTGCAATACTCAAGGAAATTGTCAAACGTGCAATACCAGTGTTTCCACACCTTACCGGGTGTTTGAGTCCAAGTCAAGACGCGATGGTTTAAGGATGTTTTCCATGATGGGTGATTCCCTGGATCCTTAGTTCCGAGTTCGTCCAAAAAGTTTGAGTGCGAAGTTTTTCAAAGTTGATTAAATTGTCGTAAGAATGAGCCTTACGCGTGGTGAACTTAAAGTAAGCTTTAATCAACTAAAAAGGTGCTACATACAAAAGAGGTCTTGCTCTATGCCTCTCCAGGATCCAACTGATCAGTCCAGTATTTATCCTGGACTAATCACAGGAAGTGATGCAATAAAGTTCGAGTCACAGGAAGCTGTATTGTGTTACCACAGTAAGTTTATTTTTATAACTTTTAAAGATTTTAAATTTTTTCAAATTTAATTTTTTGTTTAAAGTGGTTAATTTATTTAACTATACTTATTTTAAGGTGATTTTTAAAAAAAATTTAATTGAGGTTTAGCTGTTCTTTTCGGGGGGTATAGATTCATAGCTTTCACAGCACTTATGTGAAAACTATGAATGAAAGATGGTGTGCTGCCATTGGCTCTAACTGAATCACGTGATCCCACAGCTCGCACGAATTAACTGCGCCTGTGGGATACGGAAGCACTGCACAGCTGCTGTCTAGAACATCAAGTTCGTGCGAGCTGGGAATGAAAAAGCCGGCGCGCAGTGAGATATCGCGGGGAAGCCTTACCCCCCGCATGAAGGCTCCCTCACTAATTTTTGGGCCATTGTTTATATTGAGACCCGTGTGACTTTAGGTACAACTGGAACTGCATTGTACAATAGGTGGAGCCATTGGATATTATTCCTTCCAAGTAGCTTTCAACATTCCAGAGCAAAGGAGCTTTTCACACTTTGTAGTATCAGCTGAGTGGACAGGGAAGTGAACAGCAGCCCTGTCACTATTTTAAGATGTGTTTTACTAAGTCAGGCTTGAAACCAGGCTTTGGAAGTATTGGTTTGGTTGCTGCCCATTAAAGGTTTTGGTAATGAGACATAACAAACTTTCATACTGCAGTGAGAGGAATCATCTAGCAACACTGAGCTGGCCAAGCCCTGAAAGATGTCGTTGCCAGACTGAGCTTCTAACAGATGATTAAGGAACCAACTCAAGGAAATAACCTACTTAACATTTTGGACTTGGGGGTACAGGGCACAACTTTGAAATTTGCAGATGACACAAAACTTAAGAACATAAGAAGTAGGAGTAGGCCATTTGACCCTTCGAGTCTGCTCTGATCTGATCTTGGCCTCAACTTGAAGTGTAGAAAACAGTGAGAAAGATAGTAATAGACTTCAGGCTGGTGGAACGGGCAGCCATATGGCAGATGAAATTCAACGCAGGGAAGTGTGAGGTGATAGAAGGGAGACCATTCATACTAAATGGTATAATTTTAAAGTGGGTGCAGGAACAAAGACCTGGGGTTGCTTGTGCGCAAATCTTTCAAAGTGGCAGGGCAGGCTAACAAAGCAGTTAATAAAGCATATGGGATCCTGGGCCATTATAAATGGAGGCATAGAGTACAAAAGCCAGGAAGTTATGCTCAACCTATATACAATACCAATTCTGGGCACCATACTTTAGGAAGGTCGTGAAGGCTTTGGAGAGGGTACAGAAGAGATTTACTAGAATGGTTCTAGGGATGAGGGATTGCAGTTGCATGGCTAGAACTAGAGGCTGGGGTTGTTCTCCTTGGAGTAGAGAAGGCTAAGAGGAGTTTTTATAGAGGTGTTTAAAATCATGACGGGTTTAGATGGAGTAAATAAAGAGAAACTGTTTCCAATGCAGAAGGGTTGCTAATGAGAGGGCATAGATTTAAGGTGATTGGTAAAAGAACCAGAGGTGACATGAGGAAAAGCTTATTTGGAATGCACTGCCTGATCGGGTGGTGGATACAGATTCAATCGTAGCCTTCAAAAGGGAATTGGATAAATACTTGGAGAAAAAATTTCAGGGATATGGGGAAAGAGCAGAAGAATGGGACTAACTGGATTGCTCTTCGAAAGAGCTGATGGGCCGAATGGCCTCCTTCTGTGCTGTATGATTCTGATTCACCTCGTTCTCATGAACCTACCTGTTGCAGACACGTCTGTCCATGACAGGAGTAACCATCGCACAGTCCTTGAGACAAAGCTTTTGTCTCCACAGTGGAGTCATCTTCTACTGTGTAGTACTACAGCAGGACCAAGTTAGATAAACTAAGCCCAGATCTAAAACTTGGCAACCATGAGTTGTTCTGGGGCAGCAGCAGCAGAATTGTATACCACCACAATCTGTAATTTCATGGCCAAGCCTATTCCGCAATGGGTATCAAGCTGGGAGACCAACCCTGGTTCAGGGGGATTGTTAGATGGCCTGCCAAGAGTAGGAGCAGCACCAGTCATACCTTTGAATGAGACGTTGCTCTAATGAAGCTACTACACCGGGCTAACTGCATACTAAACACCAAAAGCAGCAGGCTCTAGACGACACTAAGTAGTCCATCAAAGAAACCGATTGGGGGACAGCTCTAAAGCATGCCTGCATCCAGTTAAGAGTGGGAAACTAGACAATTAACACTTGCGTCACCAGAACTGCTCCACTCTGCAGGTAGTTGCAAATGGTATCTGCACATCAAGTTCAATGGGGAATCTAGATTTATGTCCTGCAAAGGGAACATGTGTTTCTCTATCACAGCAATTTCAAGTGAACAGTTAATTGTTTAGAGCTTGTAGTTAATCAAATAGTACAAGGTAATGGGGAGCAATCTGCAGTTTCCAGATATATTGTATAACAGCTAAGGGGAGATCGATCAGAAGGTCCAAGCTTTCTTCCGAGTCAGTGGCTCTTGGGGGCCCCTGCTAAAATTTCAAAATTGGCCGGGGAAATTCCTGCGAACTGAACAGACGTCCACGAAATGCACAATCCAGGATCACTACATGGGCAAGTTTTCTAAATATGGAAATGAAGTTATCTGAATTATTTAAACACTGAACCCATCATTTTAAGTCTCCAACTGAAAGGTGCCATCAGATGTACTTGGAGCAATAAATAATTGGAGTTTCTAGAATTGAAACTGAAAGATCCTCCCCTTTTGTATTCCAGCCCCCTTGAGTTAAAGGCCAGCATTCCATTAGTCTTTTTGGAATCTGTCTATTAGCTTTAAAGGCTACATCTGTGACTGCAGATAGGCCTGAGGATCAGTTCAGCAGTTGTAAGGAAAACTATGCCATCGGGTGGGAATGCAAATTTCCCAGGCTGTAGCTTGGCTTTTCAATTTCAGGTGGCTCATAACCAACTCGTGGGCCATTTTGCAATTGCATCCCTGGCTGTAACCCACAAGTTTGAAGATTCCAACTGCAATAGCTAAAAACGCAGACTATATTTTGCCAAGTGGCACGATCAGTAATATGCTTCTAACTAGAACTAAAGCAAAGTACAGGAAGGTGTTGGAAATCTGAAAAAAAAACAAAGTGCTGGAAATACTCAGCAGGTCAGACAGCATCTGTGGAGAGAGAAAAACAGTTAACGTTTCAGGTCGATGGCCTTTCGTTAGAACTGGAAGTTAGTGATTTTAACAGTTTAAAAACAAGTACCGAGCTAGGGAAAAGAACAAAAAGGAAGGTCTATGATGGGGTGGAAGGCAGGAATGATTAAATGACAAAAGGGATGATGGTGCAAGGCAAAAAGAGGGAGGTAATGGGATAATAAAGAAACAAATGATGGGTCCAGAGGAGGTGTAAATGTTTGCAGCAGCACATGCTGTCCGAGAAATTTTTTTCCAACTAGGTTTAAAATAAAAGGGAAATGTAAATGCTGGAACATCTGAAACTAAACAAAATTCTGGAAATACTCCGCGGGTCTGTCAGCATCTACAAAGAGAAAAAAGGCAGGTTAATGTTTCTGATGTATAACCATGTGTCCGAAGTGAAAGCTGAGCATTTTGGCAGCATAGGAGGAGGGGGAAGAAAATTCACGGAGGAAGCTAAGCAGTTTGATATTTCTTTCAACCGTAAGTGTTAGTGTGCCTTTTCTGGTACTGAAAAGATAGTAATTACAGCACTGCATTGGTGTATGTTAGCAGTCAACCTCCTTCCTCCTCTGGTTCACAACAACATGTTTCGAGTAAGCACGAGAGCCTTCGTAGTGTAGTATACGGAACAGACTTTATTGATACACAGTACAGGTGATCAGCCTAACTGTATACAGAGAGTGGCTTTTTGGTTTCTTTCGAGCCCTCCAATGAAATGCTAAAACCCACGCTCCTTTATACACCCTATCTAGCCTACATCAAAGGTAAATGTCATAGATAAGACTTCATGACATATCTATTCCCAAATCCTTTGAAGACAGACTATTCATGTAAACAATTGTAGTTGTTTACTCCAAAGCTACTTCCCCATAACAAGACTTCATAACGTAACAGTTACTAACCTCTTTGAAGAATAAACTTTATCAACTGTTATCTCTCCATACTATAGCTAATGGATACCTCCGCCCCATGTTTATTAAGAAAGACTTGCATTTATATAGGGACTTTCACGACCACCGGACGTCCCAAATCACTTTACAGCCAATGAAGTACTTTTTTTTTTTAAGTGTAGTCACTGTTGTAATGTAGGAAACGCGGCAGCCAATTTACATAGAAAGATAGGAGTAGGCCATTCGGCCCCATGAGCCTGTTCCGCCATTTAATGCGATCATGGCTGATCATCCAAATTCAGTACCCTGTCCCTGCTTTCTCCCCATATCCCTTGATCCCTTTAGCCTTGAGAAATATATCTAACTCCTTCTTGAATATATTTAATGAATTGGCCTCAACTGCCTTCTGTGGTAGAGAATTCCACAGGTTCACCCCTCTCTGGGTGAAGAAATTCCTCCTCATCTCAGTCCTAAATGGCTTACCCCTTATCCTTGGACTGTGACCCCTGGTTCTGGACTCCCCCGCCATCCGGAACATCCTTCCTGCATCTAGTCTGTCTAGTCCTGTTAGAATTTTATAAGTTTCAATGAGATCCCCTCTCATTCTTCTAAACTCTAGCGAATATAAGCCTAATCGACCCAATCTCTCTTCATACGTCATTCCTGCCAACCCAGGTATCAGTCTGGTGAATCTTCGCTGCACTCTCTCCATGGCAAGAACATCCTTCCTCAGATAAGGTGACCAAAACTGCACACAATACTCAAGGTGTTGTCTCACCAAGGCCCTGTACAACTGCAGCAAGACATCCTTGCTCCTGTACTCAAATCCTCTCGCTAACCTCTTTTGAAGAATAAACTTGTGCTCAGCAAGCTCCCACAAACTGCAGTGTGATAGACCAGATAATGTGTTTTAGTGATGTTGATTGACGGATAAATATTGGCTAGGACACCGGGGTTAACTCCCCTGCTCATCGAAATAATGCCATAGGATCTTTACGTCCACCTGAGAGAGCAGACAGAGCCTCAGTTTAACGTCTTATCCGAAAGACTGATTACTCTAAAGTTACACTTTAATCACTCATGGCTGACGTCATTACTGTAATGTATTTCTTTACACAAGCATTTTACATATTGGAAGACGAGCTATGCTTTCCTTTCAAAGCCATCCTATTTATATTGGAAAACCTGATGCTGCAAGATACAGAGAAGTTTGACTGTTAATGCTGAACTCCCCAAGATGTCCAGCATACATCTCTCCAGGATGTCCAACGGTGTACAGGGGTGATAGTACAGTAGGGACATCGATCTTGAATCTAATTTCTGCATTGCAATGTGCAGGAGTAATGTGAACTAAAGGAGAGGTACTGGCCTCGCACAGTATGAGGTGAAGCTGAGGTGCTCTAATAAAATGAAACACTTTTGCAGTAAGGTTAAAACATCAAGTGCTGAACTGGGATGAAGTAAGCACGTCCGGGCCTGGTAGCCTTTTCTGGTCCTCAACACAAACCTATATTGCCAAGCCTGATGGCGTTTTTGACGTAGAATTTATAGCACAGGACATTCGGCCCAACTGGTCTATGCCAGTATTTATGCTGCACATGAGCCTCCTACTGCCCTACGTCATCTCACCCTATCATCATATCCTTCTATTCCTTGCATATATTTATCGAGCTTCCCCTTAAATGCATCTAAGCTATTCGCCTCAGCCACTCCCTGAGGTAGCGAGTTCCACATTATCACCACTCTGAGTAAATAATTTGTTCTGAATTCCTTATTGAATTTATTAGTGACTATCTTGTATTTATGGCCCTTGTTTTGGACAACAACCCCCCCCAAAAAAAGGAAATATCTTCTCTACTTCTACCCTGTCAAACCCATTCATAACTTTAAAGACCTCTATCAGGTCATCTCTCAGTCTTCTCTTTTCTCGAGAAATGAACCCCAGCCTCTTCAGTTTTTCCTGATAGTTGTACCCTCTCAATGATGGTATCATCCTTGTAAATCTTTTATGCACTTTCTCCAGTGCTTTTATACCCTTTTTGTAATCTGGAGACAAGAACTGTGCTCAGTACTTGAAGTGTGGTCTAACCAAGGTGCTGTACAAGTTTAACATAACTTCTCTGCTTTTGGATTATATTGCTCTAGAAATAAACCCCAGTGCTTTGTTTGCCTTTTTATGGCTTTGTTATCCTGTGTTGCTACTTTTAATGATTTGTGAATCTGTACCCCTAGAACCCTTTGCGCCTCTGCCCCATTTAGACTTTTTTCCAAGGAGTATGTGGCCTCTTTATTCCTCCTACCAAATGGACCACCTCATATTTATCCATATTGAAATTCATTTGTCAATGGAGCCTCCTTCATGGACTACACATTCTTTGTTCATGTTATGTGTTACACTTTATCCAATTCATTACCGAAACAATAATTGTTTAGCTCCTTACCTGCCTCATTCTTTCCTTTCATCTACAATCTACAGGTTTCAAACCCATGCTCCTCCTCTGATTTGTCATCTCCTTTCTCCTACTTCTACCAGTCTCTTTGCTATTCTGCAGGAATGGCCGTGCCGATTACCGACTTTATTATTAATAATATAAACTGCATTAAACTCCCATTCTGAAGCTCATCTATTTAATGGGCTGAGCATTGTTTTCGGTGCTCTCAGTCTCTCTTGTATTTGTCACCTGGACAGTTGCCTTGATGTCATCAAAATGTTATGTTACAAGAAGTGCCCTCCTTGCTGTTTACAAGCAGTTTGAATATACAGAACCGGGTGAGCGAAATTCACAGCTGGAGTCTAATTCCATGTTAAGTTGCTGTAAATAATAAATGTGGAGCTTCACGAGAAACACGACCGACGTTGGTCAAATAACTGCAAACTGTAGTGAGCGTTTAATTTGTGGTCCATGGAAAAAATTAAATGAACTTTGCCAATAGATTTACTTTCTGTTAACGCCACCATTGAAGAATCAGTCTGATGTCTGTTGTGTTTATCATTTTTTTCCTTCTGCTTTCTACAAATCCTTTTGTGATCAATTTGCAAGTTAATTTATTGATCCGTTTTTCCTTATCATGTAATTGCCCAATTCTGGTATTGCAGGTTCGTCTAAGCTTCCCTATTTCTGTTATAATCTACCATAATTGTACCAAGTGCAGGAGGACAATCGGATTTGATACACCAAAAGACCCAAAACATCTGACCTTGTGTCACTTTAGTGATATTGAAATAAACCAAACTCTGTTGCCTGGTGCAAGTACTAAACAGTGCTGAGGCTGGGAAGAGTTTAAGGCCTGTATATTGCACAGCACCCCGCTTTTGTAAAAAAATAAATTTGGATTTTTGTTTTAAAGGGGTGCTTGTTAGGCGAATTATAGCAGGGTGGGGGAGGGGAGGTTCTGAATAAGGTGCCGTAGGTCTCAGTGGGGTCCGTTGCTGTTTATACTTTACATTAATCCATCTTGGATTCAGCAATATAGTGGGGAATTTTATTTTTGAAATGGGCTAGATTCTGTGTTTTTAAGTAGTCTGGTCAAACAATGTATTTTCTAATTTGAGCAGATTTATCTGGTGGGAATGGCTAAAAGGACAGGACAAAGATTTATTAAACATCAAGCTATAAAATCTTGTCCAAAATTAGTTTGATTTTCTGAGTTAGTCTTTAATGAAAATGTATCTTTTTTTTAAAAAAAAGGCTATTAGCATTGAGGAGCTGCTATAATCTGGGCTGAGGGCTGTAACTGATGCTTGTGCCTGAAGAGGCTTTTCCTTTATATTGTACTGCACCTGGTCTGATGAAGTCGGTTTGCCATTGTCTGCATCCTTTATTGCCTTAGTTTGTGCAATATTACAACAGATAAAATCTTGAAATATTTTGAATGTGATGCTTTTCTTTTGTAGGACAAACCCATGAGCAGAATGTCTCTCGTGGAATTGTGGATTATGTGAGGCCTTAGTCTTGTGGAAATATGAAAGCAGTAATGTAGAATGGCAAATGTCACCGCTATTTGGAAAGACGATCATAAGATCATAAGAATTAGGAGCAGGAGTCGGCCATACGGCCCCTCGAGCCTGCTCCGCCATTCAATAAGATCATGGCTGATCTTCTACCTCAACTCTACCTTCTCGCACTATCCCCATATCCCTTGATTCCCTATGATGGTGAAAGTGAGCAGCTCCAAAAAGCATCTGTGCCTGTTGAACTTTATACTTTATGCTGCATTTTAAAAGGTTGGAACTGTGCATTTTCATTTGGTCCATCTTTTATCCTCTTGCATATCCTGCACTATTTCCTGGCTGAAAGGATGACCACCTCCCAAGTATGCCTGATAAGAGTCTTTATCTGTTTACCGTTGCCATGGGGAAGCACTTCATCTTCTCCTACCAATATCTTCATTGTGAGCCTGATTCACCGCATACTTGCGCCCTGATTCAGTCTTTGTGGATAGTTTTGGCATGGGTGGTCATGTGCTTGTCTTTGATTATTCTGTGTTGTGGTCCAATGACCTTTGATGGAAATGGAGTACATAGACCACATGCTTTACTGAATGAGTGATTCCATGAATTCTGTGCACCCTGCTCCATGAGATGGACTCTGGCTCCCACACTGATTGATGAATTTTCAGCCCTTGTGTGTTCAAGTATCAGCTGATTTATTTCCCATATTCAAAACTGAGCATCCCAGTGATCCATTTAAAAATTAAATTGAAGCTAAACCATAGCTTCCAAAGTTTTGTTTTGATAAATGACAGAAATTGTGTAAACAAACAGACTTGCAAATGATGCGTGAGTTTTTACTAGCAGCTTTCAGGGTACATCATAAAATCCTGGACTGAAGGAAAGGTTATAGGAATTTCTTTCTGTTTCAATTCTAGAAAACGCAGCTGACTTAAAATGATGGTTTAGTGTTTTAATTTTCTAGGTAACTTTTATTTATATTAAAAAAAAAGTAGTGCTTCTCGTGATCCTGGAAGCAAGCAATTGGAATCTGTTACTACAGAGGTGTATTGTGCATTTTTGTGTATTTCGCGCATGTGTTTTCTTTTCTCGGGAATTACCGCTGCCAGTTTTGATATTTTAGCAGGGACCCGAGAGTCACTGACTCGTGGTAGAGCTGTAATCTTCAGATCAATCTCCCCATAGCTGCTATACACTGTATTTGAAAGCTGCAGAAAGTTGCCCATTGCCTTGTGCTATATGACTAACTGCAACCTCAGCCATCAACAGTACATGGTTAACAGTTTACTTGAAACTGCTGAGAGATCAAGAAACATGTGTTCCCTTTGCAGGACATGCCATCAAAATGTAGCGCACACTGCATATGTTTGGCAAGAGAAAAACATAATCTAAAGAAGATTCTCTTTATTTGAACTTTTGTGTGCAGATACCATCTGCAACTACCTGCAGAGTGGAGCAGTTCTAGTGACAAAAGTGTCAATGAACTTCAACATTCTAGACTGCAAATTGAACATCATCCTGTACTAGAAAGCAGTAGGAATGCCATCTGTTCTGAATTCAACTAATCAGCCTCTGATGTACAATACAGTACCTGCTCTTTGCTTCCTCTTTGTGGCCTCTGGTGGCTCCCCATGGGAATTGTATGCCCAGTTTTTACTGGGTGCCTCCTGTGCACCTTCTGTTGGCTGTTTCAAGAGGCCGATTGAGTCTAGCAGCAGATTGTCTGCTTTGACACTGAGACCTGAAAAGGGAGACATATGTGAATAGCATAAGCTTTTTGGTAGCTCCCAAGTTTGGTTTTATATTGTGTTGGAAATCTTGTGTTATTGGCCTCATTTTAAGGGGACCTTTCTGTTTTCCACACTGATGGTTTCCATTGTTTGAAAATGAGTGTCAAAGGATTTGATGAAGAGGTGGACTTTTATCATTTGGGTGTGGAACTTGCAGCTCTTCATTTGTGATTAACGTGCAATTTAAAAAAAAAAGTTACTTTTAGATCAATGTGTGTACTGTTATGCTCTTTGTGGCTAAATATTCCAGATTAGAATCTTGATGTATACCCAGAGCAGCGAGACCAGGTATGGTGTGTAATATAGCACATAAAATACAATGAAAAGGACTAGTAGTTTATTATGTGTCAGAATAATGCTTTAATATGTGAGTGCAAATTGTGGATAGTGCAATGTTTTTCAATAAAAATTATATATTCTGTTTGCCCATCTTCAGCAAACCACTTTCTCTCTCCACTTGCCATCTTTTCTGCCAGCTGAAAGTGTAAGTTGGTGGACCCATTTCTAACTTTTTTTTCTGGCACCTGGTGTGCTGAGTGATGACACTAACACCACCGGTCTACATAAGATCAGGAATTTGCCATGTGGACTATCGTGCATCCTACGACTGCAAAGTGCAGCACGTTATACCAAGCTTGCGACTATAGGCTGCCTACAAACTTGATTTGAGCTTTTAAGTGTGGTTTGTTGGGGTAAAAATATATGAAGGAATGGGCCACAATATATGAAGAATTGGCAAACGTTTGGGTATTATCCGTGCATTTGTAGTCACTTCCTCATTCTCTGGCGTTGAGGTGCTCCTGCACGTTGATTGTAATATAATGTAGTTGAACACCCTTTTTTCTCCCCTCTGGAAACATTTTTTTTGTATAGGTAAGGAAACCATGTTTCATTACTGATCATCTTTTAAAAAAATGTATTCATTTACGGGATGTGGGCGTCGCTGGCAAGGCCAACATTTATTGCCCATCCCTAATTGCCCTTGAGAAGGTGATGGTGAGCTGCCTTCTTGAACCGCTGCAGTCTGTGTGGTGAAGGTACCCCCACAGTGCTGTTGGGGAGTTCCAGGATTTTGAGCCAGCGATGATGAATGAACGGCGATATATTTCCAAGTGGGGATGGTGTGTGACTTGGAGGGGAATTTGCAAATGGTGGTGTTCCCATGCGTCAGCTGCCCTTGTCCATCTAGGTAGGAGTGGTCGGGGATTTGGGAGGTGCTGTCAAAGAAGCCTTGGCGAGTTGCTGTAGTGCATCCTGATGGTACACACTGCTGTGATGATGACGAGGAACCCTGTTCGACTATACCTGAATGCTGCAACACTCACGTTTTTGTATTTTTTGATCAGTTTCCCCACTTTGCTTTAAAACACATTTAAAAGTCATTCTTTTTCAAACCTTTTCTGTGGAGAATAAGTTTAAAAAAAAAATTAAAATCCCAAAACATGACTGACACATCATTAGCAAATCTGGTGAAAGTGATGTTTATTGTTCCCTGCAGTACTAGACTTTAAAAGTATTTTCTTTTCTGTTGCAGCAGACTCGGCTGCTCCGTGCAATGATAGTCGATGGACACAGAAGTGGCAGTCTTCAAGACCTCTGAGGAGAACCAGCCTCTCCCTGGGCTCTGGATTCTGGCATGCTACAGGCAGGCATTCAAGCCGACGCCTATTGAGGGCCATCCCTCGGCAGGTAGCTCAGACCCTGCAGGCGGATGTATTGTGGCAGATGGGGCATACAGGTATGTATGGGACTCAGATGGTAATGTCGTGTAACTGGATGAACAGTCTGTGATATTTGATGGCAGCATTGTGTAATTGGAAAGAGCCGAAAGGAGGCATCAGTTCTTTTTGACTGGCTGTTCCTTGTGGTGCTCAAAATTGGAGCACCATCATTTAACTTTCTGGAGCACAGCTATAAATTAGAACTCATCTTATAGATGATGTTGATGACTCACACTGAACTTTTGCAATGTAAATCTCCCAAGTTAGAACAGTCGTTGTGATGGAAATGCATTTTGATGAGTTGTTCTCGCTCTGCAAGTCACTATCGTCATAATGCTAAGGATTTGAATAGATCAATATTTGGAAACTAATAAATGTACAACACTTGGTTGCGTTCACAGGAACTCATTATACATGCTTTGAGAAGCCTGATCTAAAACTGGCTTTGACGGCCTTTTGGTCTTGGCTTTTAAAATAAGTTTTATGTAGTGCTGATGAATTGATTGATCCTTGAAGAGTGATTTAACCCATACAGCATTATCATAACCTGAGTTAATGATTGTGAATGCAGCTGAAAGGACGACCAGGAACCTTGCATTGTTGGGCTTGGTCACCCTTTTGCTGGCACCTACTTTTCATCAGTACTCTGAAATTGATTTATGAAAAATAGTTCTAGAGAGACAGCTTGTGCAGTGCTATGACCTCTAATATAAAATGCACTGATTATGGTGTGATTTTATACAGTTATGAAACAACTGCATAACATGTCCCTACTGTGATCTCTAATATGAAATTGTTTATGGGTCCATCAGTTAAAAAGTCACAATTCGTGATGTGCCACTGATTATTCCAGTGTTTTGTAAAACTGTCTTTGATTGCTCATTATGAATCTGACTAATAAGTGGATGAAATTGTTAGTCTGCTTAAAGATGCTTGACCCATACTTTTTGGGAAGAACATTTTTGCTAAAATATGTTGTTAAAAGTGACATTAAGTGTTTTCTTAGAAACGTGCTAAAGTGGTTCACATAAAACCTGGTTACTTTATATTTTTTAAAAAAAAGTATATTTTGCATTCTAGATTTTATTATTATTTGTGGGTGGACCAAGAAACTTGTTGGGAATCTCCATGTTAGAGAAGAAATCTGTTTGCATGGCTGTTCTTTGGAATACACAATAATTTGTTCTCGCCATCTTAATCAGTGTTTAGCACAAAAATACATTTTTCTTGTATGATTGTACGAAGGGCATTCTATAGCTTACTAGTTGGAGTTTTGTAATATGTTATTTTTTCCCTTCATATGTTGAACACAGACAAATGAATGATCTTAAAAGATGTAAGTTAGTCGGCTTTAAGTTGCTGCGTAGATTGTGGAACCCAAAATGCTGTGAAACCAGTTTAGCCTATCTATCTGCTAAATAATCTTACATCTTTGCATGTTCCACTGTAGCTGTAACTAATTTTATATCCAAAATCAAGAGTTTGGACATTGGGCTTTATGCTCTTGTTCTGTGCACTTGGAAGACATGACGTCTCTCATCCCCACTCCTGCCTCTCGTGCAGCTCGTAGCCCTGCGCAGTCATTTTTCCTCTGCATAGTTTGGCGGCTACATCGAGACTGGCTGAAGATATGTGAAGTTCCTGAATATACCGGTTCAGTTGTCTCTTGAATTTAAGAACCATCCCTACCGAGCATTTGACTATCTTTTGAATGCCCTGCCCATGTCTCTACAATTTTGCTTGGCAGAGTATTCCAGATATTTATCACCTTTGCATTAAAGTTCCATCTGGTTATCTGTTGTGGTTTTATTCAGATAATTTGATGTCTTGTGGCTAGCATTTGTCAGTAGTATCACACCTCTTCGGTGTTGGGTGGGTTGGGGGAGAAATAAATCAAATAACCAGTCTGTTGGGTTAATTGTGCTGATAGGTTCACACATAATTAACAGCAATTCCATTCACTAGGCAGGTGGCAAAAACTACCAGTCAGCCAACAAGTAACCAGCACAAATCAGAGGAATCGAGACACCCTTTTTCCAAAGCTACCATTCATGAACCATGAAACTCACCAATTGCTCAGATCTTTGCACCAGTTTCTTTCGGTGGTCATGCTGCTTTTCAAACAACTAACTATACAAACATTAAATTATAACTTAAAGCATGCATTCACAAATCATTAAATTTGGCCACAAACCTACCTATTTTACCTTGGAAATCCCTTGAACAATGTTCTTTTGCACAGGCCTGCCCCTTTCTCTAGGGCCTAGGACTGGAGTTCTAGGTTTCCAGAGTTGGTAATGTTTACCTGGGCTTTCCTGGCAATGAATATGGTCCCATGAAATATAACCTATGCAAACTCTTGACCCTTTAAGCAGAAATCTTACTACTTTCCAGTTACAGCCCCAAACTGTGCTGCTTGCCAGCTTTTAATCCTGTACTCCTGGCTTCCCAGCCTCTGAACCTGTGCAGACGTGTCCCATGTCTCTGCCAGATGAGAATAACCACGGCTACCACAAGAAGTTGCATTTCTAATGTCTTTTAATGAAGAAAAATATCCCAAGATGCTTGCCAGCAAGAATGAATACAGTTAGAATGGATGCAGTTGTAACGATGCTTGGAGAGTGTTAAAACCGTGAACCATGTAAAGAATATTAGTGAAAGCGTGTCAGATGAATCTTTAACCTCTTGAAGTTCACATTCGAGAATTGGCTGGTGACTTGCCATCCATCTCTATCGTTCATAAAATGCCTAAAATTTAGCTAGCCTTTCAGCTGCCTTGCATTATCCAGTCCAATGTATATAAACAGTTACATTACTGAATTGGTTAACTTGCTCTTTGCCAGAGTCATCAGAGATGAAGTTAAGATACAGAAATCTGGGAACGAACATTACTTAACTATGATAACATTATTAATACCATCCTAAGGTTAGCATCAAGGAGCATATAGAGTACTTGGGTAGCTATTAACTGACTAGGCCTAAAATGACAGAACAGTTAGCACAATTTCCCCCTCTGACTGCTTGCTTGTTGGGCTTGCATTTGTTTCTCTTGAGGTGACTTGAGTAATACCTGCCAGACTTGGACTGCATTTGCACTACACAGTAGCACTGTGGTCACACTTTGCACTGTGACTAAAGTTGTAGCACAAGTCTGGAATCATAGATGGGAGCAGAGCTGACTCTGGGAGGGGGAAAAAGTGGAGTGTGATTCCCTGAAAGGGGGAGTCTTTCTTCACTGTGCTCTGGAACCGGGCCCCGTCTTCAGATTGTTATTACAGTAACTTGGAGTTTGTGCAAATAAAAAGGTTGTGCTAAGTTATATACCCATCGCAGGCAGTGCCTCATGTCGTTTACGTTCCAAACTGCCACCAGAACTACTCCTTCCCTCTTTCTCCCTTCCATCACCAGTAAGGTATCACTTATCTAAGATGTAGCATGATTTCAAATTTAGTGGTGATTCCAAACTATTCGTATTGTAGTCATGTGTATCACTGTGCATCCAAACGTAACCTATGGACAGATGACTGGTGCAGAGAAGCAGACAAGTTGATTGATGTGACTGAAGCCTCCATGAAGATGTCACAGTAGTAGCATTGTAACTATGCTGTGTTGAGGCCATAATTGCTGGGAATTTTAAATAAAACTAAAAAATTATTGGATGTGCAAAATGGGTCAGTCAGTGTCTGAAGCAAAAAGGTTAATGTTATGAGTACGACCCTTCACCGGAACTGGCCAGCACTGTGTGTAGATTTTCAGTTTGATTTTAATTATCTTGCCAGGTGCTGGTGTAAAAGTCGCGGTGTTTGATACGGGACTCAGTGAAAAACATCCTCACTTCAAGAATGTGAAAGAGCGGACAAATTGGACCAATGAGAAAACTTTAGACGATGGTATGTACACTTGAATTCTACAAAATGCATTGCTAGTTTCTGGATACAGCTTAGTGTTGGGGGTTCCTTTTTCAGAATATATTGTCATATAGTGAGTTGCTTTCACTGTACAACAGAAGATTTTTGGAGTTTTGGGGCCATATTTCTTTACAAAATGTAACAAAAGATGTTGTAATGTCATTAGATAAGGACCATTCGCCTGCATTTAACACAATGCATGATCTGAGGATTTTACTTAAAATGAATTGATAAGCATTAGCAATAAGGGAGTTCATTTTTTTTTGCTTGTTGGCCATTTTAGAGTTGCAATCATGGCAAGTATTTTATTCCAGGTGAGACCTGGCATTAGTGAATTTAACAAAGCATGCGCTGAAAACCGGCATTTCTGATCTGTCAAGAATGCTCTTGACAGATCGGACGTCTGCCCTAGAGAAGGGCCTCTGCGGGCGGATAGTTCCGCTTTCTGGAGAACCTCCGCCCGCAGAAAACCTTTAGAAATCTTACGCCTGGTAAAAGCAGGCATAAGGCCTGCTTTTACCAGCATAAGAGTTTAAAAAAAAAAAAAAAAATTTTTTTTCACTCATTTAGCATTTATAAATGCTTTAAAAAAGGTAAGTTTATTTTTAGCCCCGTAAAAAACTTTATTTTTTTCAAAAAATTACATTTTTGTTGTAATTTCAACTCATTTTAAAAATGTGATGTTTCTTTTTTAATTTATTTAATGTTTTACAGTGTTTTTGGGGTTATCTCCATTCATATATTTGACAGGTCTATCTGTCAAGTGTATGAAGGGAGATTCCCTTCTCCTATTGGCTCCCCATGGCCCACATGATCCCAGGGATGCTTGCGAACTGCATGCGCCTCTGGGATACGTGGGCCCTGCGCATTTCGCGTTTGGAGAGGCCCAGGAACGGAAGTATACGCACCTCGGGAGCCCTCTGGTAAGTCCGTAGATTTTTTCCAGATCGGAGGCCTCCGCATGCAGGAAGCCTCCGATCGGAAAATACGGGCCTTTATGACTTGCCGCTGGTACAACTGCAGGCAAGAAGTTGCCAAAACAGAGCCCACTAACTGGGCATAGGGAGCAATGCGCAAGAAATCTTGAAGGTTGTGAGTGAGGTGCAATGACAGTCAACCATTTGCATTGAAGATCACCAATGCCTTCCACTCTTGCTCTACAGGGCTTTTTTAGGCAACCATCGGGAGTATCTCAATGACCTGTGAAGTAAATTGCTTTTATTAAGTTATCGGTACCTATGGTGTACGTATTCTATGTGTTTTGCTTCTACGTTTAGTTTTGGATAGAACAGTGGGAAAAGACTATTTAGGCCATCAAATCCATCCCAATCAGAAATGTTGCAGCCACGCATACAATTGCCCCATCCCTGGTCACAAGACCTCCTCTAAGTAATCAAATTAGCTCCAGAAGACTATGGTAACTCGTGCATCTCGCTTCTCCCAGACTACCTATAACTTGCTTTCCATGGATTGTAATGCTCTTCTTTCTCAAGAATTTGCGAAAGTCTGTATGTGCAGGTGCAGCAAGCCATTAGGAAGGCAAATGGTATGCTAGCCTTCATTACAAGAGGATTTGAGTACAGGAGTAAAGAAGTCTTACTCCAATTATATAGGGCCTTGGTGAGACCACACCTTGAGTACTGTGTACAATTTTGGTCTCCTTACCTAAGGAAGGATATACTTGCCACAGAGGGAGTGCAACGAAAGTTCACGAGATTGATTCCTGGGATGGCGGCACTGTTGTATGAGAAGAGATTGAGTAAACTAGGCTTGTTTCTCTTGAATTCAGAAGAATGAGAGGGGATCTCATTGAAGCATACAAAATTATTACAGGGCTTGATAGGGTGGATGCTGGGAGAATGTTTCCCTTGGCTGGAGAGTCTAGAACCAGGGGCCACAGCCTCAGGATAAAGGGTAGGCCATTCAGGACTGAGATGAGAAGAAATTTCTTCACACAGAGGGTGGTGAATCTTTGGAATTCTCTACCCCAGAGGGCTGTGGAGGCTCAGTCATTGGGTATATTCAAAACAGAATTCGATAGATTTCTGACTAGTAAAGGCATCAAGGGATAGGGCCGGTGAATGGAGTTGAGGCAGAAGATCAGCCATGGCCAGGTTCGAAGGGCCGAATGGCCTACTCCTGCTCCTATTTCTTCTGTTTTTATGTATGGAATTCCTGTTCACTGCATGCTTTGGTAATCTGTTGCTCAGAATTCTCCATCTTGCTGAATCACTTGTCATGGCCATCTTTAATAGGTGACCAGGACCAAGTCCCTGATCCAGCTGCATCTAAATTGTTTCAGCTCTTTGCTATTGTCCAATGTCCCCCTCTCCATTACATTTATATCTTTTTTTTATAAATAGTCACACCCCACTCCTTTTTTGATCTGTCCTTTTTTTTGTATCCTTTCAACTGAACTTTCTGCCCCAGCCCCTCTCTCTTGTTGCCAAGTGCTTGGTCTTTATTATATTACTGTAAAGCATTCAGAGACATTTCTTGCACATAAGGAGAGCTATATAAGTGCAAGTTGTGGTGGTGTAAAGATTTGGTCAGATAAAACAGTTAAGAACAATTGGCTGTGTGATGGCTAACTTCTCAGAACAGCATGCCCAATGGTGCAGCAAATAAGGCATGATATTAGAGTCACAGTCGGCCGGATTGGGTAAGTGTGGCAGGTTCCCTTCCCTGAAGGGCATGAATGACAATCCAGCAGCTTTCACAGTTAGTTTTCACACATTACAAGTTTTATTGAATTAAATTTCACAACTTGAGGAATTTGAACTCTCAATTCTGGGTTTCCAGTTTTGTTGCTAGTCCAGTACCATAACCACTAGACTACCATACCTCTGAATTAAGTGGAATAGACTTTTTTTTACAAAAAATGGCAGAGAATTTTTGAGGTATTTAGGATTAGAACAGACCAGGGACAGCCTGGAGAAGGGATATTTTAGATGGCAAGGACAACTCCTGCTTGAATTTGAGGCAGGAGTCAAAGGTACTATAGGCTATATGCTTTTTGTTGTCCGTGGCTGTAACTGTCATTAGCTAATGCACCTCTTCCAGCAAAACCGTTGGATACGTCCTATTCATTCACTGGGAATTATTTACCAAAAGGAGGATGGAGTTTCTGCTGCCAACTTGGTATTGGCCAAATGCCTCTGAGACGATGATCATTTATAAAGCTGTATCTCCACTGATGAAATGCAGCAGAGTAATTTTCATGTGTTTTTGTTGCAATCGTTCTTTGGTTACAGCATTTTGATATATTCATAGTGTAAATGGTATAGAAAGATGATTCATTGAACTAAAATTCTGCTGTCGAGCTAGCTGAGGAGCAATGCTGTAAACTGAGTTTTGCTCAGCAGCTGATGTACTGCTTAGCACGAACAGTTGCATTAATATTGATAAAGTAAATATCTAAATGATATGGTTTACATCTTGACTGAAACTTTCCAAGCAGCTAAGTCAACAGCATGGTTCACTGTTCCAAGAACCTAACTTTGTATTCCTGTCTCTCAACTCTCAAACCATACATGTAATGTATGCATCCCCAATCTGAGTGTTGCATCTATGGTTACTTACAAAGGGTATCTTTTGAGATGATGTGATACTTAACTGCTAAATGGTGTACATTTTCATAGATTCTAATATATGTAGCTCACATACGAGTTCATTAACAGAAAAACACCAGCACTTTAGAAACTGGTAATTTTCTTTGGCCATATGACTGCTGTGTTACATGATAGAATTGCACTGCAGGACATCTGGACTGTAGCATAGGTCATACATACCTGAAGGAATCAACTATTAATATTTTACTTTTAAAGAGTCTCCTCGCTGTTTTCATCATATTTCTATTTGTTAAAACTTGCCTTGTAAATATGTGAATTTGCATGAAAAGAATGGCAACAGTCCTTGCTGCAGTGTCTGCTGGCTTGGCGTTGGCTAGTTCCTCAGTGGAAAGGATCCACAGTGAGGTCCGAGACAGCTTCACTGACAAATTGTAGAGTAATCAAGGTTCTCCGCCCTTCCCACAGTAGACTGGCGGTGGAAGAAATGTCATCACAGTTGGGCCTAATACTGTATTCAGAGCTATGTCTGCCCCATTGCTGAGGATTAGATATTGAAAGTTAGGTTTTATTTTTAGATAGAATCGTTTTAGTGGATTGAGGAGGGAAGGAAGAGGGAGACGGTATAATCTGCCAAAGTATGGGCATGTCTAATGTATGAAGATTTGCATGTATTTATGACATTTCATCTATCCTGAAATGGTATATCTTTTATTTTGTTTGCTTTTTGTGTTGACATTAGGTTTGGGGCATGGGACGTTTGTTGCAGGAGTGATTGCCAGCATGCGGGAATGTCAGGGGTTGGCACCAGATGCAGAGTTGCACATCTTCAGAGTCTTCACTAACAATCAGGTAATGACGATTTTCTATCCGTTCTCCACTGACCTTTTATCATGAGGAACGAGGTGCAAGAACAGTTTGCAAATTGATCATTGCTTCAGACGAAATTGTAAATGTCATTGTTGCCAACCGAACATGCTCCAGAAAATCTTTTAGCTTTTCTTTGGTTTTCACAACATTTTATAGAATCATAGAATGGTTACAGCACAGAAGGAGGCCATTCGGCCCGTCGAGCCTGTGCCGGCTCGCTGCAAGAGCAGTTCAGCTAGTCCCACTCCCCGCAACCCTGCAAATTTCTTTCCTTCAGCTACATTTCCAATTCCCTTTTGAAAGCCACGATTAAATCTGCCTCCACCACCCTCTCAGGCAGTGCATTCCAGATCCTAACCACTGGCTGTGTAAAAAGGTTTTTCCTCATGTCACCTTTGGTTCTTTTGCCAATCACCTTAAATCTGTGTCCTCTGGTTCTCGACCCATCTGCCAATGGGAACAGTTTCTTCTGATCTACTCTGTCTAGACCCTTCATGATTTTGAACACCTCTATAAAATCTCCTCTCAACCTTCTCTGCTCTAAGGAGAACAACCCCAGCTTCTCCAGTCTATCCACGCAACTGACGTCCCTCATCCCTGGAACCGTTCTTGTAAATCTTTTCTGCACCCTCTCTAAGGCCTTCACATTCTTCCTAAAGTGCAGTGCCCAGAATTGGACACACAATACTCCAGTTGAGGCCAAACCAGTGTTTTACACAGGTTCATCAAAACTTCCTTGCTTTTGTACTCTGTCTCTATTTATGAAGTCCAGGATCCCGTATGGTTTTTTTTTTAACTGCTTTCTCAACCTGCCCTGCCACCTTCAGCGATTTGTGCACATATACCCCCAGGTCTCTCTGTTCATGCACCCCCTTTAGGATTGTACCCTTTAGTTTATATTGCCTCTCCTTGATCTTCATACCAAAATGTATATCTTCACACTTTTCTGCAATAAATTTCATCTGCCACATGTCCGCCCATTCCACCAGCCTGCCGGTCCTCTTGAAGTCTATCACTATCTTTCTCACTGTTCACTATACTTCCAAGTTTTGTGTCATCTGCAAATTTTGAAATTGTGCCCTCTACACCCACATCCAAGTCATTAATATATATCAAGAAAAGCAGTGGTCCTAGTACCGACCCCTGGGGAACACCACTGTATACCTTCCTCCAGTCCAAAAAAACAACCGTTCATCACTACTCTCTGTTTCCTGTCACTTAGCCAATTTCGTATCCATGCTGCCACTGTCCCTTTTATTCTATGGGCTTCAACTTTGCTGGCAAGCCTATTATGTGGCACTTTGAACGTCTCTTGGAAATCCATGTACACCACGTCAACCGCATTGTCCTCATCAACCCTCTCTGTTACCTCATCAAAAAACTCGATCAAGTTGGTTAAACACGATTTGCCTTTAACAAATCCCTGCTGGCTTTCCTTAATTAATAGTCACTTGGACAAGTGACTATTAATTTTGTCCCTGATTCTGTTTCTAAAAGCTTCCCCACTACTGAGGTTAAACTGACTGGCCTATAGTTGCTGGGCTTATCTTTACACCCTTTTTTGAACAAGGGTGCAATTCTCCAGTCCTCCTGCACCACCCCCGTTTCCAAGGAGGATTGGAAGATTATGGCCAGTACCTCTGCTATTTCTTCCTTCACTTCCCTCTGTGTCCTCGGATGCATCCCATCCGGTCCTGGTGACTTATCTACTTTAAGTACAGCCAGCCTTTCTAGTACTTTGTCTTTATCAGTTTTTATCCCATCCAGTATCTCCTTCTTCACTATGTCTATGGCAGCATCTTCTTCGTTGGTGAACACAGATGCAAAGTACTCATTTAGTACTTCAGCCGTACCCTCTGCCTCCATGCGTAGGTCTCCTCCTTGGTCCCTAATCGGCCCCACCCATCTTCTTACTCCCCGTTTACTATTTATATGCCTATAGAAGACCTTTGGATTACCTTTATGTTGCTGCCATTCTATTCTCATACCCTCTCTTTGCCTCTCTTATTTTCTTTTTCACTTCTCCTCTGAACTATATTTAGCCTGATTCGCGGATGTATTATTGATCTGTCATACGTGCTCTTTTTCTGCTTCATCTTACTCTCTCTGTCATCCAGGGAGCTCTAACTTTAGTTGCCCTACCTTTCCCCCTAGTGGGAATGTACCTCGACTGTATCCTCTTTAAAGGCAGCTCATTGTTCGATTACAGTTTTGCCTGCCAATCTTTGATTCCAATTTACCCGGGCCAGCTCCGTTCTCATCCCACTGAAATTGGCCTTCCACCAATTAAGTATTTTTACTCTCGATTGCTCCCTGTCCTTTTCCATAGCTAATCTAAACCTTGTGATACTATGATCACTGTTCCCTAAATGTTCACCTACTGACACTTGCTCCACTTGACCTACCTTATTCCCCAGAACCAGATCCAGCAATGTCTCCTTCCTCATTGGGCCGGAAACGTACTGATCAAGAAAGTTCTCCTGAACACACTTCAGAAATTCTTCCCCCTCTCTGCCCTTTACGCTATTACTATCCCAGTCCATATTAGGATAATTGAAGTCCCCCATTATCACTACTCTATAGTTCTTGCATCTGTCTTAATTTCTCTGCAAATTTGCTCCTTCATATTTTCCCCACTAGTTGGTGACCTATAGAATACACCTAGTAGTGTAATGGCACCTCTATTATTTCTTGACTCTAGCCAAATAGATTCTGTCCTTGACCCTTCCAGGACATCCTGTCTTTCTAGCACTGTAACATTCTCCTTAACCAATACTGCCACACCACCTCCTATCTTTCTTTCCGTATCTTTCCTGAACACACTATATCCAGGAATATTTAATGCCCAATCCTGCCCTTTTTTGAGCCAGGTCTCCATCATTGCCACGGCGTCATATTCCCACGTGGCTATTTGTGCCAGCTCACCAACCTTGTTTACTATGCTTCGATATGGCTGTTCTCCCTCCCCGCTCAGTGACATCCTTGACCCTGGCACCAGGGAGGCAACATATCACCCTGGAATCATGTCTGCGGCCACAGAAACGCCTGTCTGTTCCCCTAACTATCGAATCCCCTATCACTATTGCCTCCTGATCTTCCTCCTTTTCCCCCCCCCCCATACAACTGAGCTACCTGTGGTGCCGTGGACTTGGCTCTGGCTGTACCCCCCAGAGAAACCATTGCCCTTACCTGAATACCAGTTTTGAAAGTAATACTTCCATTTAAAGCACAGGGGAAAGCTAATCTTGCAATACACAGCTTCTGCTGTCCAGTTGTTTATTATACGCCACAAACAAGTTGGTCACCTGATTTAATATTTCTCAGCTGACCAGGTGATGCACTGGTGAAACTGAACCAGTTGTTTGCACCGATTGGAACATTCAAAATACATGTCTTGTTTATGGTTGTCTGGGTTGTGACATTGGATTTGAATGTTGCCATGGCTTTTCATCAGGCAGACCCGAGTTTGAATTTACACTAAATGGATTGGGAAAAGTCTTAATTTTGTGACGTCTAACGAGGGCCATTAATTAAGCAACCGTAAGCATTTAGGGTAAGGGCCTAGGCATCAAGTTACCAAAACTGCCAATCTCTAATGAAACCATGCTTCTGTAGAGAAACTGAGCAAGATATTTTCATATTGCTAAGCACCTCGAAATTGGTTCCTGTGTTCCTTGGGAACTATTGGCCAGACCAAAGAATGCACAATATTTGAAATACTTCACTACTGGCTGGCTATTTATTATCCATTTCCTTGCTGGCTGATGTCCAGATGGTATTTACTTTTACAGTGTAGTTTGTGTTGCTTGTGTGCCCTTTCCTTATGCAGAGATGTATTTATACAAACCATGACATACTGTTTGATAATGAGCACAATAAGCAGGTTGTATTGGTGTATTTGAAGGGTGGAGATGGTTATTACAATTGGCAGTGTGGGGGTTGGCTTAAAAGCAGATTCTGCTCTTATTATTTTGCTTTTCATTTGTCAGCTTGACACGCTGGCTCATTTTTCTCCATGCATACCTCTAACAGCTGTACAAATGATGTTGGCCTGTGTTTTGCACTTGGTATGCAGTTACATTAGAATCTGCTAAGGACAAAGTCTAAGCTTTGCCAATTTGCATTTGTGAAATATTTCAGTGAGGTGAACTGGCACAGTGAGAGCTCACAACTCTGGTTATGAAGTTATGTTTTTGGATAATCCTATGCCGTAGTGTCAGCTGTGGCTCAGTGGGTAGCACTTTCATCTCTGAGTCAGAAGGTTGTGGGTTCAAGTCCCACTCCAGGGATTTGAGCACAAAAATCTAGGTTGACACTCCAGTGCTGTGCTAAGGCAGTGCTGCACTGTTGGAGGTGCTGTCTTTCGGATGAGACATTAAACCGCGGCCCCGTCTGCTCTCTCGGGTGGACGTAAAAGATTCCATGGCACTATTTCGAAGAAGAGCAGGGGAATTATCCACGGTGTCCTAGCCAATATTTATCTCTCAATCAACATAACAAAAACAGATTATCTGGTCATTATCACATTGCTGTTTGTAGGAGCTTGCTGTGCGCATATTGGCTGCCGCGTTTCCCACATTACAACAGTGACTTCACTTCAAAAGTACTTCATTGGCTGTAAAGCGCTTTGAGATGTCTGGTGGTCGTGAAAGGCGCTATATAAATGCAAGTCTCTTCTTGCATATCCTTCATCTCTTTCAATTTAACTTGACTTTCTACTGAGTCCGTATTTAAAAGTGACTCCTCTGAAAAGTTAAAGGGAGACTATGTTCATGTAAGCTGATGCATAATTAGACATGTTAAGAGGAGGAGCGATCCCTTTTATGTTTAGTGTCCCATTTCCCCCCACCTTTTTATGGTGTAAAATATATACAGTGACAGACCTCCAGATAAGGTAGTGGAGGAAAATGCCCTGGGATCATTTAAGAAATAGCTATATATTGTAATAAGGGGGAGGCAAATTGTAGACTTTCTTCATGGATGTGCTAGGATGGGTCAATAGACTTGCTAAATCTTATCTGCCCATTTACTTTTGAGCAGATTTCAGTTCAGTTTACCCACTCAAAGCTATAAATTGTGCAGCATTTGCACACAGGCACCAGATGTCACGAATGCACATTTTCAAAGTGAACTGAATATATATCTACAGCCATTGTGATACATTTACATATTTTCATTCCCCAATTTAAAACAGAATATGTAACTTTAGTAATTTGCTAATCACTTTGTCATTTATTGCCGTGCCCTCACTTGTATTTTTCCTCTTCACATCTGTCTTCCTCATAATTTGTTTTCATTTTATTTAGAGTATGATCAATTCTCTTCAGTTAGTCACTGCAGCCTTCAAGATACTAATGTACAGTTTTCAATCATTTAAAAGTTGTTTTTTATGGTATTAGTAAACTTTTAGCCCTCACCCCATTTCCCCCCCCCCCCCCCCCCCCCAACACACAATTGTTTGGCCAGACAGCTCTTGTTGAAAATGAAAATTTAATAATGCATTAGTGTCAACCACAATGCCATGAAGAGTTGCTGTGTCCTGCTTGTGCACACTGCCAATTTATAATGGGGCAAGGGGGCACAGGGAGATTTAGGACTGACGTCAGGAAATTCTTCACACAGTGATCAACAAATGGAATGGGCTTTAAAGTAGGGTAGTCTAAGCAATGCCCTGGTATCATTGTAACAATTGGATTTGTGATTTTGGAGGGGCTGGGGGGTGGGTGGCAGATTCTTTCTGGATGGATGAGCTAAGGTGGGTTAAGTAGCCATCCTCTGTCTGTCACTTGTATGATCAAAGTAACAGTGCAGTCAGAGGTCTGAGTGCAAGTTGCTCGTGTGGATTTTTAGCCAAGGAATTGTCTGAGAAGAGGAAGAAGGAAAAATAGGTTGGAAAAATTTAAAAATGAAGTCTGTATTCCCAGATGGTAGTGACTCCAGGGGCTTGAATGCCTCTGATGTTGATTTTGAAGTGCTCGTCTGTACTGTTGGTTCTAAAGTCGCTCTGTGATGCACTGGATTGCTCCCTCGCCCTGACATCCCTAGGGCAACTTTGTAGTAAAGGGGATTCAACTGATATCTTGGCACGAGTGGGCTAGACTTCATGAATCACCATTTTGTTTTCAAGGTGATAGTTGTTCAGATGTAAGGAAGTGCTAAATGTGTACAAAAATATCAAAATAATGTTGAGTCTAGCCCTTTCTGTGGGGAAGTACTTTGAATGGGGAAGTTCTTTGAAGAAACAGTGCGCCTCTTCCCCCACCCCTTACCTGGGCCCCAGACTCTCTTCCCCTTTAAAGAGCCACATTGCTTCTGTTTCTATCTACCATCTGCTTCTGGTTGGTTCAGTACTTGGGCACCACCCTGTAATGTCCTGAATTGTGGAAGATGCTTGGAAAGTGTGACCTTTTCAAAAAAAAAACAAGATTGCGACTAATTGGGATTTCTTTAGTTCTGAGCAACCTGATATTGGACTCTGTCCCTCTGAGCTTAGTATTTTTTTAATCAAATGGGTTACTGGGCTACCCCTTGGTTTGACCGAGGGTTAATGAGCTGCCTTCATTTATAGACTCACTTTTTATTGTGGCAGTAAAAGGATGATTCCTAAGCTCTCGTTATCTTCAGATTTTGTCTGAGTTTCACTTGTAACAGGAAATTGTTATCTGCCGCTTCACACTTCATAGAATCACAGAATGATTACTGCACAGAAGGCGACGATTCGGCCCGTCGAGCCCGTGCTGGCTCTCTGCAAGAGCACTTCAGCTAGTCCCACTCACCCACCCTTTCCCCGTAGCCCTGTACATTTTTTTCCTTCAGGTACTTATCCAATTCCCTTTTGAAAGCCACGATTGAATCTACCTCCACCACCCTTTCAGGCAATGCATTCCAGATCATTACCACTCGCTGCATAAAAAAGTTTTCCCTCACGTCGCCTTTCATTTTTCTGCCAACCACCTTAAATCTGTGTCCTCTGGTTCTCGACTCTTCCGCCAATGGAAACAGTTTCTCTCTATCTACTCTGTCTAGACCCCTCACGATTTTGAACACCTCTATCAAATCTCCTCTCAACCTTCTCTGCTCCAACAACAACAACAACTCGTATTTATATGGCGCCTTTAACATAGTAAAACGTCCCAAGGCACTTTATAATGGGGAACAAAGAAATGGCAGACCAATTAAATACATACTTTGGTTCTGTCTTCACAAAGGAGGACACAAATAACCTCCCAGAGATGTCGGGGAACATAGGGTCTAATGAGAGGGAGGAATTGAATGAAATCAGTATTTGTAGGGAAATTGACGGGATTGAAGGCCGATAAATCCCCAGGGCCTGATGATCTACATCCTAGGGCACTTAAGGAAGTGGCCCAAGAAATAGTAGATGCATTGCTGGTCATCTTCCAAAATTCTATAGACTCTGGAACAGTTCCCATGGATTGGAGGGTAGCTAATGTAACCCCACTATTTAAAAAAGGTGGTAGAGAGTAAATGGGGAATTATAGACCGGTAAGCCTGACATCGGTAGTGGGGAAAATGCTAGAGTCCATTATAAAAGATGTAATAGCAGAGCACTTGGAAAACAGTGACAGGATCGGACAAAGTCAACATGGATTTACAAAAGGTAAATCATGCTTGACTAATCTACTGGAATTTTTTGAGGATGTAACTGGTAGAATAGATAAGCGAGAACCAGTGGATGTGGTGTATTTGGACTTTCAGAAGGCTTTCGATAAGGTCCCACATAAGAGATTAGCGTGCAAAGTTAAAGCACATGGGATTGGGGGTAAGGTACTATCTTGGATAGAGAACTGGTTAGCAGACAGGAAGCAAAGAGTTGGAATAAACGGGTCTTTTTCCGAGTGGCAGGCAGTGACTAGTGGGGTACCGCAGGGATCGGTGCTAGGACCCCAGCTGTTCTCATATATATATATATATATATATATAACGATCTAGACGAGGGAGCTAGATGTAATATCTCCAAGTTTGCAGACGACAAAGCTGGGTGGGCGTGTGTGCTGTGAGGAGGATGCAGAGAAACTCCAGTATGATTTGGACAGGTTGGGTGATTCGGCAGATGAATGGCAAATGCAGTATAATGTGGATAAATGCGAGGTTATCCACATTGGTGGCAAAAACAGGAAGACAGATTATTATCTGAACGGCAATAGATTGGGAAAAGGGGAAGTGCAACGAGACCTGGGTGTCCTTGTGCACCAGTCGCTGAAGGTAAGCATGCAGGTGCAGCAGGCGGTTAAGAAGGCAAATGGTATGTTGGCCTTCATAGCGAGAGGATTCGAGTACAGGAGCAAGGATGTCTTGCTGCAGTTGTACAGGGCCTTGGTGAGACCACACCTTGAGTATTGTGTGCAGTTTTGGTCGCCTTATCTGAGGAAGCATGTTCTTGCCATGGAGGGAGTGCAGCGAAGATTCACCAGATTGATACCTGGGATGGCAGGAATGATGTATGAAGAGAGATTGGGTTGATTAGGCTTATATTCGCTAGAGTTTAGAAGAATGAGATGGGATCTCATTGCAACTTATAAAATTCTAACAGGACTAGACAGACTAGATGCAGGAAGGATGTTACGGATGGCGGGGGAGTCCAGAACCAGGGGTCACAGTCTAAGGATAAGGGGTAAGCCATTTAGGACTGAGATGAGGAGGAATTTCTTCACCCAGAGAGTGGTGAACCTGTGGAATTCTCTACCACAGAAGACAGTTGAGTCCAATTCATTAAATATATTCAAGAAGGAGTTAGATATATTTCTTGAGGCTAAAGGGATATGGGGAGAAAGCAGGGACAGGGTACTGAATTTGGATGGTCAGCCATGATCTCATTAAATGGTGGAACAGGCTCGAGGGGCCGAATGCCCTACTCCTGCTCCTATCTTCTATGTTTCTACAAGAGTATTATAAGACAAAAAATTTGACACCGAGCCACATAAGGAGAAATCAGGGCAGAGGACTAAAAGCTTGGTCAAAGAGGTAGGTTTTCAGGAGCATCTTAAAGGAGGAAAGAGAGGTAGAGAGGAGGAGAAGTTTAGGCAGGGAATTCCAGAGCTTGAAGGCACGGCCACCAATGGTTGAGCGATTATAATCGGGGATGCTCAAGAGGGCAGAATTAGAGGAGCGCAGATATCTCGGGTGGGGGAGAGGTTGTGGGGCTGGAGGAGATTACAGAGATAGGGAGGGGCGAGGCCATGGAGGGATTTGAATACAAGGATGAGATTTTGAAATCGAGGCGTTGCTTAACCGGGAGCCAATGTAGGTCAGCGTGCACAGGGGTGATGGGTGAACGGGACTTGGTGCGAGTTAGGACACGAGCAGCCGAGTTTTGGATGACCTCAGGTTTACGTAGGGTAGAACGTGGGAGGCCAGCCAGGAGTGCGTTGGAATAGTCAAGTCTAAAGGTAACAAAGGCATGGATGAGGGTTTAAGCAGCGGATGAGCTGAGGCAGGGGCGGAGATGGGCGATGTTATGGAGGTGGAAATAGGCGGTCTTAGTTTTGCCTCGGATATGTGGTCGGATGCTCATTTCGGGGTCAAATATGACACCAAGGTTGCGAACAGTGTGGTTGAGCCTCAGACAGATGTTAGGGAGAGGGATGGAGTCAGTGGCTAGGGAATGGAGTTTGTGGCGGGGACCGAAAACCATGGCTTCGGTCTTCCCAATATTTAATTGGAGAAAAATTCTGCTCATCCAGAACTGGATGTCGGTCAAGCAATCTGACAATTTAGACACTGTGGAGGGGTCGAGAGAAGAGTTAGTGAGGTAGAGCTGGGTGTTGTCAGCGTACATGTGGAAACTGATGCTATGTTTTCGGATGATGTCGCCAAGGGGCAGCATGTAGATGAGAATAGAAGGGGGCCAAGGATAGATCCTTGGGGGACACCAGAGGTAACGATGCGAGAGCAGGAAGAGAAGCCATTGCAGGTGATTCTCTGGCTGCAGTTAGATAGATAAGAATGGAACCAGGTGAGTGCAGTCCCACCCAGCTGGACAACGGTGGAGAGGCATTGGAGAAGGATGGAGTGGTCAACTGTATCGCAGTCAAGAAGGACGAGGAGGGATAGTTTACCTTTGTCACAGTCACAAAGGATGTCATTAGTGACATTGATGAGAGCAGTTTCGGTACATTGGCAGGGGTGGAAACCTGATTGGAGGGATTCAAACATGGAATTACGGGAAAGATGGGCACGGATTTGGGAGGAGACAACATATTCAAGGACTTTGGAGAGGAATGGGAGGTTGGAGATGGGGCAGTAGTTTGCAAGGACGGAAAGGTCAAGGGTTGGTATTTTGAGGAGAGTGGTGATGACGGCAGATTTGAGGGAGAGGGGGACAGTACCTGAGGGGAGAGAACCGTTAACAATGTCGACTAACATGGGAGGCAGAAAAGGAATTTGGGTGGTCAGTTTGGTGGGAATAAGGTCGAGGGAGCAGGAAGTGGGTCTCATGGACAAGATGAGCGCAGAGAGGTCACGAAGGGTGATCGGAGAGAAACTGGAAAAAGATGTGAGTTCAGGGTTAGGGCAGGGGGGAACCTTAGAGGAAGTTTGGCCCGGTGGGCTAGGGGAAGGAAGGGAAGTGGCAGAGGCAGCTGAACAGATGGTCTCAATCTTAGAGACAAAGAAGTCCATGAGTTCTTCACACTTATTGTTGGCGGTGAGGGTGGAGGAGACAGGGGAGAGGGGTTTTAGAAGACGGTTAGCAGTGGAGAATAGAAGCCGGGGTTTATATTTGCATTTGGTTGAGCAGATCGGTAGCTGCAGAAATATCGCGGTGAATGGAGGGCCAAAGGCTGGACAGTTGGGATTTCGTAAGTGCAGTTGTAAGAGAGTTGGGAAAGAGTTTTTCCCGGGGCCGGACACAGAGGAAGTAGGGTTGGGGAGGAAGGGGGATGTGGGTGGAGAGCGATATGAGGAAGTGGTCAGAGATGGCCTTATCTGCGATTGACATGATGGAAGTAGTGAGGCCACGAGAGATGGCAAGGTCGAGGGGGTGGTCATGAATATGGGTTGGGAAGTTTACATGGAAGGAGAGATTATGGGAGGATAAGAGGCTAGCGAACTCAGGAGAGAGAGCATGATGAATTGAGATGGAGGTTGAAATCACTGATTGATGAGAAGTCGCTCGGTGCAGAGGCTGAGGGAGGAAAGCAGTGAAGATATCTCGGTAATAAAATTTTTATGGTACTTGGGTGGGTGGTAGAGAATGAGAATTTAAAAATGAGAGGGGTGGAATAAGGTGAGATTATCAAAGGAGGAGTAGGGGGACTGACCAAGGTGTGAGTTGGTGATGAGAACCACACCGTCACCTTGGCAGTCTGAGCGGGGCAAGTGGTGGAAGGTATAGCCAGGCGGAGAGGCTTCATTTAAGGGTAAGGTGTCATCACCCCTCAACCAGGTTTCCGTCCGGGCCATGATGTCGATGCAATCATCCACGATAAGCTCATGGATGGCAAGGACCTTGTTCACAAGTGAACAGACATTCTGGACGGAGATGCGGAGAGGGTCGGTGATGGCTGACCCATTGCCAGCGTCCACAGGGTCAATGCAGGGAGGGGTGAGTTGGATGGGGAGGAGATTGGCAAGATTAGCCCCCAGTGGGCGCACTGGGTGGCAAGGTCGGTGAGGGAGTAGGATGGGACAGTTGGGGATGCTGCTCGTAAGGAGGCAGCGACGAGTGCCTTGATGGGCCCTTTGTAGGATGTCAAGAAAGGCACAGAGGGAAGCTGTAGGTTTATCTAAGAGGGAGTCAAGCCTGGGACAGCGGCAGGAGAGTAGGAAGGTCGAAGAGTAATGAAGGATTGGGGTAGAGTTTTGGGAGGGCAGAGTATCCGAGAGAGGAGAGATGAAAGGAGGCATGATGACAGGAGAGAGTGGTCAAGGAGGGATAGAGAGAAAAGGGGGGGGGGGGGGGAGAAAAAAATGAAAAAAGAAATGAACGGCTCGGGTACGGAGCCGCAGCCAAAGTGCGCACATGAATGGACATAGAAAAGCTCAGGTTACATAGGCCAGGTTATGTAGTAATTAATGGGATATATATTTCCTAGTACCAGGGAATAGGTTGGAGACAATAGTAGGGAGACCAGGGTCAAAGGCAGAAGTCCCATGGCGGGACAAAGCCGACGTAAGCAGGATGGAGACGGCACGGAGCATCGACGAACCCCTGTCCAAAGCAGGCGAGTGAAGTCCAGAAGCTATTTGAAGGGTAGAGAGCTCGAGATGGAGGTCCTCTAAGGAGAACAACCCCAGCTTCTCCAGTCTATCATGTAATTGAAGTCCCTCATCCCTGGGACCATTCTTGTAAATCTTTTCTGCACCCTCTCTAAGGCCTTCACATCCTTCCTAAAGTGCGGTGCCCAGAATTGGACACAATACTCCAGTTGAGGCCGAAACAGTGTTTTATAAAGGTTCATCATAACTTTTTTGCTTTTGTACTCTATGCCTCTATTTATAAAGCCTAGGATCCCGTATGCTTTTTTAACTGCTTTCTCAACCTGCCCTGCCACCTTTAGCGATTTGTGCACATACACCCCCAGGTCTCTCTGTTCCTGCAACCCCTTTAGAATTCTACTCTTTAGTTCATATTGCCTCTCCTCGTTCTTCCTACCAAAATGTATCACTTTGCACTTTTCTGTGTTAAATTTCATCTACCACGTGTTTGCCCATTCCACCAGCCTGTCTATGTCCTCTTGAACACTATTTGCCTTTAACAAATCCGTGCTGGCTTTCCTTAATTAATCCACACTTGTCCAAGTGATTGTTAATCCTTGTAAAGCCAAACGGCCTTACGCAAAGGAGGGCTTCAATTCTTTTGAGAATTCAGAGCTGTGTGCATGTACTGGAGTTCAGTATTTCACTATCCCATTGTCTGTGTATGTTTTAACAATGATGCACTGGATTGGCATTTGAAGGTGTAGGCTCAGAGCTCAGCCTGAAATGGCATGTGACTCAACAGAAGTAGGCCATTTAGCCCCTCGAGCCTGTTCCGCCATTCAGTGAGATCATAGCTGATCTGTGACCTAACTCAATATACCCGCCTTTGCTCCATATCCGTTAATACCTTTGGTTAACATAAATCTATCAATCTCAGATTTAGAATTAACAATTGATCTAGCATCAATTGCCGTTTGCGGAATAGAGTTCCAAACTTCTACCACCCTTTGCGTGTAGAAGTGTTTCCTAACTTCACTCCTAAAAGGCCTGGCTCTGATTTTTAGACTACACCCCCTAGTCCTAGATTCCCCAACCAGTTTCTATATATACCCTATCAGTTCCCCTTAATAGCTTGAAACCTTCGATCAAATCACCCCTTAAGTTTCTAAATTCCAGGGAATACAACCCTAGTTTGTGTAATCTCTCTTTGTAATTTAACCCTTAGAGTCCAGGTATCTTTCTGGTAAATCTACTTTGAACTCCCTCCAAGGCCAATATGTTATTCCTAAGGTGTGCTGTCCAGAGTTGCTCACAGTACTCCAGGTGTGGTCTAACCAGGGTTTTGTATAACTGTAGCGTAACTTCTACCCCCCTGTGTTCTAGTCCTCTAGATATAAAGACCAGCATTCCATTAGCCTTTTTGATTATTTTATGTACCTGTCCATGACATTAATGATCTATGTACCTGAACCCCCAAGTCTCTTTGGACCTCCACTGTTTTTAGCTTTTCACCATTTAGAAAGTACCCTGTTCTATCCTTTTTAGGTCCAAAAGTGGATGACCTCCCATTTGCCTGCTTTGAAATCCATTTGTTAGTTTTGCCCATTCACTTAATCTATTAATATCTTTGTAATTTTATGCTTCCATCTACACTGCTTACAATGCCACCTATCTTTGTGTCATCGACAAACTTGGATATGCGGCCCTTCTGTCCCATCATCTAAGTCGTTAATAAATATTGTGAATAGTTGAGGCCCGAACACAGATCCTTGCAGGACACCACTATCACATCCTGCCCATTATCCCTACTCCCTGTCTCCTGTCGCTCAGCCAATTTCCTAACTAGGTCAATAATTTGCCTTCAATTTCACGAGCTTCAGCTTCCTTAAATCTCTTATGAGGGCCTTTATCAAATGCCTTCTGGAAGCCCATATAAATAACATCTATAGACATTCCCCTGTCCATTACTTTAGTCATGATGTGGAGATGCCGGTGTTGGACTGGGGTGGACAAATGTGAGAAGTCGCACAACACCAGGTTATAGTCCAACAGCTTTATTTGAAATCACAAGCTTTCGGAGCGCTGCTCCTTCGTCAGGTGAAGTGAAGAGATGCATATAGGCACAGCATATATAGTCAGAGAACACTGCCAGATGATTACAGTTAATCACTGCCACAATTGACCCCTTGTGACCCCACCTCATTGTCTTTGATGTAATGTTTTCCTGACTGACCTGTTTGGACACCATCCACACCTTTGATTGCCATGATTATCTCTCTGCCGAGGTGTGATAAAGGGCAGTTAGAAAGATTAACTGTAATCATCTAGCAGTGTTCTCTGACTATATATGCTGTGCCTATATGCATCTGTTCACTTCACCTGACGAAGGAGCAGCGCTCCGAAAGCTTGTGATTTCAAATAAAGCTGTTGGGCTATAACCTGGTGTTGTGCGACTTCTCACATTACTTTAGTCACCTCTTTAAAAAAATGTAATCAGGTTTGTCAGGCATGACCTGCCCTTTACAAATGCATGCTGGCTCTCTGATCAGCTGAAAATTTTCAAGGTGTTCAGTCACTCTATCCTTAATTATAGGCTCTAGTAATTTCCCGACAACAGATGTTAGGCTAACTGATCTATAATTCCCTGGTTTCCGTCTCCTTAAATAGCGGAGTGACATGCGCAATTTTCCAATCTAATGGAACGGTTCCCAATTTGAGTAACTTTGGAAGATTATAGTTAGGGCATCTGCAATATTCCCACCTACTGTCTGTTGGTTGGGATTCTAAGTGAAATAGTTTGTGTTACTGGAGGGCCTTTTTATAAAGCCCATATGAAGTGCCACTTACTGATTGGTCAGAGTGTGGCAATGATGACCGCTCTACGGAAGTGTTCTGACTGACTGCTTAGCAACAGTTCAAGTAGGGAGAGCTGTAGAAAGGGATTTGTGAAGTAAATGAATAGATGTCTCGTGGTTTTCATGTGGACCTTGAGTAAGTTTTAGAAATAAATAATCCTGATTTTTGTTAAATAGGTTTCTTACACCTCCTGGTTCCTGGATGCCTTTAATTATGCAATTTTGAAGAAGATAGATGTTCTGAACCTCAGCATCGGTGGACCAGACTTCATGGATCATCCTTTTGTTGATAAGGTAGGTTTGATTGCCATGCTTCTTACTGAAGAGTATGGAGATTTTTGATTTAATTAGGGAAAGGTTGCTGTGCTGAGGTCAAACGCCCTCCTATATTTTGTATTGTATAAGTTATGTAAAAAAAAAAATGTTTTTTATATACCACTTTTCTCAAGCCCACTTAACATTGTTGGTTAGGTGGAGACTTGAAGTGGTCAGCTTAGGTCAGGCAGAGTCAATGAGAACCCCTTTTTGCATCAGAACCAGATAGCCTTTCTGATGCCAATTGGCAGCTGTCTGTCCGCTGGCGGAAGGAATACTTACCGGAACTGTGTTTCACGACTGGTGGCGGCAAAGGGCGACTGCTCACCTACTCCCGGAAGATTCTTAAGAACTTCCCACACTCACAACACCGACCCAGCATCGTACATGTAGGGATCGAGGTGCCGATAGTCACCTCAGTCCCGAAACCAAGATGGAACTTCCGTAAGGCTTCATGGCCCACCTTCACGAGCATTGCCGCGGACAAAATGAGGATGTAACTGGGAAAATTGAAGATGTAACTGGGAAAATAGATAAGGGAGAACCAGTAGATGTGGTGTATTTGGACTTTCAAAAGGCTTTCGATAAGGTCCCGCATAAGAGATTAGCGTGTAAAGTTAAGGCACATGGGATTGGGGGCAAGGTATTGACTTGCATAGAGAACTGGTTGGCGGACAGAAAGCAGAGAGTAGGAATTAATGGGTCTTTTTCCGAGTGGCAAGCAGTGACTAGTGGGGTACCGCAGGGTTCGGTCCTTGGACCCCAGCTATTCACAATATACATTAATGATCTGGATAAGGGAACTAAATGTAATATCTCCAAGTTTGCAGATGACACAAAGCTGGGTGGGCGTGTGTGCTCCGAGGAGGATACTGAGAAACTCCAGGATGATGTGGACAGGTTGGGTGAGTGGGCAGAAGCGTGGCAGATGCAATATAACGTGGATAAGTGCGAGGTTATCCACTTTGGTGTCAAAAACAGAAAGGCAGACTATTATCTGAATGGCAATAGATTGGGAGAAGGGGAAGTGCAACGAGAGCTAGGTGTCCTTGTGCACCAGTCGCTGAAAGTAAGCATGCAGGTGCAGCAGGCGGTGAAGAAGGCAAATGGTATGTTGGCCTTCATAGCGAAATGGTTTGAGTATAGGAACAGGGATGTCCTGCTGCAGTTGTACAGGGCCTTGGTGAGACCACACCTTGAGTACTGTGTGCAGTTTTGGTCGCCTTATCTGAGGAAGGATGTTCTTGCCATGGAAGGAGTTCAGCGAAGATTCACAAGGCTGATACCTGGGATGGCAGGAATGACATATGAGGAGAGATTGGGTCGATTGGGCTTATACTCGCTGGAGTATAGAAGAATGAGAGGGGCTCTCATCGAAACATATAAAATTCTGACAGGTCTGGACAAACTAGATGCAGGAAGAATGTTCCTGATGGTCCGAGAGTCCAGAACCAGGGGTCATAATCTAAGGATAACGGGTAAGCCATTTAGGACAGAAATGAGGAGGAATTTCTTCATCCAGAGAGTGGTGAACCTGTGGAATTCTCTACCACAGAAGGTAGTTGAGGCCAAGTCATTAAATATATTCAAGAATGAGTTAGATATATTTCTTAAAGCTAAAGGTATCAAGGGATATGGGGAGAAGGCAGGTACAGGGTACTGAGTTTGGATGATCAGCCATGATCTCATCGAATGGCGGAGCAGGCTCGAGGGGCCGAATGGCCTACTCCTGCTCCTACCTTCTATAAGCTGGAGAATACCGCCGTCCCCAAACAACTGCTGAAAGTGGGGGCCACCAGAAGCATCCTGCGCGGCTACAGGAAAGAATACGTACCATGCTGGTCCCAGGAGAGCAAGAGACTGCTGGCACAGTTCAATGCCACTCAAGACCCGGATACAGCAACAGCACTTACGGATTTCCTGGATAAAGGCAGACTAGCGCGATGGTGAGTCACCACTGAAAACCTGGATTTCTCTCATTCCAGCAGGAAACCCTGGAACCTGCTCCACCGGCTTGGTGCCGCCTCACGAAGAGGTGGACACGACGCTGACAGCCGCCAATTCCGGGAAGGCCGCCGGGATTGATGGCATCTACCCAGAATTTCTCAAGAACCAGGGCCCAAATGGACGGATGTGGCTTGCCAAACTCTCCTCCAACATCCTTGACACTGGGATAATCCCAGAAGTTTGGCACCATTCCAAAGTCATTGCCATCCTAAAGCCAGGAAAACCAAAAGCTACCGCCCCCTCACCCTTCTGTCTACGGTCTACAAGGTGGTCGAACGACTCGTCCTTAAGCGGAGAAAACTGGTTTTAGAAGTCGCCCTTCCAAACGAGCACGCGGGCTTCAGAGAGGGAAGAAACTGCTCTGACCAGGTCCTTGCACTCACTACCAACATTGAGGCAGAGTTCCAGAAGCAGCTGAAGACTGGAGCTGCATTCAAAGACTTGTCATCGGCATACAACACTGTCTGGCGCGAAGGTCTGCTACTGAAGCTTTCAATAATCACCCAGTGCCGCAAGACTCTCGGGCTTATCAGCACCCTAACGAGCAACTGCAAGTTCCGCATCTATCTTGACAAGACCAGCCGAACATGGATGCTCAACAACGGTCTGCCAGAGGAGTCGGTGCTCCCACTATCCTTTTTCAACATCTGTACGGCAGACGTGCCCTGCACCAAATCCCAGAAGTTCGCATATGTCGTTGACATAGCACTGCTGACACAGGCATCCATGCTGGCTGAAGCAAGTAGGATGCTAAGAGGCGACCTGGACCTATTGGAACGGTACTTCCGGACCTGGAGCCTCCGCCCCAATCCAGAGAAGGCAGTTGTCGGCGGCCCATCTGAACAACAATGCCGCTGGGAAAGAACTCCACATTTCCTTCGGTGAAAGGCGACTTACCCATGAACCCCACCCAAAATACCTGGGCATCATCCTGGACAGGACTCTCGCCTATCGGCCTCATCTCACCAACACCGGTCAAAAAGTAAAAACCTGGGTGAACCTGGTCTGGAAACTCACTGGAACGTTATGGGGGAGCACAGCCAGAGCACTACGCACCGCAACAGTGGCCCTAGTCTACTCTGCTGCAGAATACTGCTACTGCTACTGCCTTATGGTCCTGCAGCCGCCACACAAAGCTTGTGCACGTGCAGCTAAACGCTGCCATGAGGACGGTGTCAGGGACTCTCAAGTCTACTCCAACTGAGTGGCTCTTGGTGCTGTCTCACATTGCCCTGCCTGCCATTCACCGCCATGCCATTGTGCTCCGTGAGCTGGAAAAAAATTATGAGCAGCATCGACCTTCCCATTCACGAAGATCTGAAAAACCCACCACGAAAGTGCTTAAAATCACGCCGGCCATTCTGGGAAACGGCAGCCAGTATTCATGCAGCTGGTATCCACCCACTATCCAGATAGAATCGTGGGACGCATGCAACATAAGGAACCAACACCTCATCACTGACCCAACAGCAGAGGTCCCTGGCTTTGACCTCCCTTGAAGACAATGGACAGCGCTCAACTCAATCCGCACAAGGCAAGGACGATGCGGCCACCTGCTCCACAAGTGGAAGATGAGGGACGACCCGAAGAGCGACTGTGGCCCTGAGTCCCAGACCACGGGACACATCACATCAACCTGTCCACTAAGGTCTGTTGCGGGAGGCACCTCATTTCTCCACTTGGCATCTCAGGAGGCCATCGAATGGACAATCAAACTAAACATCCCATTATAAGCTTTTCCTGTCATATGAAACAACAACAGCTGTCCTGTCATTCACCTAGTATCTGCTAAGTTCGCAGCTCTCACTTGTACCTACAAACCCTAAAGTCTTGCTTGACCAACCTTATTGATTTTTTTGAAGATGTAACAGAGAGTAGACAATGGTAATGCAGTAAATGTAATTTATCTGGAATTTCAAAAGGCCTTCGATAAGGTACCCCTTAATAGACTGATGAGCAAGGTCAGAGAATGCGGAGTCAGGGGACAAGTAGCAGAATGGATTGCTGGCTGGCTTCAGGACAGAAAGCAGAGAGTAGGAGTAAAGGGTAGCTATTCACAGTGGCAGAAGGTGGGTAGTGGTGTTCCACAAGGATTAGTGCTGGGATCACTGCTGTTCACAATTTACATTAATGATTTAGACTTGGGAATCAAAAACACAATTTCTAAATTTGTGGATGACACCAAATTGGGGGGGTAGTCAATACTGAGGAGGACAATAATAAACTTGCAGAATGGGCATATAATTGGCAAATGAAGTTCAACACCGATAAATGTGAGGTAGTACATTTTGGTAGGAAGAATAGGGAGGTCACTTATCATTTGGAAGGTGCGAGTCTAGGTGGGGTAGAGGAACAAATACACATCATTAAAAGTTGCGACGCAAGTTAGCAAGGCCATAAAAAAAGCAAACCAAGCACTAGGGTTTATTTCTAGAGGGATAGAATTGAAAAGTAGGGTAGTTATGCTAAACCTGTATTGAACCTCGGTTAGACCACACTTGGAGTACTGCGTACAGTTCTGGTCGCCATATTATAAAAAGGATATAGAGGCACTGGAGAGGGTGCAGAGAAGATTTACAAGGATGATACCAGAAATGCGAGGGTATACATATCAGGAAAGGATGAACAGGCTGGGTCTCTTTTCTCTTGAAAAAAGAAGGCTGAGGGGTGACCTAATAGAGGTCTTTAAAATTATGAAAAATGTTGATAGAGTGGATACAGTGAGAATGTTTCCACTTGTGGGGAAGAGCATAACTAGAGGACATCAATATAAGATAGTCATCAAGAAATCCAATAGGGAATTTAGAAAAAACTTCTTTACCCAAAGAGTGGTGAGAATGTGGAACTCGCTACCACAGGGAGTGGTTGAAGTGAATAGTACAGATGCATTTAAAGGGAGGCTAGACAAGCATATGAGGGAAAAGGGAATAGAGGGTTATGCTGATAGATTTAGATGAGGAAAGACGGGAGGAGGCTCGTGTGGAGCATAAACGCCGGCATGGACTGGTTGGGCTGAATGGCCTGTTTCTGTGCCGTATATCCTATGTAACCGTGTCTGTGTATCTTAAATTCTGTGTCTCCTTGGTGATGAGATGTAGTGGTATAAATCATAATTTTGTATAAACTGAGGCTTGGAAATGAGGGGAAATCTGTATTTAAAGACATTTCCTTTTGAGTATCCTCTTTAGAGTGTTTGGGGACTGACTTAGCTTTTAAAACATTCAATTTCACTTTGAGTTTGAGAGTGATATACTTTCGTCCGAAACTTGAATCTTAAACTTAAATAAAGCCAATTACATAGATATGAGGGGCGAGTTGGCTAAGGTAGACTGGGAAATTAGATTAAAAGGTATGACAGTAGAAAAGTAGTGGCAAACATTTAAAGAAATGTTCCAAAATTCTAAACTAATATACATTCCATTGAGAAATAAAAGCCCCACAGGAAAAGTGATCCATCCATGGCTAACAAAAGAAGTTAAGGATAGTATTAGATTAAAAGAAGAGGCTTATAATGTTGCGAAGAACAGTAGTCAGCCTGAGGATTGGGAGAGCTTTAGAAACCAGCAAAGAATGACCAAAAAATTGATAAAAAGGGAAAAAATAGAATATGAAAGTAAATTAGCAAGAAATATAAAAACAGATTGTAAGAGCTTCTACAAGTATGTAAAAAGGACGAGAGTAGCAAAGGTAAGCATTGATCCCTTAGAGGCTGAGACAGGAGAAATTATAATGGGGAATGAGGAAATGGCAGAGACTTTAAACAAATATTTTGTATCTGTCCTCACAGTTGAAGACACAAAAAGCATTACAAAAATAGTGGGGAACCAAGGTGCTAATGAGATTGAGGAACTTAAAAGTAATTAATATTAGTAGAGGAAAAAGTACTTGAGAAACCAGTGGGACTAAAAGCTGACAAATCCCCTGGACCTGATGGTCTACATCCTAGGGTTCTAAAAGAGGTGGCTGCAGAGATAGTGGATGCAGTGGTTGTGATCTTCCAAAATTCCCTAGATTCTAGATCGGTCCCAACGGATTGGAAGATAACAAATGTAACCCTGCTATTCAAGAAAGGAGGGAGAGAAAACAGGAAACTACAGGCCAGCTAGCCTGATATCAGTCATTGGGAAAATGCTGGAATCCATTATTAAGAAAGCGGTAGTAGGGAACTTAGAAAATTATAATATGATTAGGCAGCGTCAACATGGTTTTTACGAAAGGGAAATTGTGTTTAACAAATTTATTGGAGTTTTTTGTAACTTCCAGGATAGATAAAGGGGAACTAGTGGATGTAGTATATTTGGATTTCCAAAAGGCATTAGATAAGGTGCCACATAAAAGGTTGTTACGCAAGATAAGGGCTCATGGGGTTGGGGGGGTAATATATTAGCAGGGATAGAGGATTGGTTAACGGACAGAAAACAGAGAGTAGGGAGAAACGGGTCATTTTCAGGTTGGCAGGCTGTAACTAGTGGGGTGGCGCAATGATCAGCGCTTGGGCCTCAGCTATTTACAATCTATATTAATGACTTAGATGAAGGGACCGAGTGTAATGTATCCAAGTTTGCTGACGATACAAAGCTAGGTGGGAAAGTAGGCTGTGAGGAGGACACAAGGAGCATGCAAAGGTTAAGTGAGTGGGCAATAAGGTGGCAGATGGATTATAATGTGGGGACATGTTAAATTATTCACTTTGATAGGAAGAATAGAAAACCAGAATATTTTTTAAATGGTGAGAAACTATTAAATGTTGGTGTTGAGAGAGATTTTGGTGTCCTTGTACAGGAAACACAGAAAGTTAGCATGCAGATACAGCAAGCAATTAGGAAGGCAAATGGCATGTTGGCCTTTATTGCAAGGGGGCTGGAGTACAAGAGTAAGGAAGTCTTACTACAATTGTACAGGGCTTTGGTGAGACCACACCTGGAGTACTGTGCGCAGTTTTTGTCTCCTTATCGGAGGAAGGATATACTTGCCTTAGAAGCAGTGCAACGAAGGTTCACTAGATTGATTCCTGGGAGGAGAGGGTTGTCCTATGAGGAGAGATTGAGTAGATTGGGCCTATACTCTCTGGAGTTTAGAAGAATGAGAGGTGATCTCATTGAAACATACAAGATTCTGAGGGGTATTGACAGGTTATATGATGAGAGGTTGTTTCCCCTGGCTGGAGAGTCTAAAGCTAGGGGGCATAGTCTCGGGATAGCGGATCGGCCATTTAAGACTAAGATGAAGAGGAATTTCTTCACTCGGAGGGTTGTGAATCTTTGGAATTCTCTGCCCCAAAGGGCTGTGGATGCTGCATTGTTGAGTATATTCTAGGCCGAGAGAGATAGATTTTTGGACTCTAGGTGGGAAAGTGGATTTGAGATCGAAGATCAGCCATGATCTTAGTGAATGGCGGAGCAGACTCGAGGGGCCCTATGGCCTACTCCTGCTCCTAATTCTTATGTTCTTAGCTCCGAGATGAATTAATCTTTAGCGTGAATGTGCAGTATCATCGCTGGTAAGGAGGCACAACTGTAGAGTACACTCTGATGTGGGCATTTTGCGCAATTTTATTTCTCTTGGCGAGAAAGTAAATTAGTGCCATGACAAATTGGTTTCACAGATGGGCGTGCTGCTGTTCAGTGCAGGCAAATAGTCCAGTCCCACAGCTGAATAAATTTGGCAAATCAGACAAAACTCATGTGGTTTAATTGTATTTTAAGCACTTCAGTTCTCAAATGGTTAATAGTTCTTTGTATCTGGCCACAAAGTCCAAATCTTTGTTTTTACACCGAAGACATTTGCGTCAGTAGTCTGGTCAGATTGTGCATTTAAAAACAATGCCACAGTGTCCTTACTTAATGACATTGTTGGAATAATGTGCAGTGTCTCTTTCCATCCTGGTTTATCCTGTTCTATATTCTGATGCTAAAAACAATTAATCCTTAGATTCAAGAGGCCTGTAGGCGCCTTGGCACAGCTATGCTTTTAGATCACACCCTAGTACTGAAATTAAACATTGCATTACAACAATAAAGATACCTGAACATCAGCATTAAGTTTAATGTTATACAACTAAATAAGTTTTTTTTTAAAAAGGTAACCCTTCTTTCCTTTCTTTCCATTCTCTCCTTTCCCTCGATTCTCTCCTCTTGCCCAATAACTTTTCTGTTATTATATAAAACTTACATTTCTAGTTAACCTATCTTATCATTTAACGCTTTTTTGTATTTTAACCTGGTGTAAATGGTAATGTGGTGAGATGACTGACGTAAGGCACCTTTAGAGGGTGCAGAGACAAATGTGCTGTTGAAACAGTTTATTTTATGGTCCTTCTTCATTTTGTAGGTTTGGGAGCTGACGGCTAACAAAGTGATCATGGTCTCTGCAATTGGTAACGATGGCCCTCTTTATGGGTGAGTTTGGTATTCTTGACCTTGGTGTTCCTGTTTAAGCATAGGTGTCTATTTAAAAAAAAAAGTAATGGACACCTGAGTATACAGTACTGCAAAGATTGAGGCCAGATTGGGGCACCAATGTGCAAAATGTATAGTGCTTGAGTGGGCTGGATAAAATTTGGTGTCCAGATGAGAGCTACTGCAGTCAAACCGCCTCGGCTAGTTACAGAAAAGATATTGGTTGTTTCTGTTTGCAACCAAGAAAAATGAACCTTTTGTTAATATTATCTGTAGATGCCATGGATAGAGACAACAAGGAAGGTTAGAGTTGAGAAAAAGAAGTGAATATTGGCTACATTCCACACCTGTTGACTGTGAATGGGTGGAAAAAAATCTAGCCTGAAATGTGACACAATGAATACAAGTATACTGACTGTGGTCCATACTCACTACTTCAGGCAGTGGATGACTCAGTCATATTAATTATAATTACCTTATTAAATGGCACAATTCACACAAAAATGTCTTTGAACTCTCCTCCACCCCACCCTCCTGGTAATGATGCTGTACATCATTGTTGCAACAAATGCAGTGATATGTTTCATTGTGTTCTGTGACTAGAAAAAAATTGCTGAATATTTTATGAAAATGGTAGCTCCTTAATGTCTGATTTTAGGGGTATTGAAGTCAGGAGGTGGAAGGTTACGGGGCCAGAAACACAAATAAGGATGCTAAGCAGATCATCAGATATGACCCGACAGCATTCATAGAATATAAGGCAGCAGAGCAATGACTGGAAGCAGATGGCTGAAACCAGTTTGATTGGCCTCTGCAATCTTCTGCATTTAGCAGTAGGTCTTGAGGCAGGGATTATGCTTCTGTACTCAATATTTTATTAAAAAGACAGTCCTTTTAAAGTCAGCAAAACTTTGTCTTGCTTTTGCTGGGTGTGGATGCCATTAGACTTACTGGAGTCTTCCGTTTAATTATTAACCTCTAAATGCAGTTTGTGGATCACTTTGTGAATTAATTTTTAAAATAAGATTCATTTGCGATATGGGAACTGTTTCAGAACTGGAAAGTGACCTACAATGTTGTGTTCACGGTTGCTGAACTTCGCCATTTTAAAAACTCAGGTGGCAGATTTTCTGTATTCAACAGAAATTTCTTGCAAATCATAATCTTCAGCTTCATGTTTCCAATCCCAATCACCCCCACCATTGGAGGCCATGGTTTCAGCCACTTTAGTCCCACTTTCTGGAACTCTCTCCTGAAACCCCTCCGCTGACTTCCTTCTGATTGGCTGAAAGCACCTCTTGTAGCTTTCGGGAGATGCAACTCAAAACCTGTTGTGTTAACTCAAGAATAGCCGTGACTCAGACCAACTGCATTACGGAGAATAGGACAGTAAACTTGCAGCAAACCCGGAATAGGCCTTTCCCTCCAATCTCTGTGATGATATAGCTTCAATAACTGCATTTGTATAGCCTTGGCTGAGTGCTAGCACTCACTTTGTGAGTCAGCAGGCTGTGGGTTCAACCCCACTCCAGAGACTTGAGCACATAATCCAGGCTGACACCACTTTGAGGGAGTGCTGCACTGTTGGAGGTGCTGTGACTTTAAAATGAGGCTCCATCTGCCTCCTCACGTGGGGGTTAGAGATCCCATGGCAATAGGGGCGTTCTCTCGCTGTCTTGGCCAACATGTATTCTCTACCAATACCACTAAAAACAGATTAACTGGTCATGATATTTGTGGCATCTTGCTGTGCGCAAATTGGCCAGCATGTTTGCAGACATTACGACCATGACAGCACTTCAAAAAGTACTTCATTGGCTGCAAAAGGCTTTGGGATGTCCTGAGGATGTGAAAGGCGCTATATAAATGAAAGTTCTTTTTCTTTTTATAGTGCATTTCAGGTTACTAAATGCTACCTTTTTACAGAAGGAGTTCTGGACACTGAGCAGGAAGTAGAGTTGGGTGGGACCAATGATTCAGTTGGGTACATTTTGAGGCTTTTAAAGGCAGGGGAGAAGAGGCATAAGAATAGGTTGAGTGTAGGAGATGGTGGCTCTTCCACTGAAAGTGGGATAGGAGCTAGAAACTTGCAGCAAATTAGAATTGCAGGAACATGTGTGAAAAGATTTAGAGTTCAAGAAGATTTCAGAAGTAGGAGGGATTTCAGGACGAGGGTTTTAAAATTGGTGTTGTGCGGGGCAGGCAGCCATGAAGAATAGTAAGGGTGATGGCTGTTTGTGACTTTGTATGATTAGGTTATGGGAACAGGGAGTTGGAGTTAATGTAGCGTGGAGGTCAGGAAGCTGGCAAGGAGAGTATGACAGATGCCCATCCTTGAAGTGAAGGAGGTGTGAATGAATGTTTCAGCAGTGTGGCTGAGGTAGGGATGTAGCCGAACAATGTTTTGAAGGTGGAAGTTTGATGTCTTGGTAACACTAGATGCAGCATTTCAATGGACACAGAGGTTGCACATCTTCAGGTTTAGCTGAGTGAGCGGCTGGAGAGGGAGACGGAATCAGTGCCTGAGGCATTGAGCTTCTGCTGGTTGTTGAACAGTTTTGTAGATGTTGAGCTGAAGAAAGTACTGGATCATCGAAGACTTGGATAGATATGAATGCATGCCAACTTGCTTTTAATCATGTTTACTTTTGGCACAAGATGGTGCCTGCCTAGCATGACTGACACACAGCTGGATATCTCGCACGTAGGATTTTCTCGATGCTCATGGCTCTGGGGAGCTCCATTGTAAAATTTTCCAAGTGACTACAACCATGCTGCCATAAAGTTATTTCTCCCATAGTATATAAAGCCTGATTTCTAAATGACTGTTAATGCAGTTGACAGCTGCTGCCTTCTTGGAGGAGGGCCACTACTGAAGCTTAAGGGATATCTCTACAAGTGTAGGCTCCAGTGTTGCTTAGCCGCAATTAACCATGTGCAGTTGTTTGCCAGTACAGTGGAAACCATTTACACAGGGTTTTACTGGGACATAAGCCACAGTGCAGAGATACATAGGAATTGACCATGGAATAGCTGTCACATACCAAACTGAAAGGTTAAACTGTTCTAAACCAGCTGTTTTTCCATTAAATTGTACAGTTCAAGGAATTGACTCCTACCTTAGCAAATGTTCCCAATTCATTGTAGATCACCTTTTAATTGTAATTTATTATAGCGTTAGTTGTTCAAGATATGATTGTGTTGCCTTGGCCTTTTCCAGCACCCTCAATAACCCTGCTGACCAGATGGATGTAATTGGTGTGGGTGGAATTGACTTTGAAGACAACATGGCTCGATTCTCCTCCAGAGGAATGACCACTTGGGTAAGTTGCAGGATCACTGCATGTAAGACAGTACTGTTTAATATTTTTCCCCTCTTGGTATACTGGGTGACATAGTGGGGTGCAGCTAGTGCCAACTTTGAAACTGGTTCCTTGTAACATTGACCCTAGTGAATGCTCAGTGCAGAGCTGAAGAGAAAGTGTAGAATCTGCCTATAGTCTAACACAAGCTCCAACAGCCTTCCTTCGGTATTTGGACTTCTGCATATAAAGGAGATGAAGTTCCTGGTGACTATGCTGGCAAGTGTTCCACGGGTAAGACAAGTGATGTGTGAAGCTTTGGTATTGGGGATGAACGTTTGGATTGATCCAGGTTGTTGATCTGCAGCAGGTCTTTGTTTCTAGCATAAACCTAAAGATCATGTCCAAATAAAATATCTAATTTTGTGAGATTGTACTGTTCAGAATTCTGTGCAACAGGTGGCCAGTGTGTCCATGACAGGACAATATCTAGATTTCACACTGTTGGGTTTCACTCTTTGGGAAGAAGGTGGGCACTGAAGAACGTTGGCCGGAATTTTGCTGGTGCTCAGAGGGCAGGTTTGGAGACGGGTCCGCTGTCAAAATCTAAAAGATTGACCGGGTCTGGATCCACTCTGAACCCACCTCCATGGTAGTTTCCCAAGTGCGGGGTCTGCCTGCGCGTTACAGACCCGGCACTAAGCGGCGGGTCAGCCAATTGAAATAGTTAAGAGGGTCTTTAAAGGTAGTTGAACAGCATTTTACCACCTTCTAGCCATTTTCCAACTTTTTCACAAGGTTCCCGTCACTCGGGGATCACGTCCGGTAAGTGTGTCGGGTTCTCTATGACTCCATTGCTGTGAACAGGTGACAGCTGCAAAAGTGGTATAAAAGCTACCATTTCACAGCTGTTCACTTTCCAATGTCAGAAGCTTGAGCCTTCAGGATTTGGAAGACACTTTTGAGCTGTATGCAGTTTGGAAATGTTTGGAGTAAACTCTCTATCCACTGTCACCTCCTTGGAGCAAGCTCTTTCACCATTGACAGATCGCTTCTGTCATCTCAACTTCAGCTGCCATCTATTCCAGCAGCATCGGTGCCCTTGGAAAAAATCTCACCTTGGTCCTCTGAATCCCATCAGTCCCAACACCAGCAGCACCAACAACAACACTAACCTTCTCCGCAATCACCTGATGCTACACAGGACACAGGGCATTAGCACCCGACCACATTGCTGCCCGGGCCGCCAGGGATGGCCTCACCATGGCCAGATTTTCTTCACTTGATGCTGTACACCCTGGCTGCCACATGATGCGCCAGGTTGGCACCACCCCACACCAGCACCATAAAGCATCCCTACAGTGTCCAAGCCATTCCTTTCACACTCATCACCATTGCGGGGGGTACCCTTATGTCTCACCATTCACTGCAACTCACTAAGCCACTTCCAAAGGTGCACACAGATCTGTCCAAGAACACAAAGTGTTGAAAATAGAGATTTCAATGTTTGACAGCATATTACCAGAAACTTCACATGAACGTTGGCTAAAACACCCAAGTGCCTACCCTTGTGTGTTAGTTGATATGCTTGCAGTAGGATGAGGGAGAGTGTGAGGGGTGGCTAGTGAGATGGGGAAGTGATAATGTAGATAGATTGAGAGGGACGGGTGGAGGTACAAGGTAAGTTGGTGTGAGTAAGGATGTGCAGGAGCAGGGTAGGGAAGGCAGAGTGATGGGGATGTGATGAGTGGCACAGCAGGATGAGGTTGAGTGTGGCTTTGCAGTATCGTTTTGTGATCTACTGAGATCATTGAAAGGTTTGCGCCACTGCAGCCTGGTCCTCCTGACTACATCCCTGCTTGTGCCCTCTTGTGTAATGTGTAACCAGGCTGCATTGGTGTCCTGGTGAGGTCTCTTCCACCCACTGGAAGGGAAGAGAACCTTCCTGCGTGCTGTGACTCCCTCCATAAGCATATGGAGGGAGTCATGGGAGGGCCTGGGTGCAGCCGTGCACCTTTGTGCAGTGCTTGTCAGTGTTTGTAGCACCTCAATGCTACAGAACACTGACAGCACAACTGTCCAAATGAATATGGACATGGTCCCTTTAAGGAAACCAGCTGATGATGCGTCATCAGATGACATCATCAGACCCACTTCCTTTTAATTGGCTGGGAACCTCGCAGGGCGGGCTTAACAAGCCCAATCAGGGCAAAATCGCTTGGAGGAGGCGGGATGAAGACAGGAGCGGGGTTTGAAGCCGCCACCTACTCCGGCTGCATCGGACTCGCTGCGGTTGGCGAAACCGCGGTCTATGTCTCAAGATAGTTTCTCCAGATGAATTTTGGCTCTGAATTGATGGCCCCCTGAGAAAGCCAGAGATTAGCTGTATATTTATTCACCATTCTGTGGTAGTGCATTGGAATGCTGATGTGCACTTTGTCATGAGTTTTCCTCTTCTCATGAATACTGCAGTAATGCACCTTAGGTGCTTCTGTTGTACCCTCCAAAGTAATTAATCTCAGTTATAGTTTTTTTTAACTTGTTTTAAAGCTGTACAGGATGTGACTGACCTTATTGGATCCTGTACTTCTGAAATTTTATCTGCACGGCTGGTAATAGTTTTATGGCTGAGGATCACGTCTCTTACAGGATTAGGAAACAATGAAATGCTGTGACCTGGAATGCACGCATTACCTGACCTAACCCTGCCAAAAAGTGAATGTGTGTTGAACTTGATACAATTTCTTGTAATTAAACATAGAACTGGGTGGAGGTTTAAATATTAACATTCATTCCTTGGGTACCACCACGACTCCCACAAGTTTTTTCCATTAACTGATCCCATCATTCTGAGTGCTTGTTTTCACCTTAAATTGCGGCCTGCAGCCCTCCTATGTGTGAGCTTAATAGTTACTTAAAGCACTCTTGTTGCACAAGTACAACTTAATGAGTTGCTTTTTGTTTTCTGGCAATGACATCGGTATTCAGCAATGTTGTCACACCTTTGAGGCTTTAACACAATGATGTGAGTCCTGAGTTTGCGTACATGGTTTAAAAAACACGACTGCTGGGTATCAACCCCTTAATTCAAGCAGCGGATCTGTCCGAACACAAATGGTTAGGTGACACGTACGCTCATAATAAACTGTGCACTTGGGCTGGAACTCGTTGTGATCCTAAGTAATTCAGGGCCATGGTTTTATTTTCTGGTGTTGACCTGTATTCGAGTGCAGGAGACTTTTTTCCCCACAGGTATTCTTGGCAACGTGCATCGTTTTGATGTAAGCTGGCTGTAACGCTTGTAGGCCTTGTTCGAGAGTTCCTTTTTCTTAAAATCTTGAATTATGGTTTTAATACCGAGAGTTTTATGGTGCTAAAATATAGCCAAGAGTAGAGATTTTTAATTTGTCCAAAAATATTGCATCATCTTGTACATTTGCTTAATTTAACTTCGCTATAATTGGTGTTGGATACCAACATTCCTTCAGCAGTTAAATTTCAGAATGTATTGAACTACTAGTGTTGTATTTGAAGGGCTAAGTAATATAAATTGAAAAGTTGATGTAATGGCAGACTATAGAAATTATAAGAGGGAAGATTGGGCTGATTAAAGATGCGTTCAATTCAATGGTAGCAGTCTCGCCTCTGAATCAGAAGGTCTTGGGTTAAAGTCCGACTCCTGGACTTAAACACACAATTTAGGCTGACACTACAGTGCAATACTGAGATGCTATCTTTTGGATGAGGTTAAACTAAAGCTCTGCCCACCGTTTCAGAAGGATGTAAAAGATCCCGTGGCACTATTCGAAGAAAAGCACGGGAGTTCTCCCAGTGTCCTGGCCAACATTTATTCCTCAACCAACGCCACCAAAACTAATTATCTGGTCACTTATATCATTGTTGTTTGTGAGACCTTGCTGTTTGCATTATTGGCTGCTGCATTTGTTACCTTGACTATTCTAACGCACTCCTGCCAGCCTCCCTAGTTCTACCCTCCATAAACTTAGTCATCCAAAACTCTGCCACCCGTGTCCTAACTTGCACCAAGTCCTGCTCACCTATCTCCCCTGTACTTGCTGACCTACATTGGCTCCCAGGTAAGCAACACCTCGAATTTAAAATTCTCGTCCTTGTTTTCAAATCCCTTCATGGCCTCGCCCCTCCCTATCTCTGTAATCTTCTCCAGCCCCACAATCTCCCGCGATCTCTGCGCTACGCCAGTTTTGGCCTCTTGAGCATCCCCAATTTTAGCTGCCTAGGCCCTAAGCGCTGGGATTTCCTCCCTAAACCTCTCCGCTTCTCTACTTTAAGACGCTCCATAAAACCTACCTCTCTGCCCAAGCTTTTGGCCATCTGCCCTAACATCTCCTTATATGGCTTGGTGTCAAATTTTGTTTTTGATAACACTACTGTGAAGTGCCTTGGGACGTTTCACAACGTTTAAAGGCGCTATATAAATGTAAATTGTTGTGTTGCATTTCCCACGTAACAGTGACTGCACTTCAAAAAGTAATTCATTGGCACTAAACTTCTTTGGGCATCTTGTGGATATGAAAGGCGCTATATAAATGCAGGTTCTTTCTTTCCTTGGTTGGGAATGGTGTGAGGCATTTTGAGCTTTGCATTGTTCATTTTGTATCCACATTTCTATAATCAACTGATGCAAGTTTAGCACTTAAATGACTTTACCAGCTATTTGTAAAGGAGGGATCTAGGCTTTTGAAACCCAAGCTTTGTGTCGACTAATCACTACTTCCGAATTTACCTCCTCCTTTTGCTTATTTCAGCTTTGATGATTTTTCCACACTCTCGCCCTTGGCTATTCAACTTGGTTTCTAAACTTAAGCTAACAAAATCTTTACGTGGGTTGGTAATGCAGTCAAAGGTACACCAAATGGCTGCCTGTACCTAATGGCACTCGCTATGTGTGACATTGGCCAGTTGCTAGTGTATATTCTTGCCTCAAACTTAGTCACACAATTAAAATTAGCCATGTTTGTAATTTCAGCGCTTGGGTTCCAGCCAGCTGAACGCTTGTTTTTTTTCTTTTTCCATAGGAGCTTCCTGGTGGCTATGGCAGAATGAAGCCGGATATTGTGACCTATGGCTCTGGTGTCCGAGGCTCTGGCATGCAGGGCGGTTGCCGCTCACTTTCGGGAACTAGTGTGGCATCACCAGTTGTGGCGGGTGCAGTCACTTTGCTTGCAAGGCAAGTAGATCAGAGAGCGATTGAAAGCTTGTGGATATTATGCAGTGACAGTGATCCTGGATCATTGGGTACACCACTGCATGGGGCTTCTTGGGGCCTTGCAGCACAAAATAACAGCAGCCTGCATCTGATTCCACAAGTACTTGAGAGCTTAACGGCGCAACATAATAAGATATATTGTATTTTTAGAATGTGAGCCTATCGCAACAGTGCACTTACTATCCCAGAAGCACTTGTAGCCCAGCAACACACCACAGTGATGGTACGCATGTAAGTGTGTTTTCTCCCCCACCAAAGTTGGCTGCTTTTCAATGTTGGCAGAGGGATTACATTTGATGCTGTTGTGTAATTGTGGTATGGAGAATATCCCGTGTGTGATCTGACCCCTGTAACTTGCTTATCAAAATACATGCAGGATGTTTCTGTATTTTGGACAAACATGGTACATTGTCTGTAAATATTTAAGAAGACTTTAGCTACTGTAAATTAGCTTGAGGTTACACTGTGGCTTCTGTAACATCTGGGGAATGCTGAAGCTCTCCCAAGGGTGTGGTTTTTTAAGTAACTTTATGGATTTGGGAGAATTTTTCAGGACCTGCTCCTGCAAATGTCAAAACAAGGCACAGAAAGAGGCCATTCAACCCGTTGTGCTTGTGCTGGCTCTTTGAAAGAGCAGTCGTGCTTAGTCCCACATCCCCACTTTTTGTCCGTAATCCTGAAGGTTCCTCATCCTCAAGTACCCGTCCAACTCTGTTTTAAATTTATTTATGGAATCCATGTCCACCACCTTTTCAGGTAGGGCGTTCCAGATCCCGACAACTGAGTGAAAAAAATTTTCCTCATCTCCCCTCTAGATCTTTTGCCAATGATTTTGAATCTATGACCTCTAGTTATTGACCCACTCGCTAGAGGGAATAGTTTTTCTCTATCTACTCTATCAAAACCTCTCATCATCTTGAAAACCTCTATTAGGTCACCTGTTAACCTTCTCTCGTCCAAGGAGAACAGTCCTAACTTCCAACCTCTCCTCATAACTGAAGTCCCTCATCCCTGGTAAACCTCCTCTGTATCCTTTCTAAGGCCTTTATATCTTTCCTGAAGTGTGGTGCCCAGAATTGTCCACAATACTCCAGCTGAGGCCTAACCTGTGATTTATAAAGTTCTAGCATGATCTCTTTGCTTAAATATTCTATTCCTCTCTTTATGAACCCAAGTAACCCATATGCTTTTTTAACCACCTTATCAACTTGCTGTGGCACCTTTAAGGATTTGTGTATATGGACACCAAGGACACTCTGCTCATATACATGTTTTAGAATCGTGCCATTTATAGTATACTGTCTTTCCATATTAGTCCTCCCAAAGTGCATCACTTCAAAGTTCGCCACGTTGAACGCCATCTGCCATGCTTCTGCCCACTTCACCATCCTGAAGTCTATAACTGTCCTCATCACTATCTACTACTTTGCCAAGTTTGTCAACAACTTAGTAACAATGAAGTCAGTCTAAATGTAAATGTTTCCATCTATTTTTCATCCTTGCCAAACTGTCATAAATAACATTAATCTAGAGACCTGTAAAATATCTGTATCCAGTTAGACAAAACACTGATCTACAAGGCAGCTGCAAAAAAAACCTTGTTTCCTGTCTTGCACACAAAAGATTTAGTACACAGTGCACCAATTTGCTTCGATGTGTTCTGTTCCTTGTGGTATAGAGATGGTGTTAGTTTAGTCAGCTGCTGTAAAATAGAGAAAGCCGGGCTAAATTCGTCCATAAAATCTACACCATTCATGTACTCAGTACGGCCTGCAGTGCAGTTTCCAACCAGCATTAGGGTCTTTGTTCTCTTTTATCACCACTTAATTAATTCTGTTTTTAATGGCCTGGAATTTGTGGGCCCCACCAGTTCCCATCAGGCAGTAGCAAAGTTAGGTTAGGGAAGTTAGGTGAATTAAAGAAACAAGGGGGGAGGGGACGAGATGGGAAACGATGCAGGAAGAAGGGAAGGAAAAAAAGGAAAAGAAAAAAAGGAGCAGGAGAGGACAGAAGTAAAAGAATATTTAAAACACCACCTTCATCCCAAACACAACTGAGGAAAAAGAAATTGAAGCTTAACAAATCTCTACAGCCTCTATTTGCCAAAATAAGTGGGTTGGTGCTGTTGGGACTGGGCTATGGTTCTGGGGCAATTACTGCATATTATAAACTATAAATCAACGAGCAGATGAAGCAAAACAGGACATGTCCTTATTTTGAGAGTAACTTCAAGAACAGAACTAATGCACAGTTGGAGGAGTGGTTCTCTGGTGTGGAATCTAAATTAGAGATTGTCGTGAAGGTGATTGATGAAGTTTTAAAAAAAAGACAGTGAATATCAAACTGGATGACTGGTAGAACAATTGCAGGAGCAGTAATCTTTATTTAATAGGACTCTGTCAGAGGGGGTGAAAAGGGAAGGAACGCTTAGCCTATGTAGCTTCATAATGTTGAGTTCTGTTTAGTGACACCAGGAAAATTCTTTTGGCGATTCAATGGGGTCTGCTTTATCACACCCATTTTAAAGTCGATGTGAGATCTTTCTATCCACCGAATACGGACTCCCTCCTGAGAGCAGGATTTGAGGAAACACCGGAGAATATGGTAACTTCTCCCAGGTTGTTGGTAGATTTTCAATTTTAAAAATAGAACAGCAAGATAAAGCCAGCAAACCTGTAGGAGTAGTATACTGGTGGTTTTGAGAGATTTATGAGAGTTCACACAGAAACGTAGAAAAATAGGAGCCTGCTCCGCCATTCAATATGATCATGGCTGATCCTCTATCTCAATACCATATTCCCGCTCTCTCCCCATACCCTTTGATGCCTGTTGTGCCTAGAAATCTATCTATCTCCTCCTTAAATATATTCAGTGACTTGGCCTCCACAGCCTTCTGTGGTAGAGAATTCCACAGGTTCACCACCCTCTGAGTGAAGAAATTTCTCCTCATCTTAGTCCTAAATGTCCTACCCCGTATCCTGAGACTGTGACCCCCCGTTCTAGACCCCCCAGCCAGGGGAAACATCCTCCCTGCATCCAGTCTGTCTAGCCCTGTCAGAATTTTATACGTTTCAATGAGATCCCCTCTCATTCTTCTACACTCTCGTGAATACAGGCCTAGTCGACCCAATCACTCCTCATACGACAGTCCTGCCATCCCAGGAATCAGTCTGGTGAACCTTCGCTGCACTCCCTCTATGGCAAGTATATCCTTAGGTAAGGAGAGCAAAACTGCACACAGTACTCCAGGTGTGGTCTCACCAAGGCCCTGTACAACTGTAGTAAGACATCCTTGCTCCTGTACTCAAATCCTCTTGCAATGAGTTAACACTTGGTGCTTACTGTAAGGGGACTTGCAATAAAGGGAGAAACGATGAACGGAATATCCCAAGGATTGGGACCACTTATTGTTCCTAAATTATATTAATCACCTTGGGTTCAGAAGTTCAGCCGAATTGGTTAAATTAAGGATATCAAAATTCTGAGGAGGCGAGTGAGAATCTGAAGAGGCAACTATAAAATGAGGTAGATAAAATTTGATCTGAGTGGAACAATGATGGATAAAGTCTCGTAGGAACAAGCGTGAAGAATTGCAGATAAGAACAAATGGGCAATGTAAGGTTAAAAAGAAAAAAATGACTTATATTTATGTTGCATCATCTGATGTTAAAAAGTATCACAGGTTTCACAAAATGAAGGACATTATGAATGGTGTTGAAGTAGCCAAGGTGAAGTTGACAGTGAGGGATGAGTATCCTGCCTCCGCTTGCACAGGCATTATCACTGTCCATCGCGTTTTCAAGGGGGGGTTCCTCTCTCAAATTGCTACGGACTCCCTCCTGAAAGCAGGATTTGAGGAAACACTGGAGAATCTGATGACCTCTCCCAGGCAATATGCCAAGGATGTGCACAGCATATTGTGTGACTGATTTGACTCTCTGAACATAATGAGCCAGCAAGAACCCTACTAGTGAAGACCCAAGAAACCAGTTTGGAATATCCCACCTATTTGCAGGCACTTGGGAACATGATTTTTCTGAGAGGGTGAAGGAGGTTGAATTGCCCCAGTGTGCAGTGTTTGACCAAAGCTCCTGATACACAGGTGTTTAATGCAAGAGTTGTCCACCGCTTCAATGTACTGGTTCCAGGGATCCCCAGCTTTACAGTGAAATCCTTTCTTCACTTCTCAAAGTCTCTGCTATGGCACAGGAACTGGACAAAATTGAGTGACCACTTGTAAATGAGCTAGGATAAAGGTAAGTGCCTCGCAGCAAAGTACCTGGCACATTAGTTAAATGGAGCAGAGAGCAGTCAATACAACCGATCAGCTGTATAATGCTACCGGACTATAGTACAGAGCAGGCTAGTATGTAGTAGTTAATGCAATATGGTACTTTGGTAAATCAACAGGTTGGCGGTTGGGGTGGGGTGGGTGTTACTTGCCTCAACTTTTTGCTAAGATGTGTGCTGTAGCCTGCTTCAAGATATTTCCTTGGCTAAGTGCTAAGCTAAGACCAAACAACTATGGCAGACAATGTCTCAAGTGGAAGATTTACTTGGATGTACAGGAAACTTTCGTTTATCCGGCACCGACGGGACCGGCGTGGTGCCGGTTGATCGAAAGTGCCGGATTACAGAGAGGTATACTTACCAAGGTACGAGAGCCCCGTACACGGCCATAGGCTTAACAATTGGGACCCGGAGAGGGAAGGTAAACGAGACTCCGGCTTTTTCCTCCATGGCGGCAACAGGTCCGAGTCGGAAGAACGTTGACCCCCCTTTCGTGGGGGCGAAAGGTCAGAATCGGGGTCTTGTCTGTATAATAAAACTTACCTGATTTTTGCCGGTTAAGCGAGAATTCCGGATATTTGGGTGCCGGATAAACGAAAGTTTCCTGTAGTTTGGTATTTTTTGGAGTTGAAGGCATCGGAATATTGACCTGTTTACTCTCCAGACAGCCATCCATCCTGCATTTCTACCCTTGGCATAGGCAGGTCCACCAAGAGGCTGTATGTTTTTTCCTTTTCCTGGGCACAAAGGTATTCATATCCATATCATAAATTTACCCAAATCACCTGGATATACTTATAAGCAGATCCTTGGCATATTGCCTGGGAAAGGTTATCAGATTCTCCAGGCGTTATCGTTATACAGGTCTGTCTGCTGTGTTGCTTTGATATTTTCATGTGCATACTCAAGTTCTGGGAAAACTGCTGTCAAGGTAGACTGTATTCATATGGGTATGTGGAGGGTCCATACTGTTGGAAAAAATAAAGACCACCTTTCTCTAGGAATGTTCGCCAAAAAGTGTGTAACTGAAGCTTTGAATGAATTTGATTCTTAGGCAAATACTATAAATAGAAATTTTATGTTCAGTTCCTTTCACTTTTATGTCTCTACGGTTCAATTTATCCTTATCTCTGTCTCTTCCTTTGTGACCATCGGAATCTCTCATTTGAGAGATTGTAGTCGAACTGCCTGCTTTGTGCCTCTGCAGTGTCACTTTTTATCCAGTGGCTGAGGTTGGTTCTACACCTGATAAGTCTATTTATTTTCAGATTATATGGAGAAGCACCTGGCCTTCCCCATAACATAATTGCTCGGGAACACCGTGTGGGAAAACAAACTCACATTCTACCACACTGTGGCATAATAAGTTGGAGCACCCATGCACAGTCACTTGTGGTGCTGTTTAGTTATTTTCTGAATAATTTCCAAGATTTAATCTTTTAAAATTAACTTTAAATCTTGCACTGCGAGTAGATGTTTGGCAAGCCACATTGTAGGTTGGTCAAACATTAGTATGTGCCAATATTTGCTGTTCTTTTGGAAATAGCTTTACAGCCTGGAGTTAAACTAATGAGGGATTAGCGATATGAGAAGCGGATGCCGGATTTGGGTTCAAGTTCCTGCTGGTGTGTTTGCTAACTAGATGAAAAATGTTTTAGGCTGGGCCTGGTCCAAGAGTTGGTACGAACCTTCCAATGAAATTCTATTTATTTTCACTGCAGGGCATTGTAACTGGGGAGAGGTTTTTCAGGTGTGGATTCAAACAAAAGGTTATACATAATTCACAAGTTAGGCATAATTGATGTAATGGCCCGGAATTCGTGGTCCTGATGATGGTAAACTGGCAGCGGTCTGTCATTTCGCCTTTGAAACTGACCGCAACTTCATGATTTAGCACATGCGCACTGTAATGCGGCAATCCTGACGTTGTGATCTGGCATTCACTACTCCTCCACAGGCTGCGCTGTGCCCCCCTCCCCCCCCCCCCACCACCACAGAGCCAGCAATCAGTGTAATCTGCCAAATCCTGGAAACTACCAAACTTCGGCTCTTCTGCAGTATTTACGCTGTTAAATACCCCATTAAAAGTTAGACCAGAAGGGATTAGGTGTAACTGGGGTTTTAACAGCGTATTGACTGCAAAACAAAGGTTATAGCCCTGAAAAACTAATTTTAGTTTTGTGCAGTGTCAAATTTATCCATTTTAATAAAAATTAAAATTTTTAAGAAACTTAAAAATGTTCATCTTTATTTCAGGTTTGCCTTTTCCCCATGTGAGAGCCCCAATCTTTGTTTTGCTCACTGTAGCATTTTTAAAAAGTTAGAATTTTAGGAGCTTACCCATTTCCTGATTCCCTGTCTGTAAGAATTCTGCATTTTGATTGGCTGCTTAGACAGCTTGTTGGCGTCACCGCAGCTCTTCGCTGGGAATCCCCATTAACTTCCGTTTATTTGAATTACGCGTCGGAAAACCCGAACTTCTCGACACGACATTGCGAGATCTTTGTGCAAAGCTTACTTCGGGGCCAGTGCAACCGCTTTGCTTCGCCGCTGACCACAAATTCCGGGCCATTATTCCCATACTAAAATGGTTGCTTACGTCTAAAATCCCTTTAAGTAAGATTCATCTTTTCCAATCTTATTGGTCTAAGATGCGCTTTGTTCCTATCCAGTGATTCTTGACCCAGACATGAAATAAAGTAGCACCTGATTAGTGCAATCTGCTGTAGACCATGAACTCTGACCTAGTATCATTTAGAGAAACTATTCAATCAATCTTCAGCTACCCCACTCTTGGTTGCTGGTCTTCTGGAGTGCGCATTAAGATTAATAAAACTTTATACAGTTAGCTGACCTTGGACAGTTGGTTGCATTGCCTTGTTCAAATTCACTGAAGTTTTGCAGTCTTTCAAATTGCAATGCTTTTGATCCGTTTGATAAAACATCCACCAGGTTTTTTTTTTAAGCGAAAAAGCAGCTCCTGTGGCAAGTGAGCTGGAGATTTGTCTTGGTAGTGAGGAAAATGGTTATCTTATCTTTTTAAGTTGGAATTTCTCAGCTAAATATTTGCAATTTGTACAAAATTCCTGCTCATTTAATCAGCTGAATTCCCCTGTGAGTTTGTTTTGATGAAAACTTCTTTCTGTTTCTTTTGTCAGCACCGTGCAGCACCGTGAGATGGTGAATCCAGCCAGTATGAAACAAGCATTGATAGCCTCTGCACGCAGACTGCCTGGGGTCAACATGTTCGAACAGGGTCATGGCAAACTGGATCTGCTGAAAGCATACCAAATTCTCAAAATCTACAAGCCTCAAGCCAGGTGAGTGCTGAAGTGAAGATAATTTACCTTTTTTTTGTCCAGTTTCCTCACTTCTTGTGTTGAAGGTAATGATTCTTGCTAGGGAATAGTTTTGAGTACCAGCAGCCCTATCTTGAATACCTTGCCCATTCCTCATGCGAGTGCTGTGGGTTAACTTGACCTTAAAGGCTGAGCCTGATCTAGTCATATGCATACTGTTGACACCCAGCTCTACCTTTCCACCAAGCCCTTGACTGCCTATGTGCTGTCAGACTGCTTGTCCGACATCAAGGCTTGGACGAGTCATAACATTGCCACAAACTCTGTACTGTTGTCACTGATGCCATCCATCTCCACAGTCACTGCCTTAGGCCAAACCACACCATTGCATCCTTGGCATCCTGTTTCACACTGAGCTGAGCTTTAAATCTTTAATCCATAGCTGACACTCACCTCTGCACTATTGCCTGCGTCCGTCCCTCTACTACTGAAATCCTTATCCATGCCTTTGTCCCCTCTGGGTTCAACAAGTAATACTTTGCTTGCTGGCCTCCCATCCTTCACCCTTCATAAACACCAACTTGTTTAAAATTTTGCTGCATGTATCCTGTTCCACACTAAGACCTGCTTTCCCCATTACCCTTATCCTTGCACAATGGGTTGTGCCATTTGAGGAGCTCTGGATACTTTATAAAGAGCAATTTCATTTTTCATGTCACATGTCTAAATAGAGGTTTCAAAGACGATCTGTTAAAATGAAAATTAAACTCAGCGCCTCCCCCTGTACGCTCCTCTGAATGTAAGAGGAGCTTATGGTTAAAGCTTCAGCTTTCTGGAGTGCTAGGCAAGAGGCCAGAAAGTCCCAGGTTTGATTCCCTTTCTGTGCTGATCTCCGCTGCGGAGCAATTGAGTTTTAGTTTTGGCTTCAGTGCTCCAATGTGCTTGCTGCTATTTTTTAGTAACCCCAGCAGGTAACTGGGATAACATGTGGAACTTTGTGTGAAGAGGCTCACTACATCTCCCAGAGTTCAATGAAGCTCTTTATTGCCTGTCTGAAGTAATCGATTAAAAAAAAAACCAGCAGTTTTGGGTATGTTTTCAGGAAGTGTGTGAAATAAGTTGGTGATTGTTCGATTCTGGCTTTTTGTAAGATATCATTCCAATTTGCCAGCCTCTTCTGAATGTGTTGTCCACTTGTGTTTTGTTTGGTTCCACTGGTGCTGGCTGATTACCCTCCAGTATCTCCCCCATATGGCTATCACTCATGTGCGCATTGATAATACCAGCAGGCAATTTCATTACAGGGGATATCACAAGTGAACTGAATCCTGTGGCGGAGGCTCATTGTGCCATTACCACTTCCTTTACTGAGATCAGCTCAGTTTGGGGATTGAATCTTGGATCGACCGTATCTGTGTGGCTCAGCTAATCACTGAATATGTTTACAAGCCATGAGTGGAGCCAAGCCTGAAATTGTTGATTACACATGAATATTAAATCTTGTGCACATATACTAGTGTAGTTTAGTAAAGAAATAATTTTTGAATGCATTTGTAACATAGGAGACTTGGAAATTTCTCATAGCTGGCACCCTGCATGGAAGACCTCCTGAATCCAGAGTTTCTTGACACCTAAAGGAGAATGTGAGAATTCTTTACAGTGGGAGGCCTACGGTCAGGGTCACCGAAGGTCTTCTGGACAGGCAGGTAGAGAGCAGATAACTGAACAAATGTGAAATCTCTGGAGAGCCTAACTTTATTGAAACTGTGCAAGTTTATTTAATTAAATCCCTCTTAAAATATCCATTTGTAGGTAACTTTTCCTGATACTCCATAATTTGGGAAGTTAAACATAATGCTTCAACACGATTCATCATTCTTTGAGTTTCTAATCTTTTGCTGTCCCAGCTGGAAGCTGAGGCCAGCAGCTTTTTCCACAGACAGAAGGAAAGATAACTGTTAAGAATGAATGCCTGTCATATATAAATTCACGTGTCCAGTTGAAGAATGGCAATGAGAATTGGGAGCAGGTGACCTGCTTTGGCTAATGTAATGCAGACAGATCAAGAGAGTAAGAAAAATAATGTTTTTATAAAACGAGCAGGAAGAGATAGTAGCTTGGCTCTTGGTGTGCACAGCATTATTGGGGTGCCTGTTATATAATGGATTGCAGTAAGAAAGCTATTTACTTTGAATTGTGAACACATACAATATTCATAAACTTTGAGCATGGTTGGAGATTAGAAGCAAACTTTTTTCCCTCACTGAACAGTGGATTCCAGAGAAAGCAGCTGAATCACAAGATAGTTATGGGTCAAGAAGGCCATTTGGCTCATCTTGGTTCATCCATACAGAAAGATCCTAAAGTCCTTTCTGCATCCAGTTATTTCTTAAAAGATTCTAGGGTTTTGAATCGTTATATTTCTTAGAAGTTTATTCCATAACTTTGATCATTGAGTGAAGACGAATTTCCTAACATCACTCCTTAATTTACCTTTTACTAGTTTGAATCAGTGTCTCCTTGTTCTACTCTCGCAAATAATTTAACATAATATTCCAGATTTATCTTTTACATTCCTTTAACTCTCGTACACCTCTAAAATCCTATCTCAGACACCACCTTTCCAGGATGAAAAGCCCAAGTTTCTCCATTCCTTCCTCCTAACTCAATCCTTTGACGCCTAGGGATCGCCTTGTGACTGCCTCCAGTGCTTAAACGTCTCCCTCACATCTTGGCAACCAAAACTGGATACACTACTCGAGGTTCTGTCAAACCAGAGCTCTATACAGACTTGAACTACATAACCAAAACAATAGGAATACAACATTCTGTTGTCCTTGATTGCTGCTCTGCATTGTTTGGATGTGCTGAGACCCCTAGGTCTCTCTTAGTGTCGGGATCATTCATGGATTACCTGCATCGCTTATTTTTCTTATGTGCAGTACTTTACATTTGTTAGCATTAAATTTTATCCACCATTGCTCTGCCCACTTAAATAATTTATTCAACTCATTCTGTAATTACTGTGATGCCTTTTCCAATTCCATTATTGACACCTTGAAAAGGTAAATCGTCAGTATCTGTTTAGGAAGGGAGCAGAGGTTTATAGAAATATTAATACTTCTTGCTTTTTTTTTTGCAAAGAGCTTTGGAAAGGGAATTAGTGGCCTGTAAAGCAGGGGTGATCAGGAAGTCCATGGTGGAATAATCATATGTGACCTCCTGGGTGGAGCATGCTTGATGAGTCAATGATATTTTCTCAACCCAGACTTCTGTATGTAATGGAGGAGGATCACCTCCCCAAGAGTGCAAACTTCTTAAAAGGATTCCCCCCCCCCCCAAACCGGTTCCTGTAGGTTGTTCCAGTTACTGTCAATGTGTCTGCTGTGTGTTGATCATGTGAAGTTGGAGGATAAGCTTGATTAATATCAGCATTACACCACATAACTGACAATGCAGTATATAATATAGTGCAAGCTTTCAGTTGTCTAGGTTGTGCCTTTTGGAATGCTTTCTCTAAACTAAACGTTTTTGCCTTGCTACTTCCCTCCCTGCCTTCAAAAGGCTCCTGAATATCTATCTATTCGACCACACATTGTCAACGCTCCTAATTCTTCTTCCACCACTAGGTCCGTTCTCTTATGTGATGCACCTTCGAATTATGTTAAAGGTATTGTACAAATGCAAGTCATTGTTGCTTACTGAGCAATTGGTCGAAAGAGCAGAGATCAGTGACACGGGAGTACTCTTATGAAATGTCAGTATCTTTAGGAAGGCTGCAAAGAGCTATTTATTTGATATGCAGATGTCTGTGGACCCTAACTAAACACCAAACTTATTTGTTAGTTGGCAGAACCTGGTTACATCCAGCTGCAGTATTGTCTCGTGGATGTGACTGCATTATATTCTGTAATTGCCAACTTTCTTTCCTTTCAGCTTGAGTCCAAGCTACATTGATCTAACTGAGTGCCCTTATATGTGGCCCTACTGCTCCCAGCCCATCTATTGTGGAGGAATGCCAACTATCGTCAATGTAACAATCTTAAATGGCATGGGGGTCACTGGTCGGATTATTGACAAGGTAAGCATTGTTAAGTGATGGTGATAATGACGTGAAATTTGCAAAATGGCTGAAATGTCGTCTTTGTTTTTTCCTGTTGACGGGCATTACTGATGTGTCTGATACTGGTGCTCACTTCCTCCGTAAATACTGTACAGAATGTATTGGCATTTATTGCTGTGCAAAACCCGTACAACAGCAATGTGGATATTATTCATATTTTTGACTGAGCAGTACATTATTCATGTAGCCACATTCCTTTTTATTTAGTAAAATAAAACTGAGTGGTACACAGAATAAGAAAAGTTCGGGGTGAGGTGGTATGATGCTTTAGTGCATCTTCGTACTACCACTCTATGCCATGAAGTAGTTGGATGTTGTTTTTTGACTATTACCCCTCCCCAACAAAGTTTCAGATCTGAGTCATATTGCTGTGCAGAGGAATCAGTTAGAGGTGCTGCTCTTCTCCAGTGAGGGAGAGTCGCTGCAGGCTACACTTGCATACCTCCTAACAGCTGGTTTCCGAGTAGATTTAACACAGGTCTGAGAGCAGGTTAGTTGCCTCCTTGGCCATGGGAAGTGCATAGTGTGAGGAGGCAACTGCCTTAAAAAAGACCAAATGTATAATCTTGTAATGTAGAATGGAATACAATATCCGAATACTTCAGAGGTGAAATTACCTCTTAACCCAGTACATTCACATTATACTTTTTGACATAAGAACCTGATTAATTTATCCTCTGAGGTAACTGAGAATAGAAGGTAGGGTAGTAAACGGCCCACATTAAGTTGCCACCGTTTCCAACTTTATTACACTAATCGTAGAGCTCTTCCCTCATTTCTCTTTCTTTCCCCTCACTCCATAGACTCAAATGTGCAAAGCAGAGATGTCTGGTTTCTAGATTTTCTGATCTAATGATCGATGTTTTAAATAACAAGGGTAATTAAAATAAGTGAAGGACAGAAAACAAAATGACCTTGCTTGAGGGGGAGAATGTGAAATCCTGGTGCTCGCTTCAAAAAATGTCAAGATAAATAAAGAAGACATTCGGCCCAATTTAGTTTATCCATCTGAAAAAACTTAGTCCCCCACATCATCCTTCTACTCTGTTAAATTCCTCTTTTTCCCCTCCACCACTCTACCTGACAGTCCATTTTTGAGTGCTGATTGCTCTACATGATTGACTTCCTGACATCAGTCCCAAATTTTCTTTACAGCAGCTTGAAACTGTGCTCCTTTTTCCTACTGTGATAGTTTATTTGGAAATGGTGTCTCTTTCATACAGTGTCGCTATCGTTACATAAAGTCCTCTCCGCCTCTCTAAGGCTGAAGAGCTCAGGTTTCTTGAATCTCCCCTCCATAACTCAATACTCCGACACCCTGAATCAGTATTGTGGCTCTTCTCTACACCAATTCCAAGACTTAAATGTGTCTCTTGTGTCTCGTTGACCAAAGGTAGACAGACTAAAGGGGGGCGATTTTGCTAATGGGGGCGCGTTGGAGGCGGGACTGCTGCTTGTCGGGTCGCTGTCCCGCCTCCATCGACTTGTGGCCAACCCACGCTATTTTCCCTTGGTTGACCTTGTTAAACCCGCCCAGCGGGCTTGGCTTAGGCCAATTAAGGGGAAGCCAGTTACAGAGAACGTCAGCGTATGACGTTTCATCTGTCACAAATTTTTGACAGATGAATTGTCATCGTTTGACAGCTCTGTGAAGCTGTCAAACACTGACATTCTCTGTTGTTTGAGTCCTTGGACGCGATCTTGCCAGGCCTGGGGAGGCGGGACTGGCGGGAAAATGGCAGAATCTGGGGGCGGGTGCCCAACCCGCCTCCATGCCATCTTCCCAGGAGACGGGTAGCCGTCCTGCGCCGGGTCCCGTCTCCTTGGAGGCGGGAAGGGATTAAAGCCTATTAACTGCCTGTTAACAGGCAAAAAATAGGATTATCCCCTTTTTGCCCTCAAGTGCGGGCTTCCCGAAGGCTCTGAAACCCGCCAGGTCAGCGAGGCGAGTACTGGGTCTGCGGGGGTCTGCAGGGTGCAAAACTGTGCTGTGGAGGTGAGTGATGGGTGCAAGTGTGGAGAGGTGAGTATCTGAGGTAAGTGCAAAGTGTTATTAAAAGTGTACTTACCTTTGTTTCTTCCTGCAGGCTTCAGTCGGTGTGTATGCGGAGAGTCTCGCACCTCCGCGTTGGAGATGACAGATGGCCGTTGCATTCTCAGATGCAACAACCATCTCATTTCTGCAAAGGAAAGAGGTTTGATGAGGTCTTGAATTCAAGACCTCATCAAACTACAGAGAATGTCACTGTTTGACAGCTTCACAGAGCTGTCAAACGATGACAATTCATCTGTCAAAAATTTTTGACAGATGAAACGTCATATGTTGACGTTCTCTGCAACCGGCTTTCCCTTAATTGGCCTGCTAAGCCCGCTGGGCGGGCTTAACAAGGTCAATCAAGGGAAAATACCGTGGGTTGGCCAGCAGTTGTTGGAGGCGGGACTGAGACCCGACAAGTGGGAGTCCCGCCTCCAAACGCTCCCCATTGGCAAAATCACCCCCCTTGTATTCAAGACTCATCCAACCTCTTTCTTTAGCAGAAATTAGATGGTTGTTGCATTGGAGAATGCAGCAGCCATCTGTCATTTCTGCCGGTGAGATGCGAGACTCTCCGCATCCCCGACTCTTGAAGCCTGCAGGAAGAAACAAAGGTAAGTAAACATTTTCTATCACTTTCCACTCACCTCACATACTTGCCGCTCCACACTTGCACCCATCACTTACCTTCACAGCACACTTTTGCACCCCGCAGACCCACTGCTCGCCTCGGTGACCCTGGCGGGGCTTCCCGACGATGGGAAAATGTGGATAATCCTCTTAACAGGCAGTTAAGTGGCTGTAATCCCCTTCCCGCCTCCAGGAGACGGGACCCAGCGCGGGTCGGCTACCCGTCTCCTGGGAAGATGGCACGAAGGCGGGTTGGGGGCGGGATGGACACCTGCCCCCAGATTCTGCCATTTACCCGGCAGTCCCGCCTCCATACCTGCCTCCCCAGGGCTGGCAAGATCGTGCCCAAGGTGTTTCAGAGTGACATTTGATTTAGTAATAAAGTTGAGCTTTCTACTTAGTTTCTTGCAATCCTGCATTTGTTGGTGTTCAAAAGTTGTATTTTTTTTTCTGTTTGAACGCAGGGATTTGGCAGAGAGATTTGAATCTTTCCAGACCTTCTAATAACATAAAAGATAGCAAATGGCCTACATTAGATCTCACTCAAGAGGTAGCGTCCTGGGAAAAAAGACATTTATAGGATTAAACCATGCAAGAGATCAAAAATAATGGCTGTCTCCAATATTTATTTTAAGTGGATGAGCGGATATAGAGCTGTGCAAAGTGAGCAGGTGGGGGCACAGTGCTGATGCTTTCCTCGTTTATTTGTAGCCATGGTTTTGAGTGCCACTACTATAAGTTCAGCAGCCTTTTAGCTCTGTACTTGTTTCATGTGCCTCGACAGGGGATTTAGCATCAGGGCTGCCTGTGGTTGGAAATTATGGTTACCTTTTGCATTTTATGGAAAGCTATTGTTTAAATTCTCTTACAAATCTCCTTTTGCCCTCTCCTTCCCCAGCCAGTGTTTTGTTAACAGCTGATGTTACTTGTCAATTAGATACAAGGCTTTTTATACACTTTTCATTCCTTTTTTTTCTAGCCCATATGGCAGCCTTATTTACCCCAGAATGGAGACAACATAGAGGTCGCTTTTTCCTATTCCCAAGTCCTCTGGCCTTGGTCTGGATTCCTAGCTATATCGATATCTGTCACCAAGAAAGCTGCATCATGGGAAGGCATTGCTCAGGGTCATGTGATGGTTACTGTTGCCTCACCAGCTGAAAATGATGTAAGTGTGTCAGATGAATGGTTTCTCTTGTGCTTGGTGTGTTGTATAACTGAAATATTGTAGGGAGTTAATGTATAGATTCAGGAAGTAATGTCCCATACTTATCTGTTAAAACTCACTGGTACAGCAGCAAAAATTAACCGGTGATGAGTGTCAAATATTACACCAGTAAAAAGAACACTCCTCGCAGGTGAGTGAGTGTATAACAAATACTTAAAGTTTCTCTATCCCCAAAGATCTCCTGAATAAGTTCTGTGATGTGGAAGGGAATGCCCATGCCACTGGACTCGATAGCAATCTCGCACACTCTGGCTGTAATATGTACGATCTACAGGATGCGCTGCAGCAACTCTAAGGTTACTTTGACATTGCCTCCCTCCCCCTGCGACCAGTACCATCGAGAAGGACAAGAGCAGAAATGTTGTGGGAACTCCATTACCTCCAAGTCTTGACTTGGATATATGTCGCTGGGCCAATATTCTAACACTATTGAGCTGCAGTAGTTCAAGGAGAAGACGCGTGCCACCACTACCTTAGGGCAACTAGAGATAGGCAATAAATGCAACCTTGCCAGCGTCACCCATGTCCCGAGAACAAAAATAAAAGCTGAAGGTGCTGACAGTTGTGCCGTATTACTTGATAATTTTGCAAAGTTTGCAAGGCAATTCATTCATGACGAAAGGTCTTCGACCTGAAACGTTAACTCTGTTTCTCTCTCCACGGATGCTGCCTGGCCTGCTGAGTTTTTCCAGCGTTTTCTGTTGTTAATTCATTCATTTTTGTTGGGTTGCCTAGTAACTCCTAATAGGTTGTTGTGACGCACATATTGCAGACCAAATTTTAATCTCGACTTCCTGAGCTGACGAGTTTGGTTTTCCGAAATGCCACCATATGATACTTAAAATAGTGCCACACTCAACTGGGGAGAAGGAAATGTCAGCAGAGCACTTGCAAAATGTGCCATTGATCCTTACTTTGGCAATAGCAACATTTAGTGATTGAGAGCCAGGCATGGAAAGATTATATGCGGCAATATGCGATAAAATCCATGGATTCAAAATCCATTCCTGGTTTTATGATCTGCAGATTTTTGTTGTGCAAGCAAAATAATGCAAGAGAGTAGTAAGATACTCCAAAGCTCATAACCCAGATTCAGCTCAGAGAGACTGCTTTGCACAGCAAGCCCATTTTAGTACTTTTTTGTAAAACTAATTCCACGCTAAATACAAACATTTATACACTTGAGAAATTGTCTCCTTCCCTCTGCTCACCCACTCCCCCATCACCATAGGTGGTGGGACACAAATTCAATGTATTTTTGATCAAATGTTTAATTGTTGAGAATTTGACCTATTTTGTTCAGTGGTTGAGTGAGTACCCTGTAGATATTGTGCAAATGTGGCACAATGTCCTCTGTTTTGGTAGAGTCTCCCACAGAGGTTACTTCACGCCAGAGTAATTTGCTGTATGTGAAGCATTTTGAAACTGTAGATTTCTCCAAACCTATTTGTCCATATTGATGCTAATTTTTACATGGGGAACATAGGAACAGGAATAGGCCATTCAGCCGCTCGAGCCTGTTCCGCCATTTAATTCATGGCTGATTGCATCTCAACTCTATTTGCCTGTCTTTGATGTGTATCCCTTGATGTCCTTACCTAATCACAATCTGTTGATCTCGGTCTTGAAAATTTCAATTGACCCAGCAGCCACAGCCTTTTGGGGAGAGAATTCCACATTTCCACAGCACAAAGGTGCTCCTGATTTCACTCCTGAATGGCCTTGCTGTAATTTTAAGATTGTGCCCCCTTGTTCTGGATTCCCCCACCAGAGGAAATAGCTTCTCTCTATCGAAATAAAAACAGAAAATGCTGGAGAAACTCAGCAGGTCAGGCAGCATCTGTGAAGAGAGAAACAGAGTTAACGTTTCAGGTCAATGACCTTTCACAGATGCTGCCTGACCTGCTGAGTTTCTCCAGCATTTTCTGTTTTTATTTCAGATTTCCAGCATTTGCAGTATTTTCTTTTTCTCTCTATCGAATCCTGTTATCGTTTCAAACACTTCAATTAGGTCATCCTCACCCATCTAAACTCAAAGGAATGCAAGCCAAGTTTATGCAACGTGTTCTCAATTTAACCTTTGAAGCTCCAGTATGTTTACAGTGGTTCTGTACTTGGCTGTCTCTCTCTGTGTTGCCTGTGGAGCTTTGGTAGTCAAAGAGTTAACTGTATTCCACAGATTGCTACTTTGCTTGGTTTAGTTGGCAGTGCTCTCACTTCTGAATCAGAAGCTTGGGAGCTCTAACCTCACTCTAGATCTGAGCTCAAAGTAGGCTGACATCATGTGCAGTACAGAGGGGGGTATGCTAGTGTCTGCGCTATCCTTCAGAGGAGACATTAAGCCAAGGTGCAGTCTTGCTGGTCGTGTGAACGTTAAAGATCCTGTTGCACTGTTTGAAGAAGAGTAAGGAGTTCTGTGTTCTGCCAGCATTCTTTCTTCAACCAAAACCACCAGAAACATAATTTTGGTGGGATCTTGCTGAGTACAAAGTGGCTGCTTGGTTTACCTACCTTACTCATTTTAGTTCAGAGTAATTTATTGCATGTGGAGCACTTTGAAATGTTTTTGACAGATGATTTAAGTTATATAAATGCAATTTTTTGGCTTGCAAGTCAAATTTTTGGAAGAAAAATTCCATTCATTACCAGCCAAATAGTCACAAATTAGAGGAAGATAAGATTACATCAGTTGCTTCTCTTTTTTTTTCTGAAACTTCCCAAATGAATTTGCTGTGGGGCAGCTCTAATCCATTAGTACTGATGAGATTGATGTAATTCCTGGCCATCTCTTCCCCACCTCGCTTCATTTTCGAATCCACTGTAAAGCAGTGCCTGGACTCTAAACCTTTGAAACAGGGTTGACTTCCTTCAAAGTCACACAACATAGAAACATAGAAACATAGAAACATAGAATCTAGGAGCAGGAGTAGGCCATTCGGCCCGTCGAGCCTGCTCCGCCATTCAATACGATCATGGCTGATCATCCAAATCCAGTACCCTGTCCCTGCTTTAATCCCCACAGTACACATATCCCACCCGACCCCCGTAACCCCACGTATTTAATTCCCCCTAACATATCCCATCCTATCCCCATAACCCCACATATTTAATCCCCCCTAACACTAAGGGTCAATTTATCATAGCCAAATCGACCTAACCCACACATTTTTGGACAACCTTCCATGTTGTCTTAACTAATCGCTCCCTACCTGCTGAAGTGAAGATGGTTGACCCATGTAAAATAATGAGCCAATCTCTGATTTTAAATTTTGGGAGTCGTGGCTTTACGATATGGAAACGTAATGTTGCCATCTCCTTTTGATCTTGCTTGAGTCTCTTCAAAGCTGTTGTCAGTCCCCAGCAAAAAATCTTTTAAGCAAAGGAGAAATGTAACAAAAGAAAGAGGTGGACAGAAACAATGAGTAAACTAGATTAGAAACCAGAATGGAGAGCAACCAAAAATCAGTACTAAAGAATCAGAATGAAGGCAATAAATTCAACACAAGATCTTTTTGTCTTTTGCTTTTATGATCAGGCAGGGGAGATGAATTCCTAATCCTTTGATTCATTTGTTTACACTAATGGTCACAGAAATCCCTATGAGCTGGCTTTCTAATTTTCTAGGAATTAATTTTCTAAAGCCAGCTCATGCAGATGGCCCAATCTGAAACCAGTGTCCTTTGGGAAACTGAAGTGGCTGTCATTTAGATCTGATCTTGCAATTTAGTCCAATTTGTTGTGTAGGAACTACTTGACAAAAGTTGGAGATTATAGTTTCCAAATATTTTGGGTGCAGGATATACTTGGAACTTGAATAGTATTTGGTATTTTTATTTTGTTTGCTGAATAGCCTGAAATGAAAGTGTGCAGTGTGTTGGCCACCTGTGCAAGTGTTTGTGTAGTGCTAATCAGTCCTCTCTTTACCTCCCCTTTCTTGATAAAGTCTAAAAATGGCAATGAAATGACATCAACCGTGAAGCTGCCAGTCAAGGTGAAGATCATTCCGACGCCACCTCGCAGTAAGAGAGTCTTGTGGGATCAGTACCATAACCTGCGCTACCCACCTGGTTACTTTCCGAGGGATAACCTGCGCATGAAAAATGATCCACTAGATTGGTGAGTTCCTCCAAGGGACTCCTGTTGAGCTGTGTTTATTCTCTTCACTGTTCCTGTGCTATATTTTGAGTGTAGAAGCTCCAGTTATATTGAAATGGCGTCCGTGCTGATGGAAGCAGTAAGACGATTGTGCAGTAAGACGATTGTGCAGAAGTAGTTAAAGCAAATATATTCCTTGGTTTGCAAATTTTAAAATATACGTGTGGACAGTGATACATTTGGAGCCAAACTCTGCATGAAAAACAGATTTTTCCCATACTGCCAATGTAGTTGAAAATATCCTAATAGTAAATGAAAAGGACATTTTAACTTGACAAGCTGGTCTCTGATTTTTCCATTGGAAGGAAATATTATTTAATCACAGAGCATGAACTTCTGATGTAGATTTGGCACAAAATATTGGCTATTTGGTACTTTATTTTGCAGACATTAAACCCATTACCTTATTAAACCTTTCGGCAGATAGTGGTGGAGTGAATCTTTGTTACTTCCCAGCAGGGTATAATCCACCTGGGAAAGGCAGATCTTAATTTAATCATACTAACATACATTTGGAGGTGATCTGTGAGGCTGATACAGGGAGCAATTTGCATTCTTTCATCAAGTGTTAGTGTACTGGCCTGACCACAAGGCAGTGAGGATATAAGCACTACCCTGCTGCAAACTGGTTAGGAGATGGAGATCATCAAGGTCCAACTGCCAGTTTCTGTACATGAAAGTTGAATGAATGGGGAAAGATGTTGATTTACCTTCATGTTGTATATTTTTTTATCATTGGATTTCAACTATGACATACAGTGAAACCTGATTTTGAGAGATTCAAACGTGGAGGTGACAGACCGGTATGGATTTGGGAAGCAACAACATGTTTAAGGACATTGAAGAGGGAAGGGAGGTTGGAGATGGGGTGATGGTTTGCAAGGACAGAGGGGTTGAGGATAGGTTTTTTGAGGAGGGGTTGATGATGGCAACTTTGAAAGGGAGGGGGACAGCACCTGAGGAGAAGGAACCGTTTAGAGTGCCAGCTTGCATCGGGGCCAGAAAGGGAAGTTGGGTAGCCAGCAATTTAGTAGTAATGGAGCCAAAGGAATAGGAGCTGGATCCCATGGGCGAGATGAGCTCTGAGAGGGGAGATGGGACAGAAACTAGAAAAAACTGTGTGCTCATGGCTTGGACAGGGGGCACCCTGGGAAGGAAGGGAAGAAGATTCTGAGCTCCTCGTGCGTCGGAGATGAGGGTAGACTGAGCAGGGTGAAGGGTTTAAGGAGAAGGTTGGTCGTGGAGAAAAAAAGCTGGAGGTTATATTTGCTCTCCAGTGTGGTCCTGGCATAGTGGGTGGTTTTGGCAGAGGAAAGAGACGTCTGATGGCACTTGTGATCCAGTCAGATATGGTGATGGTCACCAGGTTTATTTAGCTTATTGGTACCAATATGCAATGTGAAAAATCACACTTAAGGGACCTTAACCACCACTATTCCACCACTATTCCAATCTATTATGTAGCTCAAAATGATCTCTCAAAACATAAACTAGTTTGAAAGTGCAATATCTATTAGTGTGCTGCTGCTTGTTTTTCATACTTGAAAATTTCACCCACCCATCATTATATTCTACTGCTGATTAAAATGTCCCCAATATATTTACATTTGAGATATTATTTCAGAGACGAAAGAGACTATTCTAATGTACATTTCTTATTCCTTTCCTTAGGAATGGTGACCATGTACACACCAACTTTAGGGATATGTACCAGCACTTGCGTAGCATGGGGTATTTTGTGGAGGTGCTCGGAGCACCTATCACCTGTTTTGATGCCAGCCAGTATGGTAGGTTTTGCATTAAACTTTTATCTGCTCAGGACCCAGTTTAATGGACTGTTGTAGAAGATTTGGGTTCAAATATAGCTCTCCCAAGCACGCAATACATAAGTTTTAAAAATCAATCTCAGCCGCAGGTGATGAGGATTATGTAAAATTTTAAATTGAGGTTTTCTTCTGCACAGGTACCTGCCAAATCCGAGAGTAGTGAAACTCAGAAGTTGCTGAAGGCCCTGGACTTCACCAAAGGCTATTTCCCACCTGGTTCTTAATGCTCCCAAAGGCTTCCCCAGTCAGTTTCTTGATCCACAGGCTCTTAAATTTTGGTCAGGAGAGTGCCAGTACTGTGCCTTTCTATGGCTGTCTGTAAAATTACCAGCTGATTTACAAAAAAAAATAAGCTGGTCTTGTAGGCAACATGTGCTTTGCTCACCTGTACAGTTTTAAACCTGGTCTGAATTAAGGTGCTGGTGAGTGGACCGTGTGCTGACTAAAGGTAACTGGGCACTTCCTTCATTGGCAGGTGGCAGAGAGAGGCACAGTGCCAGCCCTTAAAACACATTCTTGATTGGAAGTGAAGTTCTGGTTAGCGGAGAAGCTGACAGGGGAAGCTTTCAGGGATGTCCAGCATGCAGGCTTTCATCTCACCTACTGTCATTGCTATCAACTTAGTCTACCAAATGACACCTGGTTTGGAACTTGTTAGTACAACAGCGTCTTATGGTACATTTTGAGGGGTGTTAATTATGTACACTAAAGTTGGAATGTGTATTTTTTAAAAAATGCTCGTCCAACAGTGTTGCTTTCCCCCTCCCCCGCACCTCAAACCACAATCTACAGGAGTGATTAGGCCAACAGTGATGCTATCTTATAACTGTCCTGCACACTGCTTGGGAAGTGGGGCTGAGCTGCAGACAGTGGAATGTGTGGCTGCAGCTTGCTTAACCTGTCAGTTTTCAGAAGATAGCGAAAGTATCAGAATGCCTTTCTTGGGCAGTGGTTTAGTAGAGTTGCAGTATCAACATTCCAATTGCCAGAATTAATTGAGGCATACTATGTATGTTTGGGGATTCACTTTTTTTTGAGGGGTGATCTAATAGAGGACTTTAAAATTATGAAGGGGTTTCATAGGGTAGACATAGAGATGATGTTTCCACTAGTGGGGAAGTCCAAAACTAGGGGTCATAAATATAATATAGTTGCTAACAAATTCAATAAGGAATTCAGGAGAAACTTCTTTACCCAGAGAGTGGTTAGAATGTGGCACTTGCATGGAGTGGTTGAAGTAAATAGCATAGATGCATTTATGGGGAAGCTTGATAAGTACATGAGGGAGCAAGGAATAGAAGGAAATGCTGATGGGATTCGATGAAGTAGGGTGGATGGAGGCTCGTGTAGAGCATAAACACCAGCATGGACCTTGTTGGGCCGAATGGCCTATTTATGTGCTGTAAATTCTAAGTAACTTTTTTGATTGAGTCACTGATCAAAATAGAACAATCTCGCTAAATAAACATCAGTCTCTCATTGAATTTCCACATGCAGACGAACGTATGTCATTTTTTCAATGTATTTCAACCTTCAGATGCAGAGATCCCTCCTGTCCACCAGTGTGTGTGTGTGTTTCTTCTCACCTGGAGTGCTTATGTTTTATTTCCTTGCACCATAATTAGTTTCCTTTTGCTGCTGTCTTCAAAGGAAATTGGTTGTAATAACCAGAATGAGGCCTTTTTACAGTGCGTGCTTGGATGAGAAAAACATTATTACATGCCTACTATGTAAACTTTTGAAGGGTTAGGTTAGCGGTTGAATTACATTCAAAGGTTGAAGACAACCATATACAAAGTAAACAATATTGCACTTATTTTGCTTGGAAGCATTTGATGCTAGGCCTTTCCAAGGTGCTGTGTTCCTATGAATATTCTTGGTCTACTTTCTGAAACTATTTTTTGAGGTTTTGACTAACTTTGCAGCCAAGAGCATACCCCAGCTGTAATACTCCCAGGATTTGAGCTGGCTTGAAAGGCAGTGCTGTGGTTAACTGCATTTTAGGCCAATTGAATACAGCCATTAGAACTGTTGAGATATGCTGTCATCTATGTATTGATTGCTTTTTTTTCCCCTGCAGGTACCCTGCTAATGGTAGACAGCGAAGAGGAATACTTTCCTGAGGAAATTACTAAACTGAGGCGCGATGTTGATAATGGCCTTTCTGTAATAGTCTTTAGTGATTGGTACAACACATCTGTAATGAGAAAAGTGAAATTCTATGATGAAAACACAAGGTATAAACATAATGTCTTTGGCTTTGTAAATGTGCAGGTATTGTCATTTATTTGATCTTGCTTCTTCTTTGGGACAACATTTCTTTTTCGGAAAATATATTAACAATTTAGGTAGAACACTAATGTTTGTCTTTCCTTTTCAAGTGCGACTGAACCCTTTTTTTGTAACGCCAGCATTTTCTATTTTTAAGGCTGACGAAAAGGCCATTTGGCCAGTCAACACTCGTCCCTTCAATACCCGAATACTCCCATTATAGCATCCAACTGCATTGGCGATGCCCTAAAGTTTTTGTTTCTACTACTTTGCTTGTCTGATAATCCCAATAATTTAACTGAGTAAAAACATTCTTCCTCATTTATCTCTAAACTTTATAATAATTTTCATTAAAGGTCCCTGGTCCTATAATTTGACTTACTCTGAAGTAACGTCTGGGTTTACCTAATGTATTAATATTGTTTTATGTTGTTAACAGGGATGAGGCTTTCCTCTTCACATGAGAGTTGAAGCCATTAAAAACTCTGGTGCTGTGATGCTCCTTGCTGGCCTCAATGTTAAATCTTCGAGCACAATTGATTTTTATTTGGAACTTGAATGAATGAGAGACTTTGCTTGCTTTTGATGAGACTTTTCCTCATTCTTGGTGTATTTCAACCTGCACATACAAAGCCCCTCATCCAGCCCAATAATTTCTCTGTGCCTTTTTGTGTGGCGTAGAGTTTTCAACGGTGCCTTGCATCAACGTGGTCTCTAGACTTGAGATGTAATTGAGTGTGGCCCTTATGTACAGCATCATTGAAGTGACCACCTAACCAATATAGTAGCAAACTCTCAATAGGATAGTGTGTCTTTCCTGGTCATTTGGGGTATATTCATTTTTGTGAGGCAGAACTACATTCAAGAAATGTGGAAGATCGTAGTAACTGCCCTAGTATTTTATTTATAACACTTAACATATTTTGAACTCCATTATAATTGGTTCTTTTTAGCTCAAGAAAGGTTCTTAGATTGATTTCCTAGCTGTGCTCATATACTTTTGTTTCATCAACAATCCATTTATATGCACTCTTAATGTAAAAATCATCTCTACGACACTTCACAGAATAAGTGTTTGGAAAATGATCATTTCTCCATCCTATGTGCTTCCTTTCAACTCAACTAATGTTTTTTGTCACAAATTGGCCAAGTCTGCTTTTTTCAAAAAAGAAAAGCACCATGTGTGGTACTGGGCTAATCTGATCAGGAGGTACTAAGTTTGATTCCAGACATGTACTAAGTCGGTTAAATCTCATTGGGATATGACCATGTGGCCTTGACCTGGGCAAAAATCAGCCAATCTTCTATTCACCATTCCAGTAACCCTAGCTGCTGTATGTGTGAATGTTGAGTGCAAACAGGATCAGGTTCAACTGTGATGCCATATGTGATTGAATGGTCTGCTAATTTTTGAATGGCCACCTGGGGGGAAGGTACTGGATGCTAAAGGGCTGGCGGCACCTTTTAAGGAGCAGTCACTACCTTAAAGAGAAAGGTGATAATATTTGAGTCGGGGGAATATAAAGCCATCCTTGAGGTACCTTTCAATTGAACAAACTAATCCATATCAACAAAATCTAATTGTGGTTCTTCCGTGCTTGTCCTTTGGCCTGTAGGCAGTGGTGGATGCCGGACACCGGAGGGGCGAACATTCCAGCACTCAATGACCTGTTATCAGTATGGGGCATGGCTTTCGGTGACGGCTTGTATGAAGGAGATTTCAGCATGGCAAACCATGACAGTAAGTCTCTAACTGCATTGCCTTGAGCTGGCTATAATATAGCAGTTAATGTTTTTGTGCGTGATTTTACAAAAATGTTCCAATATGAAAAGTCTTTTTATGGATATGCTATAAGTTTCCAGCAATATAGTTTCATGGGTAATGTCTTTTGATGTTGAATGAGTATATATAAATTTTATAAATACTCTTGCCCTCTTGTTTCCCCTTTCCAACCCCTACGCCCAAGGAAACCAACATCTTTTTGCCGTTGTATTCATAGTGAAAGAAACTTGCCAAAATCTTAAAGTTATGGACATTGATTTGGTGCTGACTTTATGGACACCCCAATGTTGGGGCAGTGTGAATCATTCCCGAATGTTCAGAGATTAGTACTGGTGACAGTGCAAGACCACAAATTCTTGGGCATGCACCTTCAGCACAAAAAGCCGTGACATCATCTGAGCAGCTTCCATTCGGGCTGGTGCTTGAAATGATGTCCTATATTTCTCTGTTGTCAATATATTCTGGTACAAGATGAGGATTTTTAGTTTCAGTCCACAAACTGCTTTATGCGGAATTTCACAGTGCAAATTACAAAAATACTCTGGAATAAAAACAAAATGCTTTTGTTTTCCTTTCAGTGTATTATGCTTCAGGGAGCAGTATTGCTAAGTTTCCAGAGGATGGACTTGTTCTTGCTCAAACTCTAAAGGACCAAGGTAGGAACTATAGTTTATCGACTGTATTTTACTCTCTTCCTACACAGTTTGAACTGGTGTGTTGTTTGTTTTTTTTAATTGTTTTTGCACATTGTGATGGTGAAAGGAATCTTGATTTCTGGGGATCAGAAAGCATCTAAGTATCTATATGTGCAACATTTCACCAATATTGCCTGAAAAAAGGATCCTAACCACCTTGTTTGCCTGCATTGCACATTTTCCCAGCCAAAAGGGCAAGCAAGCGACATATTCCCAAGCTTCTACCACTGTTGTGCAATGCAATCTGGGATAATCTTTATTCTGCTTCCTCAAATAGGGAAATGTTCTGCTCAGTGCCCTCCTGCCAGAGATGTTCAGCTGCAGGAGCATTTTGTCTTTCACAAACCAGTTCCTAACTCCATTTCACATTTACAAAATGTTATCTATTAAGAGTGTAATGGCAGAAATGAGGAATTAAAATGTTGAGGGTGTGATTGCATGTTAGAGTTGCATCTATTATTTTGATGGTTTAAGCCTGGGGCATGAAAGCAGTCAGTTATCTACCTTACAATATACAAATGTCATTGTTGCTTTGCACTGAGCACTCTTCCAGGGCTGGGATTAAGATTTTATCGGTCATCAAGCAAGTTTGCCCAGTTGAGAATTGCATCAGCTTTTATCCCATTAAAACTCAGCTGTTTTTGGCCGTTGATCAACTCGAAGAAAAATTGCTCAACCTATAATTTGGACTATTGTGTATTGCTGCTAGAACCTCCTGAGGACGCGAGACTAATTTGTGTTGCAACCAAAAATAATCCAGCATCAGAGTTTTGTTATATCCAATAGACATGTTCCCTTTTACCTATCTGCAGAGTTACTGAATATAATTTTAGATGAGTTCCATGAGCAAATTGATGGCTTGTTCTACAACCAGATTGTTGTTCTTTGTTGATTATTCTATGAAAAATATTTGGGACTTCAGATTTAGAAAGTTTTTGACTAGAGTTGAGCTTGGTTTATTCTTCCTGATTGAGCTACTGGCAGAAGCAATGATGCTGCTTGGTATATGTAGACCATTACAGAGGGATCTGATGGTTCAGTGGGAAAAGCATTGTGTGGTGTGGCAATGGGCCATTCAGATCAGGAAGGCCCCTGTGTCAATTCCTGGTGTGTTACGTGATCTTAGCTAGTGGGTTGCTACATTTAGCCTCAACATTGTGCGTTCCTGTTCCTAATCATTATCCTATGCTGGAAATGAATGTGTCTGGTCATTTTGAGTGAGGACAGCATTAGGGTTGGTTGTGTTGGCCCCTTTGGCTGATTTTTCTTTTTTACCGTCCTGACTGCTTCATGAAGAATGGAACTTGGGTGAAGTACTGGAAGACCAGTGCAGAAGAAAACAATGGCAGAGATAACTGATATAACACCCTTCATATAGAACTTCTTGGGGCTCATTAAAAAGGTACAGAAGGACACTGAACAGGAGTGGGGAGAAGCTAGAGGCAGATCAAAGAGATGGGTTTTCAAGAGGCTTTTGAAGGAAGAGAGATGTAGAAATAGTGGAAGAGAGTGTGGCCATTTGAGAGCGTCCACAAAGTCGCTCTTGAGGTGATGTAGGTGTGGATTATGATTTCAGCAGCAGAGTGAGAAAGAGGCACAAGTCCATAATATTTCAGAGGTGGAAAATTGCAATCTTGGCAACTGACCAGATTTGGGGTTGAGCACAACAACCAGGATAAAACACCATCTGGTTCAACAGGAATTTGGTGGACCTTGAACCCACTAGAGGCTTGATTTCAAGCTCCAAATGAGAGACTTTGTCTAAGAGTGAACTCTGGCTGTGGAGTTTTGGATCAACTGAGGTTTGTAAAGAACGGAAGAGATTGAGGCGATTCGAGAGCTTGATAACACTCCTGCCTCCAGGTGCCAAACAAACCAGAGACAATGCAATAGAACTGTTGCTGTGAAATTTGATTGGCATAAATGATTAAGCTCTGCTTATTTTGGTTACCACGACTGTGCTGTTATTTCTCAAGTGGGATTTTTTTAGTAGCACCATATGAAGGGGGTATCAATGGAGGAAACTTGTCTTCAGCATGTCAAGGAACCCAAAGGGGGAACCTTGTTTTTTCATTGACATTTGAGTAAGCCCCACTCCAGCTATTCTGGCACTGAGTTTAACAATGAGTCAGATTAATTTGAAATGGAAGTAACTACCCTGAAGGCACTGCTAACTTGTTCTGCTTCAGCTTTGCCAGGAAATGTAGTCAGTAAGTCAATACTGGAGAAATGATGTCCAAAATAAACCAACTTGTCACAGTATGGTTTTGTTGTAAGTGAATTGGTCCTTTGTTGAGACCTTCAATATTTAAAAGTTCAGCAGTTCCTTTGGCTCAGTCACCTTGTCTGTTATCTCCTGTGGTTAGATTACAGGAGGCCCTCGATTAAACATTCATTACTAATGGCTCAATTTGTGAAGTAGAAAGTGTATGAAAGATGCCTTGCTTAAACTTGCATTGCTTTTATATAACTCCTAAAGGCTGTCTTATAGTTGGACTGGAGTGCAAATATATAGGGGGGCTGTTTAAAGTGTAAGGATTAATACTTGTTCTGTGTGTAGCAAGACATACTGGAAGTAAGTTCTCAAATAATAATGGATTTCCATTTCTAGAGTTTATAATATATTAGAATTCTGCAGTTTCTCTTGGCTGTACATCCTCTGCTGTAGATACAGAAGGAGTGCTCGTGTCAGTGATTTTCTTACAGGTGAAGAGAATAAAGTTGCCACAAAGGAAATGTAAATTGGACAGTTTACTCAATTTTGAAACTGATTTAATTTACTTCTAGTTTCCTGGGTAGTTGTAACTTAGTTCATGCTATTGTCACTAACCAGTATTTCTTTTTCATATTAAGTGGAATGTACAAGTTTGGTTCTGCTCATTTTAAAGAATTTGGCATCTTCAAGCCAGCAAATCTTAATCTTGGCTTTGTGTCTTGCAGGACTAGAAGTTTTAAAACAAGAGACGATTGTAGTTGAAAATGTCCCTATTCTCGGATTGTACCAGACGCCATCTGATGGTGGTGGGCGGATTGTCTTGTATGGAGATTCCAATTGCCTGGATGATAGTCACAGGCAAAAAGGTAAAATAAAATGTGTTTGGCTTGTGTTGTATTTCTACGTAAGTGGCCTTGGAGATTTAGAAGAAATCTGCAATATTGAGATGTTTGCAATATTCCACTGTCAAAAATGCAGTCAAGTGTATGTGCTCTTGAAATAGTGTCTTAAGAACATACGCCTGGTATCACAACTGGTGACAGATTACTAATCTCCTGACCAGAATGCTGCTGGTTGAGTCTCCAATGTCCCAACTTGCTCAAAGCCTGTTTTCCATGTGTGTGTCTTGACTGTACCACTGGACGGAAGTGCAGCATTCTGGAATAGTATTCAGACATAGCTGACCACTTCCTGCAGATCGTGTCTGGCTTTAACGGTGGTGGTCATCTGCATACCTAAACTGACCCCACTTTCTGGATAATGCAGTGAGTGGCTGGGAATAGGTTAAAGAAAAATAATACTCTCGAATTGTTGTCGTGTAATCTATAGTTTAACTGTCACTTGTAATGATTGCATCAGTCCTGTGTAGGCATTGCTATGCATTAACTGCATTGAGTATTCTGGCTATTGACATTCACAATGGGTAAAACAAATGGAATGAAAACTAACAAAACTACCCAGCTAACTCCATAAAAATATTGTATTTTTTTTAATGCAGAAAAATGTAATTACAGGTGGTAATTAGAATTCAGATAATGGTTAATAACAGCTGAGGTCCAGCTCCTGTTTGATGTTATTTGAATGCATCAGTTAATTGCTGTTTTGCAATAATTTGCAGTATTTATTCTATATATAAACAATCTGAATTCCTCAATTACAATCCAATCTGTAATTAGTACCAGTCTGTGGTTCATTTGAATTTTATGGGTGTACTGCAAATTTGACTTGCAAAATTCTGACTTCCATCTGTATAATTTTAAGTCTTGCATTTAGCTCGTATCCATATAGGGTATTGCACAGCAAAAATCTCCAGGGTGTGGAAAATGCCCATAAGATGTAATCTGAAAGATCTCGGTCAAAAAATCAATGGCTGAAACCTTCCATTGATAAACCACAAACCATTGTCTGTTAAACAAACCATGCTGATTTGCTTAAATGTCTCATTAGCTAAAAGCCACACCACATTTTTGAAAAACAGATCGCTGCATGCTTTCACACACATTTGCCTTTACTCAGATGCAATAAAGGCTTGGAAAAAGTCACCAGTTAACAACCAGCTGCAACCACAAAAGGACCCAGTGAAATCACAAACAAATTTTCCAGCTTTTTGAGTGATGTTGGTTCGTCGCCTAACTGACTATATAAACGGAGAAAAAAATTAGTAAACAGAAAATTAAATAGTTCACAAAAAAATAAAGTACCCACAAAATTGCCATCTTCTGTTAGAAATTCATCCAATAAGCTTTGCTCTGGGGAGGGGGTGGGAAGAGCCCAGGGGACTTCAGTTTTGCTCCTTTTTCTAGAGTTTGCCTTGTTCCGAATTCCTGTCGGCGTTGAGTGATCAGAGTACTATCTCCCAGCAGGTTGCAAACCTCATAAAACTTTCCAGAGAAACACTGGCTGCTGCTCGGTGTTTGACTCCGTCAAACCTGGAAATATGCCCCATTCAGCACGCTCGTTCTTTTGATGCTTGTAATATCTGACTAGTTTAATCATATCTAGTAACTGCTGCAATCTTTTCCAGTCTGGAAGAGTAGGACACTAAAAAGATCACCGATCTAGATCCAATTGGAAGCATACAGAGCTGGACAGACTGGCAATAGAATGGATTAGAGAAAATACAAATAAGGAAAGTAGCTTTGGAGAACAAGTGCAAGGGGAAATATTAATTACAAAATTAATCAGACCCAGTCAAGCATTCAAAGCAGAAAGAAATTTGAAAACGTCAGGAGGCAAAGGTATTGTACATCAGGATATTGAAGTGGGGAAGAATAACAGTCTGGAAATATACAGAGACCACATGTTAAGTATAGGTTAATGGTGATGTCAATTTGAATACAATTTATTATTGAAGCTTTCAATGTGTTAAATTATTTCAGATTGTTTTGTAATTATGATTATTAATTGTTGCTATTAATTGATGTTATAAGTGCTGGGAGATGGGGCCAAGACTAACCTCGCTGATGGCCTGTTTCCACCTCATACACCCCACCCTAGCAGACAGTCAGAATCAATCACAAGTCAATAAATCAGATATTAATTTTAATTAAATGTAGTGAACACTGCACCTTAGCCTAAATTTATATAGAAATATTTAATTTTTGTGTGCTTATAATTTTATTTGTCACTGAAACTTGTACATCTATATCTAAAATTTTAAAAATGTATATAGAATCATAGAATGATACAGCACAGAAAGAGGCCATTGAGTAGAATGGGCCTATATTCTCTGGAGTTCAGAAGAATGAGAGGTGATCTCATTAAAACGCATACAATTCTAGAGGGCTTGACCGGGTAGATGTTGAGAGGCTGTTTCCCCTGGCTGGAGAGTCTATGATGCGGAGATGCCGGTGTTGGACTGGGTTGGACAAAATTGAGAGGTCGCACAACACCAGGTTATAGTCCAACAGTTTTATTTGAAATCACCAAGCTTTCGGAGCTATCGATCGCCCCTTCCTCAGGGGTCATAGTCTCAGAATAAGGGGTCGGCCATTTAGGACTGAGATGAGGAGAAATTTCTTCACTCAGAGGGTTGTGAATCTTTAGAATTCTCTACCCCAGAGGGCTGTGGAGGCTCCGTCGTTGAGTATATTCAAGACTGAGATCGATTAGATTTTTGGATATTAAGGGAATCAAGGGATATGGGGATAGGGCAGGAAAGTGGAGATGAGGTAGAAGATTAGCCATGATCTTATTGAATGGCGGAGCAGGCTCGAGGGGCGGAATGGCCTACTCCTGCTCCTGTTTCTTATGTTCTTGCGTTCATTCGGCCCATTGTGCCTGTGCTGGCTCTTTGAAAGAGCTATCCAACTAGTCCCACTCCCCTGCCCTTTCCCCATAGCTCTGCATATTTTTCCCCTTCAAATATGTATCCAATCCCTTTTGAAAGTTATTATTGAATCTGCTTCCACCACCTTTTCAGACAGTGCATTCCAGATCACAACAACTTGCTGCGTAAAAAAAAAAAAAAGTTTCCTCTTTTGCCAATTACCTTAAATCTGTGTCTGTGTCTGTATCCTCTGGTTACCGACCCTTCTGTCACTGGTGTCCTATGGTTACCGACTCTTCTGTCACTGGAACAGTTTCTCCTTGTTTAGTCTTTGTTTACTCTATCAAAACCCTTCATGATTTTGAACACTTCTGTTACATCTCCTTTTACTCTTCTTTGCTCCAAGGAGAACAACCCCAGATTCTCCAGTCTCTCCACATAACTGAAGTCTTTCATCCCGGGTACCATTGTAGTAAATCTCCACTGCACCCTCTCCAAGGCCTTGACATCTGTCCTAAACTGTCGAGCCCAGAATTGGACAGAATACTCCAGCTGGGGCCTAACCAGTGATTTATAAAGGTTTAGCATAACACCCTTGCTTTTGTACTCTATGCCTCTGAGATATGAATGCATACACATATCTGAGTTATACAAAATACCTACGTGTAAATACCTAGCACAGATACTGCTCTGTATATAGATTATACAGTGCATGTACTGTGTGTTTACATAGTATAACACTGCTGTCATTATAAAACCATGTCTTCTCTCACTAAGAAAATGTCACCAGAGGTTCTTTAGTATAGATAATGCAGTTAACATGTATTTAGCTGATTATTGCTGCAAACAGAGACCCTTGGTCCATTTGAAGAATTTGATGTAGGATTTTGATTTTGTTGATGGGAGAAAATTATAGAACTCATAATTTATCCCTATGCAAAAATGAGGTAATGAGGTGCAGTTCTCTGTGCAGTCAGTGAATCTATTCCTCAAGCTAAGCCCCATTTCAACTGGAGTGCCTGGTGCGTTACTGAGCTCATCACATCTGTATGTCCCATTAGACGCCTGGAAAACAGGTGTTAGGTTGCGGGTGGATGGAAAGTACAACAGTCTGCTGCTCAGCCAGATGAAAATAGTGGCCCTGCTTGGGCCGTAGGTTTGTTCGTCCATCTCCAAGAGTTTTTAAATCCCTTTTTTGCACAGTATGGATTGCTGCCAACTTTGAATACTCTGTTAAGATAATACAATGTTACTCTTTGTAAAGAGGGATTTTGCTACGGGTTGGTGACCAGTGGAAAGCTCTGGTACGAGAGGGTCCTTTTATCGGGCCCTTAATAGCATTTTATTTTCTTGGTGGCTTTTTTGCACTTTGTCACCTGAATGATTGATTGATAGATTTTGGACTTTTTGGAGTTTGTAGCACTGACTACACATTTGTCCTTTGTCCCCAGACTGCTTCTGGTTGCTTGATGCTCTCCTTCAGTACACCTCATATGGGGTGATGCCCCCGAGCCTAAGCCACTCTGAAAATCGGCAGCAACCTCCTTCTGGGACAGACCACCCCCTACCAGAAAGGATGGAAGGTAAGGCTGTTTGTTTGTAAAGTAGTGACTCAATTAAAACTGTACTATGGAGATGTTCCATCATAAAGTCTCTTCAGTGTTCCATCTGCAAACATGTGATTCCTCCTTTATCTGATTTATAGGCTTTACTCTGGGATTTGTCCATATATCAAGATGGTCATTTTCAATTATTGATGCTATTAAATGTAAAACTGAAATTTTATGAAAATGAGAAGCTTTAGATCAGGAATGCAGTATCCCCAAAAACATTTATTAACTTGTCTTGAAATATTTTTTAAATGTGGAATTTCCTGATGTGCAGTACATACATGATGTCAACAATTGCAGTATCTCATCAGTGTCGTACTTATTTTCCATTATTTGTTGGCTCGACACTGGTTGAGTATATTCAAGGCTCAGATCGATAAATTTTGAACTCTAATGGAATCAAGGGATATGGGGATCGGGCGAGATAGTGGAGTTGAGACCGAAGATCTGCCATGATCTTATTGAATGGCAGAGCAGGCTCGAGGGGCCGTATGGCCTAACTCTGCTCCTGCTCCTATTTATGTTCTTACATAAATGCAAAACTTGTTAATTTTTGATGACTGAACTTTAATTGGTGATACATTTTAATTGGTGACAAACTCCTGATGACAGAATTTATACCACTGTCTGTCATTGTGCAATTCATAATTGATAAATTAAAATACAAAGAGATCAACAGAAAATTTATTCCAACACAGCTTCATGCAAACATGCTCCATCTCCCCCTGCTGGTTTAGACATAAATTGCACGTTGAGTTCTTTGAAAAGCTGGAACACTGAACTGTTTCTTTTCTCAAGTAAAATTAGTTACTTTCTTTCGTATACATGAATGCGAGTTGGTACTATTTACTTTTGTATAACTTTTATGTTATTTAAATTATTTTATAGAGATGAATTTACGAACACCCCAAAATATTTAAAGTTTTATTCTAAAATCCAGGATATCCTTCAGAACAGCATTCGATTCTGATTTTGTTTTATCCAAATTCTTAGGCAACCACTTGTATCGATTTTCCAAGGTTCTTGAACCGCACCTTGCAGATCCCAAGCCGCGTCCTCTGCCAGCATGTCCTCACTTATCCTGGGCCAAACCGCAACCTCTAAATGAGACGGCACCAAGGTTAGTGTGTGACAGCAGATATCTACATCTTGGTTCATATCAATCTGTCTTTGTACAAATGATAATGAGGTGACAAAACACTAGCAACTTTAAAAAAAAAGTCCAAAGTGAAGCAAGTATTTAAATTTCACTCAACTGTAACCTTCAGTTCTATGGTACTTATTTAGAGGAGAGTCTCAGCCGTTCACAGGGTAGAGAGAAGAAAAATATAGACACTAAACAGAAGAGAAAGGGGAATAAAGGTTGGGGAACAGGTGGGCAAAGTTCCAAAGAAGGGTTTTGCAAAGAGTTTGGAAAGTAAGGAGAGAGTTGGCACGCGAGGGCTTTTCAGGGGTTCTTCTGGTGTGATAGCAAAAAGAACAGGTGTTGATGGTGGAACAGTGGAAGTCAGGAATGAAGCGTGCTAGAGAATGTGAAGTTGAGAAATCTGGTAGGGTGTGGTGAGTCTATGGAGAGATTAGGGTGACGGTCTTCTGTGGCAAGAGACGCAAGTGGAGTTTAGCAAGGAATTGGAAATGGGAGTGTGTGACTTTGTGCTGGAGAGTACACGTGCTGGGGTGTCCTGGATAGGTTGCAGTTTGAGGTGGCGGTGTAGCCAGCTAGGACAATATTGGAGAATTACAGCATTAAGATGGTGAGGGTAGGAGTATCGGAGGGGTAAGGGTGGAAGCAGACAGTACTTCGGAAATGACAGAAGTCTTGGTACCAAATCCGATATGATGAAAGAAGCTAAGCTTGGAATCAAGCAGGTCGCCAAGGCTTCCAAACTAGCAGACTATGCCTGAGGTAGCAACTGGGGCTGATGATATCTGAGGCAGAGGGATGTAGATGCTGGTACAAGCCAGAGGTTAGTTTTGGTTTTACCCACCACAGGAAGAAATTGACTCATCTTAATGTCAAGATAGGGTAGTGACAGAGTTGGTATTGATGGTGTAGGCAGAGAGCTAAATCTGGATGTTTCCAATTGGGTTTCCGTCCACACCACCGACACGGCCTTAACCAAAGTTGCAAATGACATCCTTCCTCAACCTCTCTGCAGCCTTTGACACGGTGGGCCGCACCGTCCTCCTCCAACGCCTTTCCTCCGTTGTCCAGCTCCGTGGTATTGCCTTTGCTTGTTTCCACTCTTACCTATCCAATTGTATCCAGAGCATCTCCACCAATGGTTCCCCATGCTGTTGCCTCGGAATTCCCCCAAGGATCTATCCTTGGCTCCCTTTCTTCCTCATCTGTATGCTGCCCTTTGGCGTCAACTCCCACATGTGTGCTGATGACACCCAGCGCTACACCTTCACCATCTCTCTTGACCCCTCCACTGCTATTGCTGTCAGACTGCTTGTCGATATCCTGTCATGGATGAGCCTCAATTTCTTCTAATTAAATATTGGGATGATTAAAGCCCTCATCTTCGACTTACACCACACACTCCTTACCCTCACTACTGATTCCATCCCCCTCCCAGACCATTGATTCTGGTTGAACCAGATATTTCATAACCTTGGCGTCCTATTTGACCGGGAGTTGAATTTCCAACTCCATATCCTCTCCATCACAAATACATTTCACTTCCAACTCCTAACTTTCTCCGCCTCTGTCCCTGCCTCAGCCCATGTGCTGCTGAAACTCTCATCCATGCCTTTGTCACCTATAATTCCTTCGCATCATTTATATGGTACCCCTTGGTGACATCATCCAAAAGCACTAATCTAATTATTATGTTTGCGTGACCACCACAGGTCTGACTGGCCGAAATCCCCCTGACCCATTTGTACTAATAGCAGTTATGCTTACACTTATCAGTGGAACTCATCAGGATAGTTCCCAAAATATGGAAGACAACTTTGGATTTGGGGGAGGGAGAAGTAACTGATATATGTTTTAATATGCCCTCTAAAAGACACCACCCTGGCCTGTGTAAGTAAAACCAACATACCACTGGTACAGGGAAGTTGGGGCCCATTACCTAATCGAGTGGGCAGTAAGTGACCATCTGTTTTGCCTCTCCTGGTAAAATTCCACTGGAGTTTTAAACTGCTGGTTAATCTGCAGGAGGGCAAAAACATTGAAAAGTTTTGAAAGCGATTCTGTACAATCACTCGTCCTTTTGTAACCCATCTATTCTTGGCCTGTTTGACTCAATTGACATACTTTGGATGGGAGACCATTCCATGTTTATATAGAGATTGGTTAATTTTACAATTGTATCCTCTAGCCCTGTAAATGTTTAATACAAGGTTAGCAGTGTTTTTTTGCAAGCTTTTTAATAGGATTTTCAGGCGTTCTTCAATGTCTGCATTGCTCAGCAGTTTCCTTAAAGTTGACACTGAGTAATGTTACCTTTGTATAAAGTCAGAATGGCATGTTTGCTTTTTCATACTGGGGTATGAACTCCTACTCAATCAAGTTGCATTGCTGTGAAGTTTATTGTGTGCCTTTATTGTACTGAAGATTGGTTGATCCAAGGTGGGGTTTGAAGAGTGGCTGCACATAACTAGTTTGCAATTGTCAGCGATTCACCTTGCTCTGAAAGAGAAGGCCTGCTAGGCACAGAGAATTGATATTTCTTTTTTAAAAAAACTGTACTATTTTAGAAGGAATTGTCAAAAAATATAAACTAGTGTCTGACCTAGAAGGTCCATGCTGTGCAAGGTGCTATGTTGTCATGACCGTATTTGAAGCAACATAGACACTTCAAATTACTGCAGTTAAACTATTGCATTATGAGAGGACCGTGATCCAGACTTCAAATAAAGATAATAGAAATACAATAGTTAAATAGATACAATATCTGCATTGATGGGGCAAGATTACCAAGACTTCTCTAACATCTCTAGCCTCTGTCCCTACCCCTCTCCCACTGCTGCTGAAATGCTCATGCATGCTTTCATCACTTCCAGGCTCAACTTCTCCAACATTCACCTCTGTTGGTTACAGTAATCAAAGATATGTTTTGTCTTCCCTCCACGCTGGCAACATTGCATACATTAGTATTTCAAGGACATGATATAAACCACTAAGCTAAATTACCTACCCCCTCTCCTCCACTGGAGATGGGACTGTCTGCAGACAGCTTAGTATGTTGTTTACTAACATACATCAGCAACCAGAATCTATTTTAAAAATGCAAAGCTAACTAGAAGAATGGTGATACCAAGTTTAATGTCATGTTTGGAATAAAAATAAATATGCTAATCTATCCTAAAGATTGCTTGTTGTCTGTTTTCCCACGTACCCTAAAGTTTTCATGGTTCCAGTCCTTATTCTATAAAGGTAAATAGTAATCCTGACCTCCACCTGGGATATACGAGATTGTGTCCTGGATCACATTAGGACTATGGGACTGCAAGCCATATCCACGATACCAGGAATGTATCTTTCTTTCAAAATATATGCAATATAGATATAAATGCAGTAGCTTACAAGTCCCCACTAACTTTATACAATTCGTGTGATCCAATGCAGCTTAGATTTAGATGCTTATCTCTTTCATTGCCGAATTCAATTCATGTATTTAAGATCACAACCTTGTGACCTACCAGCAATTTTAAAAATGGGTGTTTGTTACTGTCACTATTAAGCAGGTTAATGGTTGTAATGATAGCAAATTGCTTGCTCCAGAATACTTAGGGGGCAGTATCTGCATCAGTGGTATGTTCCATGGGATGCTATTGAAATACCATGTTCCATCCCGAGGAAGACCTGTGTAACGGGCTTGTGACGATTGAAAATGTGGTTGGTTCACCTTTGCATATATATTTTTTTCAAACTGGCAATGAGAGTACAAAATTAATACTGGACTTCAATACAGAAATGTCTAAAGAGAATTTGACGTTGAAAGCCAAACACAAGGACATTTTTATCAGGGCTAGTCGTTAACAGAAATTCCAGTCAGAAACTTCATTTGTTATTTTCTAGCTTTACAAAAGAATTTCCTGACAGCTGGTTTTGCACAACCCCCACCCTGTCTTCTCAAAAAACCCAGATTATGTTCTTTTCAGGAAGTCTTTTGTGTCCAGGGATTTAAATCTTTGACTTCCACTAAGCAGCAGCTTTCTATTCTAAATTATTTGTGCCCCTTTCATCCAGCCCACAAAGGCTGATTTCCAACACGAGTTTTAACTTGAAGTTATCCAAGTTGCAAATTGTGAATATTACTTAAAATAGCAAAGTATTATAAAGTAAATGAGCTTCTGGAGTAAGTACAAGTCTATGCCACAGGTAAACAACTTTTATTGTTCTTCCTCCTCAGTAACCTTTGGAAACACCAGAAGTTGTTGTCCATTGACCTGGACAAAGTGGTTCTGCCGAATTTTAAGCAAAACCGTCCCCAAGTGCGACCTTTATCACCAGGTGAAAGTGGGGCCTGGGACATTCCTGGAGGTGAGTACTGGAGTCACAGGATCTTTTATAGAAATCACTTGTACTCTGGGTAAACGTAAGCTGCGGAAATCAATTTTAGCGCATTGTGCAATCAGTTTTCCTGCCAAACCACTGCTGCGAATTGGAAAGTGAGCAGAAAACAGGGTGATTATACTGGTGACTCCTCCCAGCCCAGACTGTCGAAGAGTGTGCATTCCAGTGACTCATTTCACAAGTGAAACAACAATGGGAAGGTGTGCACAAATAACTCTTTATTCTTAGCATTTCTGAGCTAGATTCAGAATCGTTGCTGAGCACATTGTGTGATGTGAAACGCTGGGTGACCTTTCATGTGATTGATAATGCCTTTGCATCGCTGTTAAAGATCATAATGTGGAGATGCCGGCGTTGGACTGGGGTGGACAAAAATGAGAAGTCGCACAACACCAGGTTATAGTCCAACAGATTTATTTAATTTTATTTAATGTAAATCTGTTGGACTATAACCTGGTGTTGTGCGACTTCTCCTAAAGATCATAATGGGAGACCTTTTTTCTGATGACTTCTTTGATTTCTGAGTGGTATTAAGTAGTTGTGGGGTTGGAAGAAGATGAGCGAAGCTGAGTAAGTAAAATACTGTTGAAAATCTTCGAATCGAAATAAGCATTCTCTGGCTTTGATGCTCCATTTGTCTTCAGATTACTTCAACAAAGGGAATTTTCAGCATGAACTAGTTACAGCGAGAATGATTTTTTTTAGGGTGGTGTAAATCTCAAACTACATACTTAGTCTGCTGCAAGTGTTTGATGTCACCAGGATAGTTGGAAGGCAATTCAAGATGCAAATTGTAAGAATAGCAGACAGTCCTTTAGAGAAATGGGTTCTATTGTTCTTCAATGATCTGCAGCACAGCAAAACCAGCCAGCTGAATTCATACAACTAACAGGATAAGTACACTTGTTCAGTTTAATGTCTTATTTTTCAAAATAATGTTTAATGTTGCACTAAAGTAGCTTGTGCCAGGAAGACTGGCTTGTGACCATAGACTTTGAAGATCTGTATTTTCATATCAAAATAGGAGAATCCTACAGCAGTAAATGAAGGAAACTACCAGTATAAAGTTCTCCCCATTTTCTCTAATATGCCAGGGCTTTCAGTTTTTAAAAATTATAACATTACCTTCACATAAACCCACTTCTAGACGATTAACTTGTTCAAATTCCACACTCCGTGCTGCATGGATAGCCAACCAGTGGTTGCCAAATGTACAAGGAGGATGAAGTGTTGCCGGTAAATTGAGGTCAAATCTCCGAGCTAGCACAGGATCGGCCCTTCATAGTTCCAGATAACTCTGGATAGAGCTTCATTGGCCAATCCAGACCATGCAGCCCACCGGGTGCTGAATCAGAACCAATCACGGTATTCATTTTCATAGTCCAAAGTGTAGGAATTGTTAAAGCTAGCTCCACTTTATTGCACAGCCTTTTATCTCAGGAAGCATCCAAAGCTATTGAGATGTTGAGGTAAATGTACTTCACAGTTCGTTAATGAACTGTGAGGGAGGGGCTTTTGGATCTGTTATGCTGTTATCTTATTCCAAGTGAGCTGCCAGCCTGGATACTGCTCATACCAGTTTATTGAACATTTGCAATGGTATGATTGGCTGTTTCAATTTTGGGAGGATATTTTTGGGGAGGGAAGAGAAGATGCATTATTTGAGATGTGAATCATTTGTCCTATTTAAGATGGCTCTTCAGCATCAGCAGTGTGTATTCTACTGCATTTCCACATAATAAATTCAGAAGATGGTATCTGCACACTTAATGCCTCAATCCTCCATTTTGAAACTGCAGGAGCAGGGACTGCTTCCTTAAGTGGAGCTGCTAGAGCTCATCCATTTCTTGGGTTTTGCATATATAAGTTCACTTACAGACTATGACTCCTTGCTTTATTGGGCTACTTCTGTTCATCAACTCACTAAGCGCCAAACCAAATTTATTTGTGGTTCCTCTATTTTAGCTCAATGATGAAGGAGGTTGAGTACTGTTGCATTTAGTTGTGATTTGTTTGTTTTTAAGGTATAATGCCTGGCCGATATAACCAAGATGTGGGACAGACGATTCCGGTCTTTGCTTTCCTCGGTGCTATGGTGGTCCTGGCGTTCTTTGTGGTACAAATAAAGTCTAAGAGCAAGCCAAAGAGACGGAAGCCACGGGTCAAACGTCCTCTACTACTTCAGCAGGTGCACCCGCCAAAGACACCCTCTGTGTGATTGGGACAGTGGGCAACGGCTAATCAAGACACCTCCACTGAGGACAGAGAATTGTGCTGTTGGCTGCTCCAAATGAGCATAGTGTGTTGTAAGAATACCCACTAAAGACACTTGATTGGTTTGCTGACATTATTGACACGGCTACATTTAAAGACAATGTGATTTTAGCTGAGTTGAGGAGACCTTTTTACGGCAACCATAACTACCAAAGACATTGTGTTTGGTTGCTTTATATTTATATTTCCCTGGGAACAGAATTGTTCTAAACAAATCAGCCAGTACAGACATTGGGACCTCTTTCTTCAGTTCTTGGTTTTATTTTATTGTCATCATGTAGAACACTCGTTTTGTTACAAGGACATTTATTGGTGGGAAATGTATTTTGTAACGTGAATCCACGTCCTTGCCATGCTTGAGTAAAGAATGAATTACTGATTCGGATAATGTGCACAGTTGGCACCTGGCAAGAATAATGGATTGAGAGGAAACTGTACCAAGGGGCTCTGTGCTTGAATTGACTTATTTTTATAAAATGGAAACTACCATAACTCACTGTAAATATTTAAGATGGCAGTTTGCAACCTATTTTCACCATTGTCGGTGGAATAAATTTACAGCTCTGCAAGTACACAGTGTCTGGAAAGTTGATTAGATTCTTGTCCATTCCGATGGCACAAAGGGAGTTGGACCAAGTATGTCGCACCTTCACACACGGGTTTGTGCCGGCGTGATAGTTGGGAGTTAAAAAAAAATCCTTTCGCAAAGTGCGTTGAGCAGGTTATCCTGGCAGTTTGGTCACTCGCCATCCTTTGACTGCCCAACCAGGGCTTGTGTCTATACTTGTGGAATGCAGATAGGTAATCTTGTTTTGATGCATTTTCTGATGGTGAGCTGCAATTTAATCTCCTGGTTCACGGTGGCATGGGCCGTAAGACAAGTGCATCGTAGCTAGTTGATCCAGTATGAGTCGCCATCCTGACTGCTCATGTACGTCCTTACTACTGTTACCCCTGCGTCCTCTTTCAGTGAAAGGCAGGGAACAGTGCTGGGGACTTGGGGATGTTTTACCTTTTCCTTGCAGTGTGAAACTGCTATGATTTCAATTTCATAATTCAAATGTGGCGGAAGCAGTAATATTTAATAGGGAGACGGACACAAAAGAGATGGAGGGAAAGGACGGAGCAACTCATGAAGACGGCCATGTGGTACTGAGGTGTCTCTACCAGGAGAAAAATGCTTCTCTGTTGTCCGCTTAACTAGTTTTGACAACAAAATTGAGAAAAGAATGAAGTTATGACCCCCCTCATTGCTAATTTTGCTGGCAATTTAGCCTTTAAGTCGCTCGCCTGTTGCAGTACTGCTGTCTTCCACAAGAGGTCACTTTGTGCAGCATGTTGCTGAATTTGCAAGCACCAGTGACATTCAGTGGCAGAAATCGGGTACTGCAATAGTTAAAAAAAAAAGTCAAGTAAAATTTGAATTTTGTTTCTAATTTGAGCTAATTTACCTTGTAAAATTCCCTAGCTCATGATACCTGTTGTAAAATCCCCAAAATAGAGCCATGCTACTCAAATTGTGAGAATGCTTTATTACCGTCTTTCGGATAAGACATTAAACCGAGGCCCCGTCTGCGCTCTCAGGTGGACGTAAAAGATCCCATGGCACTATTTTGAAGAGCAGCAGGGGAGTTATCCCTGGTGTCCTGGCCAATATTTATCCCTTAACCAACATCACAAAAACAGATTATCTGGTCATTATCACATTGCTGTTTGTGGGACCTTGCTGTGCGCAAATTGGTTGCCGTGTTTCCCACATTACAACAGTGACTACACTTCAAAAGTACTTCATTGGCTGTAAAGCGCTTTGAGACGTCCGGTGGTCGTGAAAGGCGCTATATAAATGCAAGTCCTTCTTTACTGTAGCACAGGGTAATAAAAATTAAAAATTCATAATCTTGTTATACATTTTATATACTGAAAATGTTCCTCTAAAACCAACATTTCCTTCAGCTGGGACTCTCGTCTTCAAAAAAAAAAAAAAATGTTTCCTGATTGGGTTAAAAGCAGTTCTGACACCGATTTTCAGTGGATGACTCTGTGCAGGTTTGACCTGATTGTGTCATTGGAGTGCCCAGATTAAACAGCTGACTGTATCCTGTGGTGGTGTCTGGCATTCGACCAGTTAACTTGTTGCTGCAGAAGTAAATAATTGTGTTTGTGATGCTGGAAAGTTACAGTGGTGTGTTGCAGCCTGATAATAAGCCTGGGCCGGCTGGGGAAGTGTGGTAATTGGTAAAGCTTCTAATTGTAAATACTGTAGGCATCTTTTATAATAATCAATCGGATAAGTAAAGTGGAGGAGGCTGCAGTTTGTGGAGAAATTGGCTGGCGGCAATGCAACGGTCGTAAAAGAGCAGTGTCCAAACCTTTTCTCTTAGGCCATTTTGGTGCAAACCATGGAGCCCCACCTGCTTAATCTAAAGTTTAAATGAATATTCCTATTAATTTGCATATATCATAAACTGCTGACGGGAACAGATCTTGGTGTTCGGCTGCTGGTAAAGTGTTCAAAATTTGCTCAATTTTATTTTTGATGTCCTCTCAATCCTCTGATGCGTTGCTAGCTCGTACCACATAGTGTTGTACCTGACCTACAACAACTTTTAGTTACCGCCGTCCAAGTTTTTATCAGTTGAGAGTTATCTAACTTATAAAGGTTTTGGGTGTGGAAGTCTTTACCAGTCCCCCATATTCCATGTAGAATTTTGTGTCTAGTAAGGTCAGAAGTAGATTATATGGACATAACTGGTTTGCAATAATAAAATGAACTCCGAAGCTAAACCCCAAAACTAAACGGCTTAAGAGAAGCACAAATGTGACAGTTTTCACTATTTGGGGATTCTGTTGTCAAAGAACAGTAATGGAGTTTTGTGTTGAGCTTTAATTTTCTTGTGCGAGTTTGGAATATCATTCTCTGTGTACTGAGCTCCACAAATTTGGGAGACTTATTTAATGGGTCTACACAAAATGTTCTGCATCACTGCACTGGAACGTTTCCATTGTTGGATGGCTGATCAGCCTGCTCTCTGCTGCTTATATTTCTTACTCTGCTGATTTTCTCCTGTTTGACTATTGTGGTGATTTGGTTTGGAGTCTACACCCCTCTCTGTGGGCATGCTCATCAGTGAGGGAGCAGTGCTGAGACCAAACTCTTCCAAACCAACAGATCTACAAGATTCAAACAGGAGAAAGTGGAGTATGGAATCTAAGCACAAATAGAAACTACATTTAATAGGGTGGATACTCTGGGCTCATGCACCATAGTTTGGACACCACAAACATAAAGGAACTCAATTGAATCATTTGGGGCTCACAAAACAGTAGGCCCAGATGGAGTAAGAGCATATTAAACAAGCAGGGGAATGGTGGGTACATGTTTTAGAGTTCACTGGGCAAATGGGTGATTTTACCTCCTCTGTCCCCCAAGGATCTATCCTTAGCCCCCCCCCCCATCTATTTCTCCTCTACATACTGCCTCGACGACGACATCCAAAAACACAATGTCAGGTTCCACGTGTACGCTGACACACCCAGCTCTACCTCACCACCACCTCTCTCGACCCCTCCGTTGCCTCTAAATTGTCATGCTGCTTGTCCGTCACCCAGTATTGGATGAGCAGAAATTTCTCCCAATTAAATATTGGGAAGACCGAAGCCATTACCCACAAACTCCGTTCCCTAGCCACTGACTCCATCGCTATTCCTGGCCACTGTCTGAAGCTAAACCAGACTGTTCCCAACCTCGTTGTCCTATTTGACCCTGAGCAGAGCTTCCGACCCCATATACTCTCCCATCACTAAGACCGCCTACTTCCTCCTCCGTAACATCGCACGTTTCTGCCTCCGCTCGTGTTGCTGAAACCCTCATCCATGCCTTTGTTACCTCTAGACTCGACTATTCCAATGCTCTCCTGGCTAACCTCCCACCTTACACCCTCCATAAACTTGAGCTCATCCAAAACTCTGCTGCCTATATCCTAACTTGTACCAAGTCCTGTTCACCCATCACTCCTGTTCTCACTGACCTACATTGGCTCCTGGTCCAGCATCACCTCGCTTTTTTATATATATATAAAAATATTCTTATGCTTGTTTTCAAATTCCTCCATGATCTCGTCCCTCCCTATCTCTAACATCCTCCAGACCTACAACCCTCCCAGATCTGTGCTTCTCCAATCCTGGCCTTTGCGCATCCCTGATTTTTATTGCTCCACCATTGATGGCCATATCTTCAGCTGCCTAGGCTCTAAGCTCTGGAATTCTCTCCTTAAACCTCTCCACACCTCTTTCCTCCTTTTAAGGTGCTCCTTAAAACCTACCTCTTTGACCAGGCTTTTGGTCACCTGTCCTAATGTATCCTTGTGTGGCTCAGTATCAACTTTTGTTTGATAATTGCTCCTGTGAAGCGCCTTGGGACGTTTTACTATGTTAAATGTGCTATATAAATGCAAGTTGTTGTTGTTGTAATTGGGCAGTTGAATCCTTCGGGAATCAGCTGTGTGATCCCGTACTATTCATAAGATTGGCCCACATCCTCAACAAATATTATAATGGGAATATCTAGGCAGATGAGAAAAGTTGGGTGAAAAATATTCGGAGACCAGCCAACATTTAGCAAGTGGATAGCTAAACAGTAAATGGCATTTACATTTTGGAAACGGTGATAGTGATTACACAGTGATGGCCTTTTACAACTTTCAGCATTCCGAACATTTGCTCAAAAAGCATCCAGTGAGCAGAGAAGTGCCTGGAACTTGCAATTTAAGTATTGTTTTCATGGCAACATTCCTTTACATCTAGCATTCAACAGTTTTGTTATCTGTATTTTACAACATCCCTAATCTTCTTGAGATTATTTTCCACAGCCGGAATAGTTTTATTTTTAATTGAGACACTCGGTGTACCGCAAAGGTCCATAATACAGGATGACTGACACTTGGCACTTCTGAAATACAGGAGGAAGTCTAAAAGACACCAAAAACACAGGTAAGTTGTTAAGTGACTAGAAGTGTTACTTCAAAATAGTACAGCAATAAGAAAACGGTCGAGGTGTGTTTGGGTCAGTGTTGCCACGTTGGGTTGCAACAGCTGCTAAGGCAATTAGAATGTTGCAGCTTCTAAGCAGAGCTGCAGGTTATAATCCAGAAGATAACACAGACACTGAAACCATGGTGTAGTTTGTCCAGCTTTGGTTACTATTCTATCGGAAAGGCTTAGACAGTCAGGGAAAAAGAATCATTAAGCTATGAAGAAAAGAGAACTAAATTGCATTGGAAAAAAATAGAGGGAGCATGGCACATTATTAAAAAATATTGAAAGGAATGGTATTGGGATTTGGGGGGGGGGGGGGTGGTGGGAAACAATTGATCTGATTGTGAACCGAGTGAATCTCAAATTAAACACCCTATACTTTGAAATGTATGGACCAACTCTCCGCCCCTGAAAATATCTAGCATGTCGTTCCATCTAAATTGAGTGTTGCGTTTTGGAGTTTTCATAGTACTTATTCTATTTGGGGTCAGCATCACTGGCCACTACTATAAGGATGTGAACACCAGATGTATTTGTTTACCATTATGCAGAAAAATAAACAGTACTCGGTACAGCCTGCTTATAGTAATTACAAACTTTACAGTCCTCGTCAAAATGCCAAAGCAACAGAAACGCTTCTCTTGCACGACCTTTCAACGTAAAACTGATCCTTGCTCACTTTATACGCGGTGAAAGGCTGCCACAGAGCCAGATCTAGCTCATTCTCTCGGCTTGCTTTAAACTCTGACTGACTTTAGAGGTCAAGTTGGCCTCGGGTATATCATTAAACATAGAAGGTGCAATACTGGAACAGGTCATTTGGTCCAAACTGTCTGTGCCAGGGTTTACCCTCCACATGAACCAATAGTCCTAATCACATTGGGCCACCCTTTTCCCATATCCCTTCTTTTTCTTTCATCGACCTGTCCAATCTAATCTTGAATGTTGACATAGTTTCTGCCTCAACCGCTAACCCTGGAAGTCAGTTCCACAGCCTCACAATTCTGGAAAAAGTTTGTCTTACTCTGTTCTAAATCTCTTATCTTTAATCTTGTGTCTATGACCCCTTATTCTGGACCCCTCAACCACTGGAAATGGTCTGCTTCGAGCTATCCTGCCCCATTCTTTCCTAATTTTAAACACTCCTATCATATATCCTGTAATATGCATTGTTTTAATGAAAAAGACCCTTTTTTTCCCCCTTTGTATTATTTGTATTTCCTCACATGAGTCATGCAGCATCCCAGTGAATCTGCATTGTACCCTCTAATACTTCAATGTTGTTCTTATAGTGTGGACCCCAATACTTCATATGGTACTCTAAGGTCTGAAGGTTTTATATAGGTTTATCATTACCTCTTGTCTTTAAATTCTATACCTTTTATGATAAAACCTAGAATTTGTTTATTTATTTTTTTACAGCCTGGTCAACTTGAGGTGCTGTCTTTTTAAGTTCCTGTCAACCCCTACCCCTATATCCCTCTGCTCTTCCACAGCTCTGAGCATGCATCTTGGCTCAGTGGTAGCACTCTTGCTTCTGAATCAGAAGGTTGTGGGTTCAAGTCCCACTTGAGACTTGAGCACGATATCTAGGCCGACGCTTCAGTGCAGTATTGAGGGAAGCTGCACTATCAGAGGTGACATTGTTGGGATGAGATGTTAAACCGAGGCCCCGTCTGCCCTCTCAGTGGATGTAAAAGATCCATGGCACTATTTGAAGAAGAGCTGGGGAATTCTCCCAGTTTCCTGGCAACAGTTATCCCTCAACCAGTGTCACTGAAGCAGATTATCTAGTCATTTATCTCCTTGTTGTACACAAATTTGCTGCAGCATTTCTCTATATTACAGCAACTGCACTTCAAAAGTACTTCATTGGCTGTAAAGCACTTTGCAATGTCACGAGGTAGTGAAAGGCATTGCAAGTTTCTTTCTTGTATACTGAGAGTTTTAGACATGTATGTATCGCATAATTACTCTGGGTCAGCAACCGTTCACAGGTTATCAATTACACAATGTTTGTCCACCCAAATACATCTGACATTGTAGTAAAGCTCAAAATACATCTCCCAGCCCGTCTGTAGCCAACCAGTGTCAAGCTGACCAAATTGAATAGAACGACCTGTAAGCAGCGAGGTGTCAAGATATGTTTCTCGAGCAATTCATCTGAAGTGAGCCTCTAATGTCTCGTGTAGTTTGCAGAAAGAGCCAGCAGAAGCCAGTGTATGGTGATCTAGGGCAAGAATCAAGATCTAGTTCAGTCTTCAGGTCAAGCGAGCTTGGAGAACAAGGATAATTGGAGCAGGGCAAGGAAGGACTGCAACACTGGAGGCCAGAGTGATGAAGTACAGCAGGATGTTGGTGAGAGGAAGGGGGCGATTGATAGCTGGTGCAGAATGCCTTTTTTTTCCTCTAATTCCCCGATAGCAATAGTACTAATGGAAGAGGCCACTGAATGTGCCACAACTAATTCGTATCTCTGCCATTCAGGTACGCTATTTAAAATTAAACTTAATATTTATTAATACTTGATTTTTATTTTTTCCACCTCCTGAAATGTTTTATTTTGGTAAATGTGCTATTAAAAGTGCAAGTTGTGAATTGTAGCACTCTCTGTGCCAACCCAGCCAAGATCAGCGGACACTCACTGTCCAAGATTCAAAACTGGGATCCTCTGATCTGCACGACTGTTCCATGCTGTCTTTACCAAATGAGCCGTCGAATTATTTAGAGATTTATAAGCAAAATAAAGTGACCCCGATTACAAACCACCTTAAACATACACAAATGCGCATTTTGAGGCATGATATTCATTAAAATATGCTTTTGAGTCACTCTCCATGATAAAGGTGTAACACCACTCACTGAAACGTCATCTAATGAATGCACAAGTGCTTGGAACTTGTGGTCTGAGCATTGTTTCCAAGGCAATTTTCTTTGACATATAGCAATCAAGGCAATTTTGTTCTATAATTATACGTTATACCATCACTAATCTTGAGATTTGTTTCCACACCTTGATGTGGCAGTTCTGAAATATAGGAAGAAGTCTAAAAGGGGGCAAACTCTGAGCTAAGGTGGTGTCGACCACTGCTATTTTAAAATAATATAGCACTAGGAGAAAGGTCTGGGTGTGTTTGGATCAGTGTTGCTACAACTGCCAGGGCAACTAGAATGTTGCAGCTTCAAACCACAGCTGGAGATTGTAATCCAGAGGGTCGCACACACACTGCAAAACACTGCAGGAGCCATGGTGTACTTTGACCAGATTTGGATGTCATTTTTTTGGGAAAGACATTGGAAAGAAGAGGTCATTGAGATACTAAGGTAAGTGAACTAAATCTAATGGAGCACATGACATTTTCAAAATATTGAAAGAAGTGGTATGGATATTTGGGGAAAAACAATTGGCCTGATTGTGAACAAGTGAAATGCAATACCCTGTCAAGTCTCCAGCACCAGACATGTCCAGCCTGTAGCTCAGTCAAAATTGAGTTTGGGAGTTTTTATGCTCAGTATATTACTTGGGTTCAGCATTGATCAACACTCCATGAGCAGACTTCATGTCTCCTACAAAGCAGTGTGTATCTTTATCTGCCCAATATCTGGGTAAATGTAGTGAGATCCTGGGATCAAATAGAGTATCCTACTCTGTACTCCGGCATTCTGAAATATTGCGCATAACCACCTTATCTTTGGTAAGTAGATGATTTATAGACTCTTGTCAGGCTATAAGCCAACAGACACATTCATTTACCATTGTACTCGATATAATCTATTTACATTAATTACAAACTTTACTATTTCCCTCAAAATGCCAAAGCAACAAAAGTTCTTCTCTTGCATTATCTTGCAATATAATATTGATCCTTGCTCACTTCTTACATGGTGAAAGGCCACATAGAGCCACATCTAGCTTCAGCTATATCATTGAACATCCTTTGAAGATATACTGAAACCAGGAGCATTAGACAACCGTGCATCTCAATTTAAATCAGCAGCCATTTACAAGTTATCAAATACACAGAATGTTTGTCCACACAAATACACTTGACATTGTAGTAAAGCTCAAAAGACTTCTCAGCCTGTCTGAGTGAGAGTCAAACTGACTACAGTGAATAGAATGATCTGCAAACAACAAGGGGTTGCATAAGGTCAGAAATTGGGATGTTTGCTGATGAGTGCACAGCCATTCACAACTCCTCAGATAATGAAGCACTCTATGCACGCATGCAACAAGACCTGGATGACGTTCAGGTTTGGGCTGATAAGTGGCAGGTAACATTCGCGCCACAGAAGTGCCAGGCAATGACTATCTCCAACAAGCGAGAGACTAAACACCACCCCTTGACATTCAATGGCATTACCATCGCCGAATCCCCCACCATCAACATCCTGGGGGTCACCATTGACCAGAAACTTAACTGGACCAGCCACATAAATACAGTGGCAACAAGAGCTGGTCAGAGGCCAGGTATTCTGTGGCGAGTATTTCACCTCCTGACTCCCCAAAGCCTTTCTACCATCTACAAGGCACAAGTAAGGAGTATGATGGAATACTCTCCACTTGCCTGGATAAGTGCAACTCCAACGACACTCAAGAAGCTCGACACCATCCAGGATAAAGCAGCCTGCTTGATTGGCACCCCCTCTACATTCACTCCCTCCACCGGTGTACCGTAGCTGCAGTGTGTACCATCTACAAGATGCACTGCAGCAACTCCCAAACCCGCGACCTCTTCCACCTAGAAGTACAAGGGCAGCAGACACATGGGAACACCACCACCTCCAAGTTCCCCTCCAAGTCACACATCAGCCTGACTTAGAAGTATATCGCCGATCCTTCATCGTCGCTGGGTCAAAATCCTGGAACTCCCTACCTAACAGCACTGTGGGAGTACCTTGACCACGCGGACTGCAGCGGTTCAAGAAGGCGGCTCACCACCACCTTCTCAAGGGCAATTAGGGGTGGGCAATAAATGCTGGCCTTGCCAGCGACACCCACATCCCATAAAAACGAATTTTTAAAAAAGTGCCACTTTAGAGTGACCCTCTTGCATCCAGACCATAATGTATATGTGTAGTTAGCAAAAACCTGTATTACAGCTGTGTGTGATTTGTGTCCAGCAATAAAAAAGCAGATGGTCTAACAGACAAAGAAAAGCATTTTTGTCAAGAGTCACGGCAAGAAAACAAAAATAAGACCTCACCTGCCTAAAGTTCATTGTAGCAGTCCCTTCCTACTCTACAGGCAATTCTAACATTACTGCGATGAACGGACCAGGCCAAACTTTGTCCCCACTGCAAAGCCATCAAAGTTAAAGCAGCTGTATCATTCTCCCTGGTTAAACAGATTACAAACAGTCACTTAATAAGACTTCATGTATAAAGTAATGATTTGCTGGAAGTGAGTTATAGGCTATAATCTAATCACAGGGCTCGGGTGATATATCTTGGAACGGTATGATTAGGTTATAACCAATTAACTGGGATTAAGTTTAGAATTAAATTAATATACTGCTTATTTAAGCACCCCACAATATTCCAATATTGGCTCCGTTTTTGTTTCAGCACTGACTCAGTGACGGCAGTTTTCTTTGCTCATAAAATCTACGATCAATGCTGGAACTGTCATTCTCCTGTACACTGAAATTTTCTTAAACTCTTAACAGCTTGCTACATCTCTCCCTACTTTCAAAAGCCTCGGCAAAATAAGATCATTGGCAAAAGAACCTGAGAGGAGATATTCAGCAAGTTGTTGTGATCTGGAATGCACTGCCGGAAAGGGCGGTGGAAGCAGATTCAACAGTAACTTTCAAAAGGGAATTGGATAAATACTTGAAAAGGAAGATTTGCAGGGTTTTGGGGGAAAGAGCAGGGGGGGGGGTGGGACTAATTGGAGAGCTCCTTCAAACAGCTGGCACAGGCACGATGGGCCGAACGGCTGCCTCCTGTGCTGTAAGATTCAATGAAAATTTATTTCACCTGCAAGAAACAAGGTAAATGTGATCCAAATCTTACACACCCACCACCTCTTCAATGGTGCTTTCACTCAGACTCAATGTCCTCTATCAGTCTGATGCCATGACAGCAGAAAAGGGGCACTTCCATTGCTTTTAAGAGCAATGATTCCTGGTGTGGAAATCTTGCAAAACATTCCGAACTTTTGCCCCCCACTTTTTTTTTCTTGGTGTCCAATTCCATTGTGAGGTGCCTTGGCAGTTTCACTATGTTAAAGACACTATCAGAAGTGAGGCTTACAGCATGCTGATGTATAGTAACATTAACCCAGCAAGATTAATGCATTTTATAACTTGAGTTTAATTAGACAAATACTTCCAGTTGATTTAGTGGGGAATACAATGAGCACTCAGCATTGCCAGCAGGTGTAAGTACTCCTTTTCTGCAGTTGGCCTGACTGAGGGCATTGAGTCAGAGTGAAACTGAAAGACCAACAGTGAGTTTGGGGAAATTCCAAGCAAAGGAAGCCCAGAATTATTGATCTAAATGTTTCTGACGCTCAATCTTAAAGCAACCAAACCTATTGTTCTATTCCCATCAGTCTGTGTATGTATCACCCCAAGATCCTAAAATAATCTTCTTGTACACTTCGCTTAAATGCCAGAGGAAGTCTGTGCTGTGGTACTGAGTTTTGGTTGTAACTAATTTAGATTATTAGTTGCTTGGTGTTTTACAGTTCGGAGTGGTCGTCACTATCGGCTGTGTAATGGCATGATATGAAATTACTCATTTATTTTGTTCACGATCTTAGTGGAATATTTTGCATGATCCCTACATCAGGCAACAGTTTCCCTTTAAATGTGGGGAAAGTGCTCCTTGTCAGCTGTCATGATATCAAGAGCATTGAGTCAGAATGAAACTGCAAACAAATTAAAGTGAGTTCCGGGAAATTGAAGCAGTGACTACTGAACAAGCATTTTAAATTCGGCAGCAATACCAAAAGGATGGAAATCATCGTTTATGAAACAGCCTGTAAAAGATTTCAGTTTGTCACTGCAGCGAGTTTGGAGACAGGTAAAAACAGATGGTCTAGAACTAACTGTAAGGTTTGTCTTGTATGTTTTTTTGTGACAGTTGGTAATATATATATTTTTAAATACGCCAGAGACTTGTCTGCAACAAGAGTGGCAGGAAACATCACCCCACAAAATGGGGTAGGGAAAAAACTGAACAATAGACCTGTAACTCATTTAAAAATAGAGCCCATGTCTGTGTATTTTGAAAGGTGGTTATTTACATCAAAGTAATAGTTCATTTGATGTGTGATAAGAACACTCCTTTCCTGGTGCAGCGTAACTAGCTCACTAAATCTTAGTGCCATGTAATGGGGATTGATATAAGGTCTGAGCTGCTTAGTTCCCAACCCAAGCTACGTTGAGTGGGGTTGTGTTGTGCGGAGGTTGTAGTGGGCCTTAATGGTGGGGCTTGGGAGGCAGGGGGAGAGAGAGATAATTGAAAGGAAGAATTGTGTTTTGACTGTCCTTGGCACCTCCTAACAGCAGGTTTGAGATAGCATTGGGGCAGTCTGGCAGCAAGCTCTGTGTTTGTCCTTTTGGTTGCAAACTGGTCAAGCAGATGTTTGGAGTAAACGTACAGGAGTGGGACTTAATCAAAAATATCCCCCTGGAAAGGAAAAAGTTTAAAATAAGTACATCCAGCTTCTGATGGGTGCTGATAGTGCTCGTTTATAATTTATTTCTCCATAACAGATGCGACTCATTTCTAACATCCAGCCTGATCTGGCATAATTTCTTTGGAAATATTTAGAGACACTTTTGCCGAGTTTGTGAAGGGGGCAGAGTGCAGTAACATGGTGATCTATTCTAGATCATAGTGGCACGGTGTGCGATGCCTTGTTCACAAGGTGTGTAATCAGACGTTATTCATTATAGGGGATACACAGCTTCAGCTACAGGGAGCCCTGGAGAAGGAGTTTACAACTCTGGGATTTTACTTTACACCACAATCTCAATAAGTAGCTGCATCAATCTCAAGGACTGCCTCTCCATCTTCCTCCACTCTCTCTTCTCTCTCTGTGTATAAAATCTAAGTTGCATTGAGTGGGGAGGTGCTAAGCGAATAATTAGCAACAAAGGGAGCCTTTCCTCCTGCTCCCTGAAGTCTTCAGAAAGACCCTAAAGCCCCCCTGTTCCAGCATCCAATTGCTTCTTAAATGAATCCCAAGGCTCTATCTGGCAGTCCTTTCCAAGTGTTGATCGCCCTTTTGTGCAAAGAACATTCTGATCAGTTCTAAATTTACTAATTTGAACCTCCTGGCTCCTTGTCCTACCCTCAATTTAGTTTAAAATAATATTCTAAACCTATCTTTTACATTAAATATTTTGTCTGCCGGTTAAAGATCAATTCTCAGATGTCTCCTCGGGGACTGAAAAGCCCACGATTCTCCAGGCTCTCCTCATTAGCTCAGACCTTCGACACTAGGAATTAGCCTCATGGCTCTTTTTCTGCACTGGATCAAGTCCTTGAATATCTCTCCTTTGCATCTCGCTGACCAGAACTGTACTGTACTGTAACTTTTTGTCTTGTATTCTACTGTATTTTCTATGTGGTTCAGCATCCTATTTATTGGCTTTGCTGCTTGCTGCTCTGCATTGGTTGGACATGTTGAGCATCAAGTCTGTAAGATTCCTGTGTCTCTTTCAACTTCACCCTTTGCTATTTCAAAACCATTCCTGCTGTACATGTAACACCCATTTTCTCTTCTGTGTAGGACTTTACACTTGTGTGCATTAAATTCTTTCTGCCATTGTGCTGCCCACACACACATTTTCTCCAACTCATTCTGTAATTTCTGACTGCCTCCTCTGTTTCCAGTGCCCCTCCTATATGGAATTAGCTGCAAATCTAGTCAATTTGCATTGAGTTTCTGAATCAGTGATTGATGCAAATTACAAGGTATTTACAGCAGTGAAACCGACCATTTGGCTCAACAGGTCCATGCTGGTGTTTCTGCTCCACACAAGCCTCCTCCTACCCTTCTTCTAACCCCATCAACATATCCTTCTATTCCTTTGTCCCTCATGTGCTTATCTAGCTTCCCCTTGAATGCATCTATGCTATTCACCTCAACTACTCCCTGTGGTAGTGAGTTCCACATTCTAACCACTCTCTGGGTAAAGAAGTTTCTCCTGTACAAAATTATGAGGGGCATAGATAGGGTAGATAGAAAGGAACTGTTCCCCTTAGTAGAGGGGTCAATAACCAGGGGGCATAGTTTCAAGGTAAGGGGCAGGAGGTTTAGAGGGGATTTGAGCAAAAAGTTTTTCACCCAGAGGGTGGTTGGAATCTGGAACTCACTGCCTGAAAGGGTGGTAGAGGCAGGAACCCTCACAACATTCAAGAAGCATTTAGATGAGCACTTGAAACGCCATAGCATACAAGGCTACGGACCAAGTGCTGGAAAATGGGATTAGAATAGGCAGGGCTTGATGGCCGGCACGGACATGATAGGCCGAAGGGCCTCTTTCTGTGCTGTATAACTCTATGACTCTATGAATTCCCTATTGGATTTTATTAGTGACTATCTTATAATTATGGCCCCTAGTTCTGGTCTTGATCGCAAGTGGAAACATCTTCTCTACGTCTACCCTATCAAATCCTTTCATAATCTTGAAGACCTCGATCAGGTCACCCTTCAATCTTCTCTAGAGAAAAGAGCCCCAGCCTGTTCAATCTTTCCTGATAGGTATAACCTCTCAGTTCTGGTATCATTCTAGTAAATCTTTTTTGCACCTTCTCCAGTGCCTCTATATCCTTTTTATAATATGGAGACCAGAACTGTTCACAGTACTCCAAGTGTGGTCTAATCAAGGTTCTATACAAATTTAACATAACTTTTCTGCTTTTCAACTCTCTCTCTAGAAATGAACCCCCGTGCTTTAGTTTGCTTTTTATGGCCTTATTAACTGCATCGTTACTTTTAGTGAACTGTATCTGTACTCCTAGATCCCTCTGCTCATCTACCACATTTAGACACTTATTTTCCAAGGAGTATGTGGCCTCCTTATTCTTCCTACCAAAATGTATTACCTCGCACTTATCTGTATTGAAGTTCATAAATTAGAAATGGTAGTGGTCCCACTACTGAGCCTGTTGCCATGCCATGGAGTATTTTCCCCTCCCCACCACTGGTAAGTGAAAAATACAAGCTGCAATTTAGTAGGGATGTGCTGACTGGAGACTGCTTTGGGCCTCTATAGTGGGAGGTGGGGAAGATCCTATCTTGGCTCTCTGTAGTACCACCGAATGGCCCTAAGTAAAGACAGCCAACATATCCAAATAGTGACATTGTTTAGGAAGGGTTTGCAAAGAGACTGGTTAAGTCAGAAGACCTGTGGATGTCTGAGTACAGCAGAATGAAATTAATTTTACTATTTTCAGTTAAGCAGCTGATTTTGGTTAGAAGTACAGTGCTCAGATTTTCAAGAGTTTGAATTAATTGTGAATTATTTGTTTCAAGCCACGCCTGTTCTCTCTTGTAGGAGGGCATGAAGCATCCTGTGGTCACATGGTAAAGTCCAAGGGTCTGAATGAATGGTGTAAGGCACTTCTAGATGAGGTGAGTTCACAGCAGGTCAGAATTATTTTTTCAAGTGCTGGGCACATGAATTTGCAGCTTCAAGGCTGGTCTGTTACAGTGGAGGGGGTGGATGATAGAAGGGAAAACAACTGTTTTGCCCTATTTCAGCAGTGTGACTTTCTCCACATCCCCATCAGTCATCTTTATGGCTTGGAGTAAATTACCAAGTATGGAAGAGATCAGAGGCATGGATTAGAGGGGGAATGGGTAAATATCTAGTCTCATTCAGTCCAATATTTTCAAAGTTGGTGAAGATGTTCAGCAACTCCACCAGGACCACTGAGATGCCCAGTGAAATGTTCTCCTCGGAGGATTAACATTCCGTGCCTACGATTACTTAGAACCTTGAATTGCATTCCTAGAGATGTACTTCAGCTGCAGGATAACTGCAATCAATGCAACATTGTTATAAAACTATCCCACAGTGTGGTGCCAAGATGTTATATGTACGCACATTCACAAAACTAGCATGAGCGGGTACTTTCAAAATACAACCTGTGGGACTGCAAGGCATTTGCTCGACTTCTGAAGCTTTGTTTGTATCTGGGTGCTGCTTTGCTTGGCTCCTTGTACTCAGTGTATTTTTGCATTTGTCCCCAGTATTATATCATAGAAAGGCCAGTCGCTGCAACAAAATTGTTAACTTCCCGAGGACATGAAGGGTGCTATTTGGCTCGACGAGCCGAATGGCCTTCTTCCGTGCTGTAACCATTCCATTCTATGATTCTAACTGCAAGTTCATTCATCGCTCTTTCAAATATGCATCTACACTGGCCCAGCGATGGTTAGCAATCCCATATTGGCAGCAAAATTATGATTGCAGCAGGAAATATGCCACATGAGATGTTCTTGCCTTTTTTATATATGTAAGGGCTCTGAATACCTCCATTAGATTACACCTTCTAATGTACATTCTATGTATAAATTGTCTAAACGCCACCATTAGATTCCAGCCCGTAACTCACTCTTAAGGTTTCCATTGCTCTGTATATTAAAAACAAGAGAGACTCTGGATTTGTTAAGTCTGCATGTTACCCTGGCATATTCATTATTTATATCTCACTGTAAGTGGTGCACAGTAGATGGTTACAAGAATTTGAGTTCTGGTAGCTTTCCATTTTTGGCCGTTTGGGTACTGGACGAGCTCAGAACGATGGGATGCAGCAGCTTTAATACAACAGTTGATTCTCTGTAGGGTCGCTTCACGTTTAACTGTCCCAAGTGCGCAAAGGAGTGGCCCTGGCAGGAGGTGCGGCAACTTGCCCAGTTGAAGCGGGAGGAATGCGGACCTTATGAAGAGCAGCTTGGCAGGATAATGACACAAAAGGTGGAGTCGTACCGAAAGGTAACTGTCGTGTGCTTTAGGATTTTTGATCTTTTTTCTTCACAGAAATGATTCAGAATTGAGCTATGTTTGTGTTTTAAAACCAAATGTATTCACACAGGTTTAAATTTTTAAAAAGCTGCTGGCGTTGTAGCTGTTTATTAAAGCTAGATGAGCCAGGTTGTGGAAGGTTATGGCCTACAGTATCCGTCACACTGGGACAATGAGGGTCAGTTGTCTCGTCCCAGGCCCATTCAGCCAGGCTGAATTCGATAATTCTATTCATGTTTTCTTTTAACCCGGAGAGGAGAGGCAGCTGGTCGTACTTACTGGGAAATCACTGAATGAAAAAGATGTTAGACAGACAGTCCCCCTCTCACTGGCCGGCCACATGGACCGAGAAAAGGACAAAGAGATACGCGGGCAGTGAGTAAAACCAGCTAGCTCTGAGGAGGAAGCCTGGCCTAGTGAGGGGGAATTTCATCACCAGCCCACAGCCAGTTAGAATCAGCAAGGCTGACCAGAAAAAGTCAAGCAAGCCCACTAATGGGGATTGTGTGGCCCATTTCCTGTACTTGTGGCGGGTTAGTTGAATCAAGGCGATATTCGAGGACCTATGTTACTCTGTAATTTCACTTCCTGTCTAAAATAAAGCAGTTTAATGATTGGTATCTGGCCTCTTCTCACAGTGTTGCTCAGTTTGAGCTCAAACATTGGAAAAGGGCACATGGGGCTGTGTGTGAAGTGCACAATATCCAGTTCAGATCACAAGGGGGGGTCCTATATTTACCCCCTCAGGTTTACGCTATCGTATAATTAAATATCGGGCAGTAGGGGCACACTCCTGAATGCAAGTTGTTCAGACCACTTCTAGAAATGACCAGCACCACTGTACCCTAGAGAATATCTAAGGCAAACTTATAACAGTAACAAAGCCCCAACTGTTACCATACTGGCTCAAATGTATTCCTTTTTGGTTATTGCCTCTCCACTTTACTATTTTCCCACTTGGCATCAGCACCGTAACTTAAATGGGAGCGAAGGGGAGGCACTGCCAGGCCTTTGCCAATGCAAAAAAAAGATATACAAGAAGGTGCAGTATCTTCTATTTATACATCCAATGTCACATGTAGATCTTGGCGATACCCTAATTTTTTTGTGCAACCTCTACATACATCACAAAGGCAAAGACGTTAATATTAATGTAAAGATGAAGAGGCAGGAAAGTTCAGGAGAGAAGAGAACTGAAGAAAATTGGACAGGACCAGGAAAGACCAAGTGGGAGACTGAGCAAGGTTGAGATGGAGGGAGATGCAGACACAGTAAGCTGGCAGGTTAATGTTTTGGCGGGGCGGGGGAAGAGACAGGGATCTGAGTCTAGGCTGAAGGGTAAGAGAGAAAACCTAAAATGGGATAATTCCCAGCAAAATGGCACCATCTTGACTTGCCACACAGCTACTCTGACCTCATGCTTCAGTTCCAGCTTCAACGATAACTGGAAACTGTGCAGGGGCCCATCAGATGACCTCTGCATAAAGTAGTCACAATGCAAACAAAATGGGGACAAACTGAATAGAAACATTTTTAACATTGAATAAGCACCTTGTAGCTCTTTGTAGCTGTAAATAGGACACAAAAGGAACTGGCGGTTAATAGAAAATAAACAGCTCATTGTGGCCAATTGAACCCAGCCACTTGTAGTGCTGGTGAGTTTTGCAACTGACTATTGTGTGAACTATTTCTGGAAACGTCCAGTCCCTTGCCTTCTGCCCTTCATATAAACATGTGCTCACATAATCTGACAAGGTTTCAAATTACCTGGATGTTTAAAAAAAATCATTGCAGTTAGATGGATAGATCCATCACTGTTGACTTTGAGTACTAACTAACCAAACAATTGAATGTAGAACTTGTAGAATGTAGCAATTACCAAGGTAAAGAGATGTTCAAAGGTAGAAAGAGAATCTCCGAGATTCAGATAAGTTATGCTGACTAAAAAACAGTGAGGAGAGCATATTTGAATTGTGACCAGTTTTGGTCACAAGATTTGCGAAAGAGAAAAGGAGACACTGACAAGGGGTCAAAGGAGGACATTAAGCAACATACTGAGTCTTAAGCAGGTGCACGTTAAGTGTTAAAGAATGTCGAACTGTTCTAATTGGAATAGAAATCTGGAATTCTCTCTTCTAAAAGGCTGTGGATGCTGGGACAATTGGAGCTTTCAAGACTGAGATAGATAGATTTTTGTTAGGTAAGCATATCAAGGGATACGGAGCTAAGGTGGGTAAATGGAGTTGAGCTGCAGGTCAACCATGATCTAATTGAATGGCAGAGCAGGCTTGAGGGGCTGAATAGCCTACTCCTATTCCTATGTTCCTATCAATAATTAACACATGGCAGAGAATCCAAGATGCCAAAATCAGGAACAGGATCAGTGGGCTAATGTTGGAGTAGTTCTGTGTGGTGAAACAGGAGATGTCAAGCTGAGGAAATCAAGCCAAAATGTAGACGATATAGTTCTTCATTTTTCAGTTCTAATTTCATTTTCCCCCAATTCGTACACCAAACATAAATAGATACATTTGTGTCACTAATTCCTTTTCTCATTTTGTCCCTCAGTGTCCAGACTGCGGTCTCTATGTACAGAGAATGGATCTGGAGAAGCTGTGTGTTCAGTGTCTGCCTTGCTCAGAGAGATCAAAGAAAGTCTCTCAGTTCTGCTGGGACTGTCTGAGGGAGTGGAAGAATGCTGGTGTGCAGAGTGACAGCTGCGGTAATGAATCCTGCAGTGTGACAGCACTGCTTCTGGGCTGCAGTACAATCGAAGACAAGGCTAGTGCAGTGTATGGATGTCCCAAAATACGGGCCTGCCCCAACTGTGAGGCGTTAGCAGAATATTGCAAGGGAGTTTGCCCAAATATAGTGTGTCCCAATTGCAGTCATCGATTTTGTTACCGGTGCCTTGAGTTAAATGGACGTCACAGAGAAAGACAAGCTGCTTTAACAGGTTGCCCGATAGTTGAAAGGCAAAAGCTGACCGGCAAAAAGGTCTACAGTAAAAAAGGGGACCTGCAGGATGAGTTTGCATTTCTAAGACTGCAGAACCATTTATTAGCAGAAAGAGATGCCATTTGCCAAGAGCGGCAAAGAAGCAGCCAGCCAGGAAACTTGCATCCAGAGCATCTGAGAAACGAACCGCCCGGGGTCTCGTGTGTAATTTCCTAAACCTCATGTTTGGGAAGTTCCTGTTTGACATCCCCATTGATAGAGTAGAAACTTCATATGATGTGACAGCTAGGAATAATCTTTATCCCTTGCTACCTCTTACAGAGAGGGATTCTTTTTTACATACTCCCCCATCCCGAACTTTCTGTTTCCCATTGGTCAACTAATCAGCATATTTTGATCTCCATGAGCTTTCACTTTTAATTTGCCATAATGCTTTCTGAACATTGCAATATTTCGGCTCGGAATTTGCGGTTGTAATGACGGCGAAACTGTCAGGGTTCGCCGTCATTACAGTGTAAAACTGACAGCAACTTCTGGCGTCCGCACATACGCAGTTAAATGCGGAAATCCGGAGGTTCCTGTCAGTGATGCGCTGTTGCAGTCTTCGTAGATGGAATCAATTAGAAATCAGTGATTTGACGTGAACTTCAACTTTTTACGCGCTATACTCTTAGAAGTATATCGCTGATCCTTCATTGTCGCTGGGTCAAAATCTTGGAACTCCCTACCTAACAGCACTGTGGGAGTACCTTCACCACACGGACTGCAGCGGTTGAAGAAGGCGGCTCACCACCACCTTCTCAAGGGCACTTAGGGATGGACAATAAATGCTGGCCTTGCCAGCGACGCCCACATCCCATAAAACAAATTTAAAAAAACCATTGAACAAGTTAAGCCTTGTTGAATGAGGTGTAACTGAGTTTTTAATGGGGCACGAAGTCATAATTACTGCTGAACGACCTCTGTGGCCCTGAAAAACTAACTTTATACGTGTGGAGCGTCGTTCTTTCCATTCCATGATAAAAATTCCATAGATTTTTAAAATATTTTTTTTTTAAATATTTTAATGATTGTTTCTGATATTCAGCTTTTACATTAATCCCATGTTTAGTTCAGCTTTTACATTAATCCCATGTTTATGTCCCAAACTTTATTTCGCTTTCTGTAAAATGATTAAAAAGTGAATGATAAAACCTGCTTTTTACTTCCTGGTTTGCGGTCTGTGAGAATTCTTCATGTGATTGGCTGCTCAGCCTGCTTGATGACATCACTCTTGCTGGACGCCACAGATCCCCTATAGATAGCGCCAGATGGAAAGTCACATCGGAAAAAGGGAAATCGACGCCACAGAGCCTGCTAAAACTTTGTGGGCAGCTTTTTTTTCCGAGGTCAGTGGCGAAATGATGGTGCTTGCCGCTGACTGCAAAATCCAGGTCAATATCTACTGACTTGTGGCATCCTCAAGTGCCAGCCTGGGAAATCATGGGGGCGGGGTGCGGTGCAGGGGAGATCAGATTTTTTAGACCGGTTCAATAATGAGTTTTCTTGATGGCTCAGTAAATTTATCCAGTGAGTAGCTAAACTGCATGGACCAGGAAGGTCCCAGGCTTGATCCGTGTCTCTAGTGAAAGAAAGACTTGCATTTATATAGCACCTTTCACGACCACCAGGCATCCCAAAATGCTTTACAGCCAATGAAGTACTTTTTGAAGTGTAGTCACTGTTGTAATGTAGGAAACGTGGCCACCAATTTGCACACAGCAAGCTCCCATAAACACCAATATGACAATGATCTGTTTTAGTGATAAATATTGGCCAGGACACCGGGGATGCCCTTCTTCAAAATAGTGGCCATGGGATCTTTTACATCCACCTGAGAGAGCAGACGGGGCCTCGGTTTAATGTCTCATCCAAAAGACGGCACTTCTGACAATGCAGCAGTCCCTCAGTACTGCACTGGAGTGTCAGCCTAGATTTTTGTGCTCAAGTCTCCTGGAGTGGGATTTGAACCCACAGCTTTCTGACTCAGAGGCGAGGGTGCTACCAACTGAGCCACTGGTTAACTTAGTGCGTTACTTTAGACCTCAGTGCCCTTGATTGGGGAAGAGGAAATCAATTAGTGTTCCTGCTTCTAGTTGCTATCCAGTAAGCTGTGGTGGAAGTGCTCTTCTGTAGACTGTGACAAATTGAAGTATTGATTTTGATTTTTTATGGCTAGAATCAGTATGTGCGAGGTTAATTCAGGGTATTTTCTCAACAGTAAAGCTGTCAGCTCAGAGCTCAGACAAGCTGGTTGCATGGGTTTCACAGGGTACAAGTTTCTATAGCAATCACAATGGGACGCCCAAGGAGCCTACAATAATTGATCAGTCATCATGTTCAATCACAAACATCTTGGTCATTGGCCAAGGTTGGCTTGGCATTCACTATTGATAATGAAGCTTTCTGTGGATGGCGGTTGATCTAATGTAATTATGAAAGATGCAGTCGTCCATTGCCTTTGTTTCAATAAAACTATTTCTATGGACAACCTTGCCTGGAAATAAACACTCCATAGTCAGTTTCAATTTTGCAGCCAGTACCCAGAGAGCTCTGTGTGTAACTTTCTGACCAACAGAAGAGCTTGATCAGATAGAGGTAAGGGCATTCTCTCCGATCCAACCCTGACATTGTCATTAAACCTGCTGACAAGGGTGGCGCTGTTGTTGTTTGGCGAACCGACCTCTACCTAGCGGAAGTTGAACGCCAACTCTCTGACACCTCCTCCTACCTCCACCTGGACCATGACCCCACTACCGAACATCAAGCCACCGTGTCCAAGACTGTCACTGACCTCATCTCCTCTGGAGATCTTCCCCCCACGGCCGCCAACCTCATAGTTCCCCAACCCCGCACAGCCCGCTTCTACCTCCTTCCCAAGATCCACAAACAGGACTGCCCCGGTAGACCCATCGTTTCAGCCTGTTCTTGCCCCACGGAACTTATCTCTTCCTATCTCGACTCTATTTTTTCTCCCCTTGTCCAGTCTCTTCCCACCTACATCCGCGACTCTTCCGATGCCCTCCGCCATTTTAACAGTTTCCAGTTTCCCGGCCCCAACCGTCTCCTCTTCACTATGGACGTACAATCCCTCTACACCTCCATTCCCCACCAGGATGGCCTGAGGGCGCTCCGCTTCTTCCTTGAACAGAGGCCCAACCAGTCCCCATCCACCACCACCCTCCTCCGCCTGGCTGAACTTGTTCTCACATTGAACAACTTCTCCTTTGACTCTACCCATTTCCTCCAAATTAAAGGTGTTGCTATGGGTACCCGCATGGGTCCTAGCTATGCCTGCCTTTTCGTGGGATATGTGGAACACTCTTTGTTCCAGTCCTACTCGGGTCCCCTCCCTCACCTCTTTTTCCGGTACATTGATGACTGTATCGGTGCCGTCTCCTGCTCTCGCCCTGAACTAGAACATTTCATTCACTATGCTTCCAATTTCCACCCTTCCCTCACCTTCACATGGTCCATCTCCGACTCTTCTCTTCCCTTCCTCGACTTCTCCATCTCCATCTCTGGGGATAGGTTATTGACTAACATTCACTACAAGCCCACCGACTCCCACAGCTACCTGGACTACACTTCCTCCCACCCCGCCTCCTGTAAGGACTCTATTCCATTCTCCCAGTTTCTCCGTCTCCGCCGCATCTGCTCTGATGATGCCACCTTCCATACCGACATGTCTTCCTTTTTCCTCAACCGAGGATTCCCCTCTACCGTGGTCGACACGGCCCTCGACCGTGTCCGTTCTATCTCCCGCACATCTGCCCTCACCCCTGCCCCTCCCTCCCGGAACCACGATAGGGTTCCCCTTGTCCTCACCTTTCACCCCACCAGCCTCCACATTCAACGGATCATCCTCCGCCATTTCCGCCACCTCCAGCGTGATCCCACCACCAAACACATCTTCCCCTCACCTCCCCTTTCAGCATTCCGCAGGGACCGCTCCCTCCGCGACACCCTAGTCCACTCCTCTACCACCCCCAGCACCCCTTCCCCTTCGCCCGGCACCTTCCCGTGCACGCGCAGGAGATGCAACACATGCCCTTATACCTCCCCTCTTCCCACTGTCCAGGGCCCCAAACACCCCTTCCAGGTGAAACAGCGATTTACTTGTACTTCCTGCAATTTAGTATACTGTATTCGCTGCTCACGATGTGGACTCCTCTACATTGGGGAGACCAAACGCAGATTGGGTGACCGCTTTGCGGAACACCTCCGTTCAGTCCGTAAGGGGGACCCCGAGCTCCCGGTGGCCTGTCACTTTAATTCACCGCTTCACTCCCACTCTGACCTCACCGTCCTCGGCCTAATACACTGTTCCACGGAAGCTCAGCGTAAGCTCGAGGAACAGCACCTCATCTTTCGTTTAGGCACGCTACAGCCCTCTGGACTCAATATCGAGTTCAACAATTTTAGATCATAACCTCAGCTCCAATCACATTTATATTTTATTTTATCCACCCTTTTATTTGTCCCCCCCACCTTTTTTTTCCTCCTAGAAGCTGGCAGCTGTCCTTCATTCTGCCAGTAGATTTCACACTTCATTCAGCCTTAATCTGTCACATTAACACCACCTCTAGCCTTGCATATCTCTTAATGTCTCTTAATGTCTCTTCATCTCCTCCTTTGTTCCTTTATCCCCTCCCCCTTTTCCCAGCTTTACCCTGGCCTTAAATCTATTTGATTTCCAGCTCTTCCCAGTTCTGATGAAAGGTCATCGACCTGAAACGTCAACTCTCTTTCTCTCTCCACGGATGCTGCCTGGCCTGCTGAGTTTTTCCAGCGTTTTCTGTTGTTATTTCGGATTTCCAGCATCTGCAGTATTTTGCTATCGTAGAGGTAAGGGCATCTTTCACAGTTTAAGAAGTAACCTTTTTGTTTTAAATTCTATGTTTAGAGAGAAAATAAGTGATTTCTTATTTTATGTATCTGGGAGAGTAGAGCAGTGTAAGATTCACTCTTGGATGGTTTACTGTTCATTCACTTGTCTGAACTAAATAAAGTTACCTATTGTTTCAAAGCCAGAGTCTTGGTCTGGTAAAACCGCATCTTCAATCTGCTTTTCGAGGAAAGGAGAATCTCGCTATTGTTTACCTACATACTGAACAGAAAATGAAACAGACTGAATCACACTTGTGGGAGTGGCCAGCGACAATGAACCTGAGAATATTTCTAGTGTTTAAAACACACGTGACACGGATGTTGAATAAGATGGTTTCAGGTTCCCTCCATAGTCGAATAGCCTCCCAACACCTACTGTATAGACTGATGCAATAATAATGGCTACTTGCGAACATAGGAACAGGAGTCGGCCATTCAGCCCTCGAGCCTTTTCCGCCATTCAATGAGATCATGGCTGATCTGTGATCTAACTCCATAAACCCGCCTTTGGCCCATATCCCTTAATACCTTTGGTTAACAAAGAGCTATCAATATCCGATTTAAAATTAACAATTGATCTAGCATCAATTGCCGTTTGTGGAAGAGAGTTCCAAACTTCTACCACCCTCTGTGAGTAGAAGTATTTCCTAATTTCACTCCTGAAAGGTCTGGCTCTAATTTTTAGACTATGCCCCCTAGTCCTAGAATCCCCAACCAGTGGAAATAGTTTCACTCTACCCCATCTGTTCCCCTTAATATCCTGAAAACTTCGATCAGATCACCCCTTAACCTTCTAAATTCTAGGGAATACAACCCTAATTTGTGTAATCTCTCTTCGTAACTTAACCCTTGAAGTCCGGGTTTCATTCTGGTAAACCTACGCTGCACTCCCTCCAAGGCCAGTATATCCTTCCGAAGGTGTGGTGCCCAGAACCACTCACAGTACTCCAGGTGTGGTCTAACCAGGGTTTTGTACAGCTGCAGCATAACTTCAACACCTTGCAGAGAGGATGTTTCCCCTCGTGGGGGAATCTAGAACTAGGAGGCATAGTTTCAGAATAAGGGATTGCCCATTTAAAACGGAGATGAGGAGGAATTTCTTCTCTAAGGGTTGTGAATCTTTGGAATTCTCTACCTCAGAGAGCTGTGGAGGCTGGGTCATTGAATATATTTAAGGTGGAAATAGACAGATTCTTGAACTATAGGGGAGTCAAGGGTTATGGGGAGCGGGCAGGAAAGTGGAGTTGAGGCCAAGATCAGATCAGCCATGATCTTATTGAATGGCGGAGAAGGCTCAAGGGGCCAAATGGCCTACTCCTGCTCCTATTTCTTAAGTTATGCTCTTGTACTCTAGTCCTCTAGATATAAAGGCCAGCATTCCATTAGCCTTTTTGATTATTTTCTGTACCTGTTCATGACATTTTAATGATCTATGTACCTGAACACCCAAGTCTCTTTAGACCTCCACTGTTTTTAGCTTTTCACCATTTAGAAAGTACCTGTTCTATCCTTTTTAGGTCCAAAGTGGATGAACTCACATTTGCTTACATTGAAATCCATTTGCCACAGTTTTGCCCATTCACTTAATCTATCAATATCCTTTTGTAATTTTATGCTTGTTGAGGTGAGGGACCCTGTGGCCAAGGGATCGTTCCCCAGCAAGGGGTCAATGCTTTGCGGAGGGGAGACAAATCAATGGGGAAAATGGCTGATTTTGATAAAATAACAGTTTAAAAATGTATCCGTGAACATCTTGATCCTCTTTCTTTGCCACTTCTACTTTGGGGTGTAGAGTGACTCCCACTGACAGGCCTACCAACTCTCTGTGACTTCCTGGCGTCCTTCCAAGTGTTCGAGCGGGCCAGAATCAGTAGTCCACTCCTCTATCACCCCCAGTACCCTTCCCCTTCGCCCGGCACCTTCCCGTGCAAGCGCAGGAGATGCAACAGCTGCCCTTACACCTCCCCCCTTCTCACTCTCCAGGGCCCCAAACACCCCTTCCAGGTGAAACAGCGATTTACTTGTACTTCTCGCAATCTAGTATACTGTATTCGCTGCTCACGATGCAGTCTCCTCTACATTGGGGAGACCAAACGCAGATTGGGTGACCGCTTTGCGGAACACCTCCGTTCAGTCCGTAAGGGTGACCCCGAGCTTCCGGTCGCTTGTCATTTTAATTCACCGCTCCACTCCCACTCAGACCTCACCGTCCTCGGCCTCGTGCATTGTTCCACGGAAGCTCAGCGTAAGCTCGAGGAACAGCACCTCATCTTCCGATTAGGCACTTTACAGCCTTCCGGACTCAATATCGAGTTCAACAATTTCAGATCATAACCTCGGCCCCCACCACATTTATATATATTTTATCCACACTTTTGGTTTGTGCCTTTTCTTTTTTTCTCTCTCCCACATGGCAGCTGTCCTTCATTCTGCCAGCATTTCACACTTCATCTCGAGCCATCTTTTGTTTCTTAACCTGTCCTATGAATATCTCTTAATGTCTCTTTACTTCTCACAGACCTTCCCTTTTGTTCTTTTATTCCCTCCCCCAGCCTCCAAACTTGCTTTTTTATGTTTCATTTCCTGCTTTTTTCTCAGTTCTGACGAAGGGTCTCCGACCTGAAACGTTAACTCTGTTTCTCTCTCCACGGATGTTGCCTGGCCTGCTGAGTTTTTCCAGCGCTTTCTGTTGTTAATTCAGTTTTCCAGCATCCGCAGTATTTTGCTACAGAATCAGTTGATGTTCGGTTTACGGGGGGAGTGGGGTGTCCGCATAGTCTCCCGCACTCACTGCTTGCCGGCTCTCAACGGCTCCACTGAAGAGAGTGAGACAGATCGCAAACCTGTTTAAACATGCAGCAATGTACAGTTTTGCAATTTGACGCAGATTAAAGTATGCTTTTCAGCCGCTTCCAATGAGCGAGGTTTAGCGGGTTCATTCACGCTTGAAATGAAAGGATTGATGAAGACTCGTGAGTAAATGACTGTACAGGGTTCGTGCACCTCCTTCACACTGCTGGGTGAGACGATTGAGGCAGAGCAGCTTCCCTGTCCCTTCCGCTGTTATCTTAGCCACTGGGTGGCGCTCTGCACTAATAGAGCTGAAACATCACTTGTGTGTGCAGACAGTGTGCAAACTCAGAGAAGGAGGTTTCATTTGGTGAAGAGCAGTAATGACATGTATAAGAAACAGCACGGGTTAGAAAGAGAAGCGTGGTGGAATGCCAACATTTGGAATGACTGCAGCTTCAACCTCCCACTCGGCTGATCAGCCAGATTTCCAACCATAATTTGGAAGGAGCAACGAGAGCCGGTCAGAACCAGATTGACTGGCGGCCAACATTGAAAGATGTTACTTTCTCCGGTTGTTTATTGAGCACAAACTGGAGGCAGAAAAATATAAAAGGAGCTGATGGTTTCTAAGAGTCACAGTTATGGGATATGTTAGTGCTTGCCCCCCATGTGCAGTATTATTCTTCTTAATTCCAAGTTGCTTAATTCAAATGACCTATTAACTCAGATTAAAATCATGCACAAAACACATTATGCTGTTTTAGTGAAATTGCTCAATTTGAACTCTGTATAATTGGAATTTTTGGAAAAAAGAAAAATGACCAAATTAAAACGAACTTTTAAAGCTTTTTTATTTTCCTCAAAGCACATCTCTGGGACATGGCTGACTCTTGTCTTTGGTGAAGGTTTATTTTCCTCAACGCAGCTGCTTTTTTGAGTTAAGGTGGGTGTTCACTGGTGTGAATATCTTGACGGGTTTTATTTGACAGTTCCTGTCGCTGTACTTGTGCAATTGCTATGGCTTGGAAATAAAATGAGGCGTGGGGTTGGAGTGCTGATGAATTTTTACTTCAATTAAAAGATTAGATAGATTCACTCAGAATTACAGCAGGCTCCAAATTGCAATTGCTGCTAACTGTGTTTGTGTGCACTGCAATAAAGTGATGCAATGTTTTGTATATTTACAGCTTATGTTTAGACGAGTTTGTGTCCCATTGCACTCTCGGTCTAACTTCTTGTCTTCACATATCATAGGCCTCTATTTCAGAACTATTTTTCAGCTATCAGTATTTTTGGAGCTTTTGGCTTTTTTTGAAGTGATGGTCACCTTTCGCTAGTTTTCCAGCTATGTATGAAAAATGTGATGAATTTAGAACAATGACAAGAACTGCAGAAGACTATTGCAAACAATGGCCTGAAAAGGGCTGCAAGAGCTAAAATGGAGCACTGTCGGAAACCTCAACTAACTGAACAGGAGTGAAGCGCACCTCGGAAATATCTTGCATGATCAGGTTATAACCAACTGCAGCTCCACACGTGAGGCTGCCATTGGATCTGGTAAGTGACCTACCTGTCCGTTGCCTGTATTCAGTAGAAATACATATTAGCATAGCAATCATCACAAAGCCTGCCCCAATATGTGAGTGAACATTTAGTGAAGTCCTACTCCAATACCTGTGCCCGCAGAACACTAACGATTGGCACTTGTCTTTTGCACGAGTCTCATTGTAAAAACATGGACAATTCACACATCCAAAATCCAGTATTAAACATGGTTTCTCATTGCTCAAAGGGCCCCAGCAGCATTTTGGAGAAGGGCGTATCTGATGCAGATATCAAATGGACACACTGCAGCTCACCAAGACACAGGATCCAGGATTAGAATAGGTGACCGTGGTAGTTAATGGCATGATTCTGCACTCTGGTTGATACCATACAAGCCAGAGGGTGCAGCATGCAAAGCTCTGGACTACTCAGCACAATTGGCGAGTGCTGAACTTGCCAAGAGTTTGGAACATGCACGGAGCAACGTATTGACTGAGACTATTCACCTGGCTCGTGAATCAGTACCACATGTTAATTCCAATCTGGATTTACCAAAGTGCACAGTGACGTGAATCTGTTACATGCGATTAGAGAAGTTGTCTGCGACTGTCAATGCTGCTTAAAAAGGAGATGGTGAGGTTAACTGCCTCCCACAGGAATGATTGTAGGTAAGAGCCTGATGCGGGGTGTGAAAACTATCCATACAGCTGTCTGCAGACAGGCTCTTCCGCCCATTTGTTCACTGATTTCTAAATGAGAACCATATAAGATGGGAGTTACTGTGAATACTTGAGAAGCTTGACCGTTTTAAGACATCTTCTGAACACCAACAGCCTCCAAACAATCATAGAAATAAAATTTAAGTTTTAAGCAAGGTTATGTGTAAAAGCAGGTGAATGAATCTAATACATGAGTGTCTATCGAGTCTACCATGTGACTTAAACTGAAATGATATTGTGCCCTGTGACTCCAGCTACAGAAATATAAGCCTTTATTTTACTGACAAAGAGTTTACAGTGCAGAGATATACATCATATAAAATCTACCCATTGCGTTCTAGAGTTGCACAGGACATAATGAACCATCACGAAAACCACAGACTTTGATCTCTCAGCTCTGATAAATTAACCTTCCATAATCTCAATGTTAACACCAAATGATTGGGTTTATTTTCTTTTTTCTAGGCACTGTTGCAACTTCTGTTCCAACTGGCTGGGAATTGCTATTGTGGCATAAACCAGTTTCTCTTTTAAAACATTAAACCCCCAAACCAGTACCATGACCATAAAGTCAATCATACTTGTACAGTAGGCTCCATTACTGTCTGCAGGGATGGTGCCCCCCCCACCACCAATGCACGTAGGTTGTGGTTGCACCATTAAGCAAGATTGCTATCTCCCCCTCAGCATCGAACATCATCTACAATTACAGTACATGCAATTAGCTGGTGGTGCACACCCTCAGGATACATGAGCATCAATGGGAGCTGTCTAACGATTCGAGGCATGAACCAAGTCATAAGCTAGTGACTTTATCCAGTTCCATTTGTGAAGCTTTTAAGGAAGACTAATGTTCTTGAAATGAATGGCACATGTGTTAGGTGTACTGGCTTGGCAGGAGAAAGCAGGAGAGGGTAATGAATGGAGAAAGCTCTGTCTGGAGGCAGAGAGCAATTGAGTTCTGCAGAATAAACTCACTGATCGTTCGTTGAAAGGGGTTTTTGGTAAGGGCAGATGTTGGGGTAATGTGTACAGTTTAAAACACTCTGGCCTCAAAAAAAACATTGGTGCATTGGAGATTGTTCTGAGAAGAACGAGAGTGATTTGGGGCCTTAACATTCTAGTTATGAAGAGGAACTAGAAATCAGTGGAGAAAAATAGTTAGAGAGGACGTGATCAACATCTTTAAAACTTGAGCTGTAAGCAAATTATTTAATTTTAATTTTGAAGAATTAGAGGTTGAGTCCAAAATTAACAAGGCTTGAAAGAGGTTAATATATTCTCATTTTTTGCATACAAAGTTAATCTGTGGTATGGATTCCCATCAGAAGCAATTAACACTACAATTAGCTGCTTTATTAAAAAAAGACTAAAAGGACTGAAACTAATTGTACAGCTCCTTCAAAGGGCTGGCACAGGCATGATGGCCTGAATGGCCTCCTTCAATGCTGTATGATTCTATGAAGAGCCAAATAAATATCTGGTTAACTATGGACTTATATCAAACACTGCTAACATTCCTATGTTTCTGTGATAATGATAATCAGGGTTTCAGTGGAATGCAGCCAGACTGGAGTAGTTTAAATTAAAGTGCTCAATTGATCTGATGTTTTTTTTAAATTCATTTATGGGATGTTTTGCTCGGCTAGGTTCTGGCCTCAGCTGTTCATTTCTACCAGGAGATTAAATCCATCATAGTGAAAATTGTACATGGTCTGTAAAAGGATTGATCTGAATGGCACTTTCTCATTCCATGCCCTGGTCTGCGTTCTCTGTGTTAAGAGGTTGCTCGTTAAATTTAGCTGATAACTTTATTTATTTTATAATCTTGTCCGCTGGCTCTGCACAAAATGCCTTTCTACGTCAATAACAGTTGTTTCTTTTTATTAGCTGAAAACTCTCATCCCTGTCCACCCACCTTATTTTTCGGACCGCGGATTTTAATTCCTCAGCAACATTTGCTACCAGTCCTGCACACAGGACCACGCAAGCGAATAAAGCAAAATTGTAAAATGATCCTGTGGGTGTGCAGTGCAAGCTCTGTTTTCTGGTGAATTTTGTGCTTTTCAAGGTAAGGATGTTGGTGCTGGGGATGGACATTTTTCTTGTAATTTAATACCAATCCAATTTCAGTTTCTAGGACTTTTCATTCATGTTGGCCCCACACTTTGCCAGTGTTCCTTTACAGTATTAAAAGAGATTTGCAGAGTGCTATGGGTAGACAGTTGCTGCCTAACACTAATGAAGCTATTGTCATTAGCATAAGTTGCCATCATATTATTTGTCATATTCATAACACAAAGCTTGTTACTTAGCACATTCATGAGGGGACAGAGTAAGAAAATATATCCTGAAGAGATTGGATGAACCATTTAAAAAGTGCTGTCAGCATAGATTTTGAAATGTTAATTCAGGACCAGCTAAGGTTGGAGAACAAACTTCTTGCTAGTAACTGATTTGTTGTTCTTGGGTTCAGGTAACTGGTTTCTGCCCTGGCGCTGTTTGAATTGTGGTGTTGCATAAACCAGCTTGCCATCTCTCTGCTGGTTTCTCGGTGGCATGTGGGGGCATGCTGGTCTCTTGTCCACGTGCTGGGGCTTAGTCTCTTTCGTGAGGCTGGTGAAATCATTAACAGTATATGCCATCTTGTAATTAGCTGGTCTCTGCAAATGCTGCAAGATAATAGTATAAAAGAGATTGACAAGATATTGACTTTTAGACAACATCAAAATCCCCAGAGACAATGGGGTTGATTGTGACTGCCTTTGCCTTGCGTTAACGGGGCAGTAACGGCCTCAAATAGGGTTGGTAGCCTTACCGGCCCATTAACACCAGCGATGCGGTCGGCACCATTTTAAAAGGGGCGACGGAAGAGAAGAGGCCCAGCAAAGGGAAGTCGAATTATGTTTGTGGCCCGTGGAAGAGCGGGAGTCCACCTCCAGGGCCCACAAAAAATAACCTGGGCCGCTGCCACCCGGGACCCCCACCCTCTGCGATCGTGACACCACCCCCGCCTCCCCTCCCCCTGCGACTTACCTTCCTTAACTCCCTCTCCCCCACCTCCAAAGGGCGGAAATGAGGCAGGAAGGCAGTTACAACAGGGGCAGCGATTTACCCCCTGCGGTCCCACTGCCTGCCCACCGGGTTCCGATGCTCTTTTGAGCAGGACACGCACAGGAAGGTAGTGGGAACCCGCTTTAAATGTACAGGTCGGGTCCTGATGACACGATCGGGACCTAACTGCAATTTTAGTCAGAGGCCTGAGCGGGAGAGCATTTTAAAAAAGTCATTAGACAATCCTTCAAGACAACAGAGGGAGCACAACAATTTCTATGTATTAAATTCAAACCACGTCCGTGATCCAGGGCGGAATGTACACAGAAAGATGAAGTTGCTGCTTAATCTCAATTCTCTTTTTCGTTCTCCATGTTTAGGACATTTTATTCTGTACAAAACTAATTTTAAACAAATTCCAGAGCAGCTGATAAAAAGGATTATAGTCAACTTACCTGCTTTTCCTGAACACTTCTTTCATTTGCTTTTCTCCCTTTGCCTGGTACAGAATAAATTGATAGTAAATAACATGACCTTAAACACATTCTCTGGCAGATAGGAATAGGTAGAGCAGCAAATTGCCTTTCAGTGTATCATTACATTTGACCTACACCAATTAATGGAAATATCTCAATTTTGCAATCTAATAGAACCCTATTATTATGAATGTAAATGACACTGCCATATGTTTGATATCATTTAATAGATCCTAATGACTTATTTGAGCAAATAAAATATTTTAATTTGCCAACCCGATGCATACTAGAGACATAAATATAACCAGAATTTCTCACTGCCAATCATTTCTCATCACCTGCTTACTCAGAAACCAAATCTACAGGTCAATTCAGAACAATTTGACTAATATCAGTTGGCAATTAAATGAGTCTCATAATAATTACTATAGTCAGTCACAGCTATTGGTCAATGCAACTGGTTTCGATTATAAATTAGTCTAACTAGATTTAGTTATTCATTAACTTGCTTTGATTGTTTACCTATCAAATTAGCTTCAACATAACTAGTTGATCTCATATCTAGATCGTGAGGGGAGGTGAGAGTGATCCCCAATATCTAGATCATGAGGGGAGGTGAGAGTGATCCCCAATATCTAGATCATGAGGGGAGGTGAGAGTGATCCCCAATATCTAGATCGTGAGGGGAGGTGAGAGTGATCCCCAATATCTAGATCATGAGGGGAGGTGAGAATGATCCCCAATATCTAGATCGTGAGGGGAGGTGAGAGTGATCCTCAATATCTAGATCGTGAGGGGATGTGAGAGTGATCCCCAATATCTAGATCGTGAGGGGATGTGAGAGTGATCCCCAATATCTAGATCGTGAGGGGAGGTGAGAGTGATCCCCAATATCTAGATCGTGAGGGGAGGTGAGAGTGATCCCCAATATCTAGATCGTGAGGGGAGGTGAGAGTGATCCCCAATATCTAGATCGTGAGGGGATGTGAGAGTGATCCCCAATATCTAGATCGTGAGGAGAGGTGAGAGTGATCCCCAATACCTTGATCGTGAGGGGAGGTGAGAGTGATCCCCAATATCTAGATCGTGAGGGGATGTGAGAGTGATCCCCAATATCTAGGAGGTGAGGGGAGGCAAGAGTGATCCCCAATATCTAGATCGTGAGACGAGGCGAGAGTGATCCCCAATATCTAGGAGGATAGTATCCCTTAACTAGGTTATGAGCTAATATAGTCTTTAGATATAGTGGGGCTGGTGGACATTTAACCTGGTGCAGCCTACCTACCTTGGATGGAAAATAAGGTTACTGTTTGACTTTTGATGCTATTGATAAAGTGCAGCTTTTAAACTGCCCTTTAGAAAATCTAACATGACTTAAACACTGCTGGGATAATGGAGAGTTACCACAATCTTATCTGTAGAGTTGCAAGGGAACTCCAGGATCCCAGAACAACACAGTGTACCCCTCCTTGCATTATTCATATATACCACTCTTCTCCATCACATCTACCAGTAACGGGACAGAGCTAGGCTGCAGTGCTGTAGTGAGGAAACTGTAATATTAGGATAGTCGTTGCAATACATGGTGTAAATGTCTGTGGCAGTGATCCAGTCTTTTGCCTCTCTTGCAATACCTGAGATATTACAACATTTACTCCATTCACATGTCAAACCAACAACTGAAGAGGTTGTCTAGTGATGTATAGTAAATTATTCACCACAGAAGAATATCAACTTTCCCATTATTACGATGCCCTCCTAAGTGTTCACTGAACTTAATTGTTTAAATCCATGAGTACAGTTACTTCAGACAAGTATATTTCACTTGCATTATCACTTCAGTTCATTGTAACTTGTGTTTTTATAAAGTATATTGAAAATTCTTAATTTAAACCATTTAGCATAATACAGCATGCTTACCTCTGCATCCACAGAATTTACAAAGTATTGGTGTAATAATCAGGAGCAGCAGGAGGAAAGCTCCACAGCCTATACAGATATAGATCCACCAGGGCAGAACATCTGATTCTCTCTCTGCAACGTTACAAATACATAACTCAACTTATATCACACCACAGGAAATGTGGGAACAATACAACACATGTATGTTTTAGCACTTAATTTAAACACTGATACCTGATACACAAAGTAACAATGTGATTTAATCTGACAATACCACATCCTGGTTAGTAAACATGGTGGTTGCAAATAATACCGGTTTAAAAAATATATATGTATGTTTGTAAAATTAAGTCAGGAAGATAATGGGGCAATGGGTAGAGGAGAAATGTTTTAATTTACCTTCTCCATCCTCTCCTATTCCAGCAGTGCCCTCATTCACTGCAAAAACCTGCCCTTCTCTGTGACAGACCTGCACCCCCTCCCACTCATGGACTGGAGAATCTCACCATTATTGTTGGTCCCTCTCCGGTACAGACCTGCACATACTCTCACTGCTGCTACTCAAATTTGTCAATATCATTTAAAATTGAGCAGATTCTACTTCAATTTCTGATACACATTGACAGGAGTTTTATGAATTGTAAAAATATTGCTTCCTTAAAGAGGTTCCATGAGAAGGCATTTGGTAAAATATTGATTTGTTGACCTGAAGCAGCAACACAAACCACATTGAAGTACGTGACTCTGTCAATTCCAGATCACATTATAAGAACATAAGAAGCAGGAGTGGGCCATACGGCTCCTCGAGCCTGCTCCACCATTCAATAAGATCATGGCTGATCATCGACCTCCACTCCACTTTCCCGCCCGATCTCCATATCCCTTGATTCCCCATGAGTCCAAAAATCTATCTATCTCAGCCTTGAATATACTCAAAGACTCAGCATTCACAGCCCTCTGGGGCAGAGAATTCCAAAGATTCCCAACTCTCTGAGTGAGGAAATTCCTCCTCATCTCAGTCTTAAATGGCCGAACCTTTATCCTGAGTCTATGCCCCCAGTTCTAGACACTCCAGCCAAGGGAAACAACCTCTCAGCATTTACCCTGTCAATCCCCTTCAGAATCTTGTATGTTTCAATGAGATCACCTCTCATTCTTCTAGACTCTAGAGAGTATAGGCCCATTCTACACAATCTCTCATCATAGGACAGCCCTCTCATCCCAGGAATCAATCTAGTGAACCTTCGTTGCACTGCCTCCAAGGCAAGTATATCCTTCCTTAGATAAGGAGACCAGAACTGTGTACAGTACTCCAGGTGTGGTCTCACCAAGGCCCTGTACAATTGTAGCAAGACTTGCTTACTCTTATACTCCAACACCCTTGCAATAAAGGCCAACATGCCATTTGCCTTCCTTATTGCTTGCTGTACCTGCATGCTAGCTTTCTGTGTTTCTTGCACGAGGACACCCAAATCTCTCTGAACACCAACATTTGAAAGTTTCTCACCATTTAAAAAATATTCTGTTTTTCTATTCTTCCTACCAAAGTGAATAACCTCACATTTCCCTACATTATACTCCATCTGCCACCTTACTGCCCACCCACTTAGTCTATCTATATTCGTTTGCAGACTCTTTGTGTTCTCCTCACAGCTGACTGTCGCACTTAGCTTTGTATCATCAGCAAACTTGGATTATCGCAGCAAAAACTATGCTTTTGGGTCTTCACCCTCCAATAAAAACAGGTGTGCTTAACACTTTCTTATGAAAACCATGCACCTTTAAGATGAAGGCCAGTGCCACCCAAGTGACTTTGAATTAAGGTGACTGTTAGGACTGTGATCCTTTTTGTTATGATACAATGCACAGGTTGTATCTTCATTTTCTTCTCCACCGGCATTGGCGCTGGGAGTGCGACTGCCCGCTGAACTAACCCTTGGGAATTTTGACGGGTCAGTCTCATTTCGATACCTTTAATGGGCTCCTGCCCTAGGAGTTCTCCCCAGTGTGGGGTGGGTGGGAAATGGTTGTTGCTGCAGGATTCTAATGCTTCAAGGCACTATCTCAGAAGTTTTCCAGTTGCTGCTTCCAAGTAGAGAGGGACATGCCACTGGTAGGGGACATTATAGAATCATACAGCACAGGAGGAGGCCATTCGGCCCATCGTGCCTGCGCTGGCTCTTTCCCCACAGCCCTGGATTTTTTTTTCTTTTTCAAAATATATCCAATTCCCTTTTGAAAATTACTATTTCACCACCCTTTCAGGCAGTGCATTCCAGGTGGAAGGTACCTCTTTACTCAAGTTACTGCCATAACCATTTAACCTTCCCTCCACGTCTCTCGTCAACTAGTCAGGCTGGACGCCGGTTGAACGCTGGTGTCAGTCTTGTCCAGTGTTACTGAGGCGGGAATGGCCCAACATATCACCTTCGATTTCGCTTCGCTTCATTTAAATACCCAGCATGGATCTGAACATTCCCGCTCCGGTACCACCGGCAAAAGCGTGGGAACCCAGGAGATATTCCCACCCGGCGTTTCTTAAATTGTCTTTCAGAAAATGCCAACTTGATCTAAATTCAATGTCACACCAGACTAAATTTACAAGTTTAGAGCAACGTTTGAGAATCTGTGAACATGACTGTACCTTCAGCACTGGAAATGTAGGTGTAAAGGGTTTGAACCTGGCTGTCCAGGTAGGAGACCCGGCAGGTGTAAACTGTCCCATTCTGAACAGGCGGCACTGCCTCCAAATAGCTGGAAACTTCGAAGAGGCCTCCTGGCCGTGGCTGAATATCATTGCGGATCTCCGTTCCAATTTCGTTGCCGTTCACAAACCACTTGATGCTCAGCTCCCTGGAGTGAAAGCCGCCAGTGTTACAGGCAAGCCTGAGGAAAAACGATGACTCTTTTCCAAACAGGGTGGGGACAATCTGCGGCGGATCGAGAGAAGCTTTGGGACAGACGAGAGAAAGGTTTATATCGGTTTTAAGTGAAAATGAATCCGTTTTTATTCAATTCCGGGTTTAATAATTTTCTCGATTTTATTTGACATTGTCGTATTCATTCAATTTACCTTGATCTTGTTCAACTGTTTTCTCCAGCCTTGTAATGTTTAGTCATTTTCTCCCGACCCTAGTTCGCATTGTAATACCGGGGTTTACTTGTGAAGGGGTATGCACAGGAGTGCAAAGTCAGAGCCGTTTCTCCCGGGTTTCCGCCGAAAGAACCCCTCTGAAATTCTACCCGCTTGTTTGGAAACTCGGACAGGGGAAATTCCTAGCTCTGCTGGGATCAGTCATTGTTTCACAAGTCTGAGAATCCCAACACTGCCCAGAGTAAAATCAACAGGCGCCTCTTATTCTGCAGAGTTCATACGCGGTATTTGTCGGTATTGTTTTATACGTGAGTTTTTACCCAATTCGTTATATCTAGCACCGGTGAAATGTACAACAAGCCGCTTAATGTGTGTGTTATATTTTTGATCGAGTTAAACTACACACATCGATATGATCGATATATCCTGAATAAATGCCGATCCATTGAGAATTACTCGGGTTAATTCACTAATTCCAGTCTCACATCAATCTCACACCGAGTGCCCAGACTTGTTATAAGTCCATGGAATAATATTGGTCACTATATTGATGATGGCCAGCTCTTGGCCGGACGCCCGGGTCCAGCAGAGACGGGAAGCAACACCTCATCCCGTCCTCAGCCGCCGCCCTTCCCTTTCCTGAGACACAGACGGAGCTGCCGGACTGACCCATCAAACCGGCTCAGAGTGAAGGGCCGGGAAGGATATTTAACTCTGAATAATATGGGTATAGTAATGTCGCTGTTTCTATGTTTATTTTTTTACACTGCTCTTTCAGGCTCTATTATTTCGTTCGGTGTTGTTGAACACTGGCACCAGGTCCTTCCTGTCTGTGGGTACACATTGTGTGGTTTACTTTAAAATGTGCTCCAATGTAGTGGGCCTAATAAATGGTTAATAGCTCAATTGTTGGAATTGGTTTCCTGTTTTACTCAGATTCGATGGGTTGTTGAGGCAGAGCACGCTGACTGGCAGAGCAGGATCCCGAGGAACGGATGTGGCGCCGGTAACAGGGAGAAGCAGAAGTGACTGTGCAGACATGCGAAAAGAAGCGGCTGGTGACAATATAATCTCAATGAAGTGACAAGTAGACATTCCCATTCCTCTGTCAGAGGAACAGGCGCAGCGCCGACAGCAGTGAACCAATCTGGAAATCACACTGTGGGATCCGAGTGAAAGAATTGCTCATCTGAAATGCCTTCCTTTACTATTTCGGCAGGCTTCCCACTGCTTAAAGTCAACGATGATGTGGAGATGCCGGTGTTGGACTGGGATGGACAAATGTGAGAAGTCGGACAACACCAGGTTATAGTCCAACAGCTTTATTTGAAATCACAAGCTTTCGGAGCGCTGCTCCTTTGTCAGGTGAAATCAACTAAAGTCAACGAGTTCATATCTTTCTTGACCCTTCCATTCTCTGCAACATAGCACCCATCTCGAACTTTCCTTCCCTCACCTGAGCCGCATTGTTGCCAAACAATTACACTCCCATCTCTCCTCCCATTCCCTGCCCGAGACCTTCCACTGAGGCTCCTACAGCATCAAACCATGCTGGGCGAAGTAAGGAATAAAGTTGTATGTAACAGACCACGGCTGGCTCTCCCCCAACCTCTCCATTGCCTCCAACACTGTTGACCCCACCATCCTCTAACCGCTCTCTCCCACTGTGTATATCCATGGCATTGCTCTCACAGGGTCCTAATCCTACTTGTCACTTCATTGAGATTATATTGTCACCAGCCGCTTCTTTTCGCATGACTGCACAGTCACTTCTGCTTATCCCTGTACTCGATGCTTGGTACCTTTACCTTCATTTATATGCTATCCCTCCTCCCTTGATCCCAAAGCCGTCACCACCTCTCCAGCCGCCTTTCTGATCTTAAGATATGGACCTCCAGCTAGATGTCAGTCAAACTAAATAATTCATCTTCAGTTCTTATGAACCCCTGCACACCACCAACCTGCCCAGCGGCCTCGTCGGCTCAAGCCAAGAAATGTGGAGCCTTGGTGTACTGCTCAATTCCAAGCTCAGTATTTAACCCAACATCCGAGTAAGACCATGACAGCTCTAACTCTGCACGCCTCTGCCCGAGCCTCTCCCTCTCTGCTGCCCGAGCCTCTCCCTCTCTGCTGCCCGAGCCTCGTTAACGTTACTACCCCGAGGCTCAATTTCTCCAATGAACTAAAATCCGTCCAAAGCACGGCAGCCTGGGTCCCCACCCTCACACCCACCACCCTGGGTCCCCACCCTCACACCCACCACCCTGGGTCCCCACCCTCACACCCACCACCCTGGGTCCCCACCCTCACACACCCACCACCCTGGGTCCCCACCCTCACACCCACCACCCTGGGTCCCCACCCTCACACCCACCACCCTGTCCCTGCCCAGGTCCATTGACTCCCCATACTCCAGCCAATTGACTTTCAAATCCTCATCCTTGCCTTCAAATCCCTCAATTGCCTCCCCCATCCCATTTCGGTGATGCCCAGCCGACCGTACGTTCCTACAAGCACCCCCCCCCCCCCCCCACCACCACCACCAATGGCCCAACTCCGGCCTGCTCCCTGTTGTCCGATGCCCCATCACTGGTCACCCTTTCATTCCCCTGGAACACTCTCTCCGGCACCTACAACCTTTTTTACAACTCATGCCCTGCCTTCAAAAGCCTCCTCTTTTTCTCTCCTCCCCCCACCCCCTGCTCACAGTCTACTCTTTGCCCAGTGTCCTGGAAAGAGCGTTGAGACGTCTCTCTGCATGTGGGGAGCGCGACAAAATGCAAGTTAATGTTGCTAAAATAGCTGAAGGAATGAGAGAATCCGAGTACACTGGTAACCCATAATAATTTCAAAACCCCGAATGCTCTAATGCGTTTGTTACATGGGATAAAGTTAGTAGGTTAAATACATTTTACAAATAGGTTGGTACCAGCGACCCAACAGTTGAAACCGTGCACTCCGGTATTATTCACCAATCTGTTCGCTATTTTACCAATAAACCCTTTGCTTACTATTGCTGCAGAGTTGGATTTCAAACCCTCAGTGACCGTTCTCTCTAAAGCGCACAAGACTCAGAACTCAGGATGGCCACTTAAAAGTAATTTTGTTTGCTGATGAAATCTTACATCAAAATCGAAAAGGTCATGAGCAATTTCAAAGCATCATAAAACTGACGAGTTTCTGGTCTTCCTGTAAACGGTAAAAGACAAGCCGAGCGAGTAATATATCCTGCTTTGTTTCACGGTTTAACATCCAGCTACCGCACAGACCTTCCTCCTCTCCTAAAATCACACATTGAGGTGAGGCAAGAAATCCCGAGAGAAACGGAGGCAGAAAAAGCGTCTTCTTGTGTGGTGGGTAGCGGTCCGAGAAATGAAGAAAGCGGCTCAAAGTGCCCAGATAAACAGACACATGAGAGCTGGATTCACAGCCTCGGCCCTTATACCAGTCAGCATGGTTGAAGTATCTGAAGATGAACTCTCTTCCCGCTGGGAGGTGGCGCGCATTCTAGCTCATGCTGAACACCAGATTTCCCCAACTCCGGCTGAGACTGACTGCTGCCAACTCCGGCTGAGACTGACTGCTGCCAACTCCGGCTGAGACTGACTGCTGCCAACTCCCTTCGTAGGGAAAGGTTGGGCCCCTCCATTCAATGAGACCCGGATCACTTCTCCCTGTATTTGCTGAGACAGATCTTCGTTTCAAAATTATTTTATTTAATATTCTGGGAATGTTTCCGATTATATGGACATTAAATCCAGTTCAAAATTAGGAGCAACACTTTAGTCAGATTATGGGAGCGAAAAGCGGGCAAAACCTCATTCGCAGTGTAAAAAAAAACAAGTTAACATCTCCGTTAAAATAACCAATAGAGGAATTTGATGTAAATGTGCCAAGTGTTGATGAAATATTACAGACCGGTTAACCTGATAAAACCGTCAATTACAGCATTTTATAGCATAAAATAAACCAGGTAATCCATCGGTTAAATAATTGATAGGAGAATGTTAATACATACCATATCATACCATAATATCCCACTAGCTTAAAAAAAATTCTCAACAAACACTTGCAGATTTATTCACTTCTCTTTTGCTGATTGTATGAGTTGTGGGAATACTTTCAGTCGGGATTTGTATTGATTAGAGGTTTGCTTGTATTTTTGGAGAGCCGGAGAGGGATGGGAATATCACATCAGACACACCGCGGGTGTCCGGGTGGAACACAAATACAAAGCAGAGAATTGGGGGGCTGGGAAATCCCTTATTACTTGGATTAAAATAATTAAAAACCGACCGGCAATATTTAAAAATCGGTGAATTTATCGGAGAAAGTCGGTAAGAATTGAATTTGGGGAGGACTGGGGTGTATAAAATTATGAGGGGCCTAGATAGAGTGGAGAGGAAGGACCTATTTCCCTTAGCAGAGGGTCAACAACCAGGGGGCATAGATTTAAAGTCATTGGTAGGAGGTTTAGAGGGGATTTAAGGAGAAATGTTTTCACCCAGAGGGCGGTGGGGGTCTGGAACTCACTGTCTGAAAGGGAGGTAGAGGCAGAAACCCTCATCACATTTAAAAAGTACTTGGATATGCACTTGAAGTGCTGTAACCTACAAGGCTATGGACCAAGAGCTGGGAAGTGGGATTAGGCTGGATAGCTCCTCGTGGGCCGGCACGCGACACCATGGGCCGAAATGGCCTCCTTCTGTGCTGTAAATTTCTATGATTCTATGATTGCACATTACACGGGATAGTTCACCTGGGTTAAAAGGGGCCAGATTCCACCCTGAAGTAAACAGAAAGTCCAGTCTCCGCCGTGGGGTTTTAGCGGGAGCTGCAGGTGCGGGGCCGGGGCCGGAGGCCGGGGATTTAATGGACAGCGACTCGCCATCAGGTGTCTGCCCACACAGAAATCCTTCAGCTCCGGGGCGCTGGCACTGCATCGGGAGCTCGGGCCGGACACACATATTTCGATAAAATCCAGGGTTTCTTGTTTTACTGCAGAAGGACGCCGCGGGTAGTTAAACATCTCCTTTTGTAGAGACCTTTGCAGCCCAAGAGAAGGACAATTTACAGAGTAACGGACTGTGGAATAGCTGAGTTATAACAGTCTGTAACTTCCCCCTCTTTAATCTCACACTAATACTTATTGATCCCAGTCTCAATGACAGAAATCCGTGGATCTCATGTCTCAGTTTGGCCTCACTGGCTCTGTGGGTCTGGACTCCCTCCCGGACACACACCACGCCTGGGCAGTTCGGGACATCCCGAGCGAGCCGGTGCCAGCGCCGGCCAGTGATTCCAGTGTAAGTTTAGAGCCTTGTCGCGGCTCTATTCATCTCCCTCTCACTAACTTGTAAAGTCGGCGAGAACGGTTCAGGACCAGCCTCCAGTGACGGGGCGAGCTGCAGCTACACGGGACATCTTCAGCCAGAGGATTAAATATGACACTCACCGGTTACCAGGAGCCTTGAGCCGGTCCCATTCCCCACTTGGCCCGCGTTGTTCACTCGGCAGTAATAAAGGCCCGAGTCCGAGGTGCCCACATTCAGGAGGTGAAAGGCGGCGCTGACTTTATTGACAATTTCAAATTGATACCTGCTGTCACGTTTTGCCTTCAGGAATCTGGGCTCGCCCTCCCTCCACCAGTGCACTCGGACACTTGCTTTATCCTGGGCAAACGGGAAGGTGCAATACAAGCTCACATTGCTACCTTTGGTCTGGTTCAGGCTGACGGGGAACTGCCCCACACGCAGCACGGGATTCCCGGTAACTGCAGGGAAAGAAAGATTTACATTGATATTAAAAAAAAACCCACAAGATGCTGGAAAAACTCAGCAGGTCAGGCAGCAACTATGCAGAGAGAAAGAGTTACCGTTTCAGGTCACAAGGATTACATCGGATATACGGCACAGAAACCGGCCATTCGGCCCAACCAGTCCATGCCCCATTTATGCTCCACTCGAGCCTCCTCCCATCTTCCTGTCTAACTCTCTCAGCAGAACCCTCTATTCCCTTCTCCCTCACATGCTTGTCTAGCCTCCCCTTAAATGAGTCGATACTATTCGCTTGACCTTTCATCAGAGCTGGCAAAGGTTGGAGATTTATATTGCGCCTTTCACCCCAGGACGTCTCGAAACCCTTTACATCAAATGATCGGGGCACCACGGAGAGAGAATGACAGACACAGGAGACAGGAGGAACCTGTAAAGGGGAGGAGGAAAGGAACGAAGCAAGAGGCAAACTAAACCAACTAAGATTCGTTAATAATAGCTGATTATTGAAAGGGTTAAGTTTTCCATTGTGGTGAGAGGGGGGTGACCCACCTGCGGAGACCAGTGCCAGGATCAGCAGCGACTGCAGTGTGGTTCTGGAGGACATGCCGAGCGGCGGCGGTTGGCCGGGCGAGTGATCGCAGCTGGCTCTGGAGAGCAGGTCCCCCGGCCCAGGGAAGCTCCTCGCCCGGGAGCTGCGGTTTGCACAGAGCGCCTGGCCCCGCTCGCTGCCTGCCTGCCTGCTCTGCAGATGGAGCAGCGGCAACACACAAAGAGTGCGCTGACAAACTGCCACAGCTCCCCGCAAGATAAAAGCGGAAATATTATCAGAGGTTCAATCACCAACGCCCCCCCTCTCCCTCCGCCTTGCCCGCCCGCCCTGTCTGCACAGCCGACTCGACTACCTGCTAATACTCAGAAGGAAAGCGCTGCTTTCCGGTGCTGCTGACTGCCCCAGATCCCATACCGTGTGACATTGTCCCGCTCCCGGGGTCCCGCCACCTCGCCAGCATCAGGTGCTCCTGCCCTGGTGGAGATCCCAGCCACCCGTCCCTCGAAGTGAAGCCCCGGGCTATCCACAGACCAGGGAGCGGGAGCAACGCCAGGGAGTATCCCCGGGAGCTTTCCTCCCGACTCCAAACAGCTGAAGGAGCAGGTCCCCAGTGTCCCAGTCCCGGCGCTCTGTGTCTGGCCGACCCACCACCACCTCCATGACCTGCTTCAGAAAAGTCCCAACCATCCACAAAAAAAATAAAGACATCTCATCGCCCTTCTGCCCACATTTCGGGATTTGAGTCGAGGAGTTTGATGTTTTACTCTGTGTTCTGGCTCCATGGCCAGCTCCCCAAACAAAGACAACAGCTCCCCAGCGGGAGAGCTGACCGCCCCCACCCCAACACACCCCTCTCAGGCTCTCACTCAGGGTGACCCCCCCAGGGCTCTCACTCAGGGTGACCCCCCTCACTCAGGGTGACCCCCCCACCTTGGGCTCTCACTCAGGGGGACCCCTCCTTGGGCTCTCACTCAGGGGGACCCCTCCTTGGGCTCTCACTCAGGGTGACCCCCCTTGGGCTCTCACTCAGGGTGACCCCCTCATTCAGGGTGACCCCCCCCCCACCTTGAGCTCTAGGGCTCTCACTCAGGGTGACCCCCTCACTCAGGGTGACCCCCCTTGGGCTCTCACTCAGGGTGACCCCCCTCACTCAGGGTGACCCCCCCACCTTGGGCTCTCACTCAGGGTGACCCCTCCTTGGGCTCTCACTCAGGGTGACCCCCTCACTCAGGGTGACCCCTCCTTGGGCTCTCACTCAGGGTGACCCCCCCAGGGCTCTCACTCAGGGTGACCCCCTCACTCAGGGTGACCCCTCCTTGGGCTCTCACTCAGGGTGACCCCCCTCACTCAGGGTGACCCCCCCTTGGGCTCTCACTCAGGGTGACCCCCCTCACTCAGGGTGACCCCCCTCACTCAGGCTAACCCCCCATTGTAGCTGTAAGACGCCGCGTGCGTTGGGCCCCAGATTCCCTGATGACTCTCCCAGCCTTTCTTGATGGGACTTTGCTGGGTCACCGAGCACCGTATCTCCAGCGGGGCCTGTCAGTATTGGTTTGTTAAAGAGAATGGGCCCGATTTTGCTGTGAAAAATGGTGAGGCTAACAGCACCCACCGTTATTTATGTGCAAATTAGACAGCAACTTCCGGCGAGCGCACATGCACAGTTAAACATGAAAATCCGGAAGTTGCTGTCCCAGATGTGACGTTCCTTCCTAAGCTTCCAGAAAACGGCATCTCGCCGTCTGACTCACCATTCAAAAGAATTGAACGGCCTGAAGTTCCTGTATTGTCATCGTAGATACAAACTAGACTCACCAGAAATGATGAGGACTTGGCCATTCCAGTCTAAGTACCCTTTTAACAGTGTGGGAAGTCTTAATTGTGGTAAGCTTGGAGACAGAACTGGGTGAATTGTAATCGTAGTGGAGCACAAGCAGAGTGGAAGAATTTGGTGATACAGGCATTTGGTGGGGAGGAGGAAGGCGGTTTGTCACGTCCAACTCAAAAGGAGGAGTGGAGCCACAGAACCCAAGGATTCTAAGTTAAGTAGCTAGATATCTAATAGAGGCATGGCAGGGCACCTCAGTCCTGTCGAATGCACATCCTGTGCTATGTGGGAAGTCCAGGATGCTTCTCGTGTCCTGGACAACCACATGTGCAGGAAGTGTCATCAGCTGGAGGAGCTCGAGCTCCGGGTTTCAGCATTGAGCAGCGGCTGGCATCCACGAGGTCGAGAGCTACATGGATAGCACGTTTCAGGAGGTGGTCACCCCGCAGCTTTAGAGTTTGCAGGCAGAGAGGGAATGGGTGACTGCCAGACAGACAAGGACCACCAGGCAGGTAGTGCAGGAGTCCCCCCGAGTGCATCTCGCTCTCTAACCACGGCACCGTGGGTGGCTCAGCTTAACGGGGTGGGGGGGGCGGGGAGGAGGGGGAATTTCAGGAAAGCAATAGTGATAGGGGATTCAATAGTTAAGGGAACAGACAGGTGTTTCTGCGGTCGCAGATGTGACTCCAGGATGGTATGTTGCCTTCCTGGTGCCAAGGTCAAGGATGTCAGTGAGTGGCTGCAGGACATTCTGAGGGGGGAGGGTGAACAGTGTAGCACCAGCTTTCTGGCCATTTTTATGAATCATATTTTATATCCCAAACCCCAAGAACTGTACTGTTGGTCAAGCTTGTGGGAGTGGCTTAGGGAATAGGATTGCAAACCAGGCTAACCTGACTAAGGTGCATTCATATGCAAATGGACATCTCACACTGACAGGCTGGGTGGAAGGGAACCCAGGCCGATTGACGTCATCACCATCTAACATGATTACTGGGAACAATACCCCGAGAGGTAACTCAGAGACACTATCAATAAATCACAGTCCCAACCGAAACTGGTGGAAGGCAGGAGATGGCCAGGCCATTGTCTCCTGGAGATAAAAATGAGAAGTCACACAACACCAGGTTATAGTCCAACAGTTTTATTTGAAATCACAAGCTTTCGGAGCTATCGATCGCCCCTTCCTCAGGTGAAGTAAAGAGATACAGAATCGCCAAAGCATATATAGATAGAGAACAATGCATGTGTTACTTACAAAAGCAGATGACTATATTTAAATCACCCTGACTGTTTATCTGCCGAGGTGTGACAAAAGGCAATCAGGTCACATCAAAGACATAGCAAGATACAACTGAGACAATGAGGTGGAGCCACAGGGGGTCCAATGTGTCAAAAGCCGCAGTATGGGAAACGATAAACTTTAACATTTTTACTTTTTTACTGGGAATCACATCTGTTAACAAGCCAACGACGACTCGAGTCTGGATCACGTCATGTATTGTGACATAAACCCAAGATCCCGATTGAGGCCATCCTCATGAGTGCGGAACTTGGCTATCAGTTTCTGCTCAATGATTTTGCGTTGTCATGTGTTTCTAAGTCCGCCTTGGAGAACGCTTACCCGCAGATCCGAGGCTGAATGTCCTTGACTGCTGAAGTGTTCCCCGACTGGGAGGGAACACTCCTGCCTGGTGATTGTTGCGCGGTGTCCGTTCATACGTTGTCTCAGTGTCTGCATGGTCTCGCCCAGGAGATAAGCCAGTTAAGCAAGTTCGGTTTGAGATTGAAACCCATTACCTGCTAATGGGGGCCATCAACTCAGGAAACGACAGATATCCAGTAATCAGCACTCATTGTCTCTCCAGGTGCCAGGCCTGGGAGCGGGGAAACGGAATATAATTTTTCACAAAGATTTCAACGGTCATGAGTCACTCCAGGCCACAGTGGTGGGGGGGGGGGGGTCCAGACAGATCACTTGAGTCAATACATCGATCAGTATTGACAGGAGGAAAAGGCGATGGGTTTTGGGTATATCAGGAGCCGTTCGGGGGCTGCTCTCTCTCTCTCTTCTCCTTGGCATCAATCTACAGCGAGTCTCCCGAGTGAGGCTCGGCTCGACGGAACACCGCCAGAAGCTGAGCGCTGCTCTTCATCCCTCATCAACGGACCTCGACTCAAACTGAAACTTGGATACTGCGCCGGCGGTACGGAACCAGGAGCGAGATGTACAGGAAGAAGCTGCAAGCAAGACAACGGGCAATCGGGGTGAGCATATTGCCTGCGCCTACACATCCACAAGACCACTTAGCTGTGTGAGGGGGTGATTGTAAGTCCCAACCAAACCTTAGAGGGGTTTAGTGCTGGGGTCCTGTGTTAGTTTATTTCACGGGAGGGTTCTTTTATTAGACCGTGGTAATTTAGCACGGTATGGCTTGTTGGACAAGCCAGGGTTGTATTGTTTTGTACTGTTACAAGTGTTATTGCTGATTGTTTTGCACTGTTACGAGTGTTATTGTTAATCCTATTAAACACAATGCGGTTGAGCTCAAACGGGTGTCCGAGTCTGATCTGTTCCATATAATCCCTATCGTCCAGAACTTGTAGTAAGAGGTGTGTTTTCGGTGCGCTCGAGAAAACCACTTACAACAGCCAGAGGTCGTGGTCCATATCGGTACCAATGACATAGGTAGAAAGAGGGAATGCAGTCCTGCAGGCAGATTTTAGGGAGCTAGGAAAGAGATTAATAAGCAGGACCTCAAAGGTAGTAATCTCTGGGTTATTCCCGGTGCCATGTACTAGTGAGTACAGAAGTAGGATGATAGAGCGGATGAATGCGTGACTGGAGAGATGGTGCAGGAGGGATGGCTTTAGATTCCTGAGGCATTGGGACCGGTTCTGGAGGAGGTGGGACTTGTACAGGCTGGACGGGCTGCACCTCAACAGAGCCGGTACCAATATCTTTGCGGGGTGGGGGGGGTGGGGTGCATGGTGGGGGTTTCTAGTGCTGTTGGAGAGGGTTTAAACTAGCTCGGCAGGGGGATGGGAACCTGAGCGTAGATTCAGAAGGGAGAAGCAAAGCTGGAAATGAAAGGCAGAAAATTAGTAAGTGAGGTTAGTAGGCAGAGGAAACAAAGGCTAGAAAATAGACAACAAGGGAGTTTGGAAGTGCTTAATGGTATATACTTCAGTGCCAGGAGTCTAGTGAATAAGGCAGAGCAGCTGAGAGCACAGAGAGACATGTGGAAGTATGATATCATAGCTATTACTGAAACATGGCTGAAAGAAGGGCAGGAATGGCAGCTCAACATTCCTGGTTACAGGGTTTTCAGATGGGATAGAGAGCGGGATAAAAAAGGAGGGAGGGGTTGCAATATTGGTTAAAGAAACAATTACAGCTGTGAGGAGGGATATATGTTAGAAGGACCATCAATTGAAGCCATATGGGTTGAACTGAACAACAAAAAAGGGGCAATCACACTGCTGGGAGTGTACTATAGACCCTTGAATAGTCAGAGGGAGATAGAAGAGCAAATATTGAGGGAAATTTCTGAGAAGTGCAAAAACAATAGGGCAATAATAGTAGGAGAATTCCACTACGTTAATATTAACTGCGATAGAATTAGTGTAAAAGGTACAGAGTGCGCAGAATTCTTAAAATGCATTCATGAGAACTTTTTTAGCCAGTACGTAGCAAACCCAATGAGAGAGGGGACGGTTCTGGACTTGGTTTTAGGGACTAAAGCTGGGCAGGTGGAAGGGTTATCAGTGGGCGAGCATTTTGGTGGTAGTGAGCATAATTCAGTTAGATTTAGTGCAGTTATGGAAAAGGACAAAGATAGACCAGGAATAAAAGTTCTCAATTGGAGAAAGGCCAATTTTACGAAGCTGAGATGTGATTTAGCAAAAGTGGACTGAAAACTGCTACTTGAAGGTAAATCAGTATCAGAGCAATGGGAGGTGTTCAAGGAGGTGATAGTGAGGATTCAGAGCAAATATGTTCCCACAAAGAAAAAGGGTGGGACTCCCAAATCTAGGGCCCCCTGGATGTCAAGCGGTATACCGGGTAGGTAAGGCAAAAAAGGGAAGCTCATGTCAGTTACCGAGAGCTCAATACTACAGAAAGCCAAGAGGAGTATAGAAAGTGCAGGGGTGAAATTAAAAAGGAAATTAGGAAGGCAAAGAGAGGGTATGAAAAAATATTGGCAAGTAAAATCAAGGAAAACCCAAAGATGTTTTATAAATACATAAAGAGCAAAGGGGTAACTAAAGAAAGAGTAGGACCTATTAGAGACCAGAAAGGTAACCTATGTGTGGAGGTGGAAGACGTGGGTATGATTTTTAATGAATATTTGTGTCTGTCTTCACAGAAGAGTAGGACGATGCGGACATTGTAGTTAAGGAGGAGTATGAAATATTAGATGAGATTAGTGAGAGAGGAAATATTAAGGGGTTTAGCATCTTTGAAAGTAGATAAATCACCAGGCCCGGATGAAATGTATCCCAGGCTGTTAAGGGAAGCAAGGGAGGAAATAGCGGAGGCCCTGACCATCACATCCCAATCCTCTCTGGCTACAGGTGTGGTGCCGGAGGACTGGAGGACTGCCAACGTTGTACTGTTGTTTAAAAAGGGAGAAAGGAATTGACTGAATAATTACAGGCCAGTCAGCCTAACCTCGGTGGTGGGCAAATTATTGGAAAAATTCTGAGGGACAGGATAAATCGTCATTTAGAAAGACACGGATTAGTCAAGGACAGTCAGCATGGATTTGTTAAGGGAAGGTTGTGTCTGACTAATTTGATTGAATTTTTTGAGGAGGTAACAAGGAGGGTCAATGAGGGTAGTGCATTTGATGTAGTCTACATGGGTTTTAGCAAGGCTTTTGACAAGGTCCCACATTGCAGACTGGTCAGAAAAGTAAAAGCCCGTGGGATCCAAGGGAAAGCGGCAAGTTGGATCCAAAATTGGCCGATGGGTGTTTTTGTGACTGGAAAGTTGTTTCCAGTGGGGTTCCACAGGGCTCAGTACTGGGTCCTTTGCTTTTTGTGATATATATCAATGATTTAGACTTCAATGTAGGGGGTATGATTATGAAGTTTGCAGAATATACAAAAATTGGCCATGTGATTGATAGTGAGGAAGAAAGCTGTAGACTGCAGGAAGATATCAATGGACTGGTCAGGTGGGCAGAAAAGAGGCAAATGGAATTCAATCCAGAAAAGTGTGAGATAATGCATTTGGGGAGGGCTAACAAGGCAAGGGAATACACAATAAATGAGAAGTGTAGAGGAACAGAGGGACCTTGGAGTGCATGTCCACAGATCCCTGAAGGTAGCAGGACAGGTAGATAAGGTGGTTAAGAAGGCATACGGGATACTTTCCTTTATTATCCGAGGCATAGAATATAAGAGCAGGGAGGTTATGTTTGAACTGTATAACACACTAGTTAGGCCACAGCTAGAATACTGTGTGCAGTTCTGGTCACCACATTACAGGAAAGATGTGATTGCACTAGAGAGGGTACAGAGGAGATTTACGAGGATGTTGCCAGGACTGGTGAATTTTAGCTCTGAGGAAAGATTGGATAGGCTGGGGTTGTTTTCTTTGGAACAGAGGAGGCTGAGGGGAGATTTAATTGAGGTGTATAAAATTATGAGGGGCCTAGATAGAGTGGATAAGAAGGACCTATTTCCTTTAGCAGAGAGGTCAACAACCAGGGGGCATAGATTTAAAGTAATTGGTAGAATGATTGGAGGGGAGTTGAGGAGAACTTTTTTTTGGGGGGGAGGGGGGTGGGGCTGGAATTCACTGCCTGAAAGGGTGGTAGAGGCAGAAACCCTCATCACATTTAAAAAGTACTTGGATGTGCACCGGCTGTGCTGTAACCTACAGGCTATGGACCAGGAGCTGGAAAGTGGGATTAGGGTGGATAGCTCTTTTTTGGCCAGCAGATACGATGGGCGAAATGGCCTCCTTCTGTGCCGTAAATTTCTATGATTCTTAATTAGTGCCAAACAAGCTCTCTGGCACTGAAAAGCAACTTTTACAATTATGGAGTCTCATTTCTTCAACTTCTAATTATTATGGAGATTAATAAAATACAAATTTAAATTAAAAGACTTTTTTTTTACTTTTTCCTTTCTTTTTTTCTCTCTTAATCCAATCTTTCTTTCCCTCTTTTTATTTTGCTTTCTGTGCCTGATTTGACATTGAATTCACTATTCTAACTGACACTTCCTGGTTCAGACTCTGCGCTGCTCATTAACGATTCTTCTATCTGATTGGTTAAGGAGATACACAGTTGCTCACCCTGCTCACACAGGTCCCAGATGCCCTGTAGAGGGTGCTGTGCTGTTTGGATGTTTGTCTGACAGCAGCTTGCAATGCAAAACCCCACAGAAAGACTATGGGCAAATGTAAGTGTAACTTTATCATCAGAGACATGTCTGCGCAATTCATCTCGTTATTTCATTAAGAAATGTAAAAAGATTGGTCGATAAATGAATTCAGCAACTTAATTCACAAAGGCAGAAAATACCGAACGAAAGCCTCAAAATAAATCCTCATTTAATCTGACAGAATCTATCCCCATGAAGTCATTGACTGGAAGACCCATGGGCTGTGGATCCCAGAAATAGGCCGCTGGAAGCCTCGGTATCTGTCCCCACTGGAGTGTCTGAGGTCAGGGGCCTGTTTTATCAATAGAAATAGCGGGGAAAGTGGCTCTGGCCCGCCACAGGTGCAAAAAGCCAGGCCCCCATCACGATTCTTCCCTGGGCCCCCACTCCCACCAGACTGGGCCCCCACTCCTAGGCTTGCTGTGGACCCCAGGCCCGCTGCTGCCAAGGGGCTGATGATCCCACTCAGAGCGGGGGACGCGGCAGCTCCCAGCGCTGGGAATCTCCGTCCCCGCCCCCACTGCTGGCCTTGGGACTGAAACTCCAGCCCAGAGTCCCCGCTGCAAGGCCGGCCCCCGGCCTCATCCCGGCACACTCCTGTTGGAGTTAAAAGGAGGAGTGTGGTGGGACGGCCAGGGAGTTTCTCGCCATACCCTGAAGGGTGGAAGTGCTGCATTATTTAGTAATGTCCTCACTGGCTTTGCATGACCCCAACTATCATTTGAGAGAAAGGGAGTCAGAAACACACAATCTCTTAGTATCTCTAAAGGAACGCAGTGCAAAATCTACAAAGCTGGAGATGTCACCATCACGACTAATGAACGAGAGTGCCAGACCACACGCTGAGCTGTGGAGACCACAACAGGCTTTAGAGGTCCGAATGTATAAAAGATTCTGTGAGGTAAAATGGCTGCCATATTCTCTGCTGCTTTTGTTTAACCTTGGGTTTCCCCCTGCATGATTCCTGTGTCTTCGGGTGTGAGGTTTCCTAGGTAACCACAGTCGAAGCCTACGCTGCTTTTGAGCTGGTCACCAGGAGAGTGAGTGATGTGCATTAAACTATCCTCCGTTTCCCTCCCTCCCTTCAGGAAGGAGTCTTGCCTATCCCAGATACCCTGTTGATTGTCTGTTTGGAGGAAGGGAGGGAGAAGAGGGGAACCTCCGTCTGAGTACTCCATGGCACAGCACCTCAGTGTAACATGTCACTAAAACTCAGCTCATGTGTCTAACCAAGGCTCAAAGTCACATGCCCTTACCTAGAAATACATGCACATTTCTTGAATTTTCTGGGGGGCTTCACTAAATCAATTGCTTTGGTGACATGTTACTCCATTAACTAAAGAGTGCTTAGTTGGAATTTGCCGAAGTAACACCAATTCCCACAAGCAGGAAAGGAGTTTCAGGGCAGTGAGTGACTCCCCCGAGGGCGGTGAGTGACTCCCCCGAGGGCAGTGAGTGACTCCCCCCGAGGGCAGTGAGTGACTCTCCCCCGCCGAGGGCAGTGAGTGACTCCCCCCGAGGGCAGTGAGTGACTCCCCCGAGGGCGGTGAGTGACTCCCCCCGAGGACAGTGAGTGACTCCCCCCGAGGGCAGTGAGTGACTCTCCCCCGCCGAGGGCAGTGAGTGACACCCCCCGAGGACAGTGAGTGACTCCCCCCCACCGAGGGCAGTGAGTGACTCCCCCCCCCCCGAGGGCAGTGAGTGACTCCCCCCCCGAGGGCAGTGAGTGACTCCCCCCCGAGGGCAGTGAGTGACTCCCCCCTCCAAGGGCAGTGAGTGACTCCCCCCCCGAGGGCAGTGAGTGACTCCCCCGAGGGCAGTGAGTGACTCCCCCCCGAGGGCAGTGAGTGACTCCCCCCGAGGGCAGTGAGTGACTCCCCCGACACCCGAGGGCAGTGAGTGACTCCCCCCCCCCCGAGGGCAGTGAGTGACAGCCCCAAGGGCAGTGAGTGACTCCCCACCCCCCACTAGGGCGGTGAGTGACTCCCCCCCGAGGGCAGTAAGTGACTCCCCACCCGAGGGCAGTGAGTGACTCCCCCCGAGGGCAGTGAGTGACTCCCTCCTGAGGACAGTGAGTGACTCCCCCCGAGGGCGGTGAGTGACTCCCCCCGATGGCGGTGAGTGACTCCCCCGAGGGCAGTGAGTGACTCTCCCCTCCGTTGCCGAGGGCAGTGAGTTACTCCACCCCCCCGAGGACAGTGAGTGACTCCCCCGAGGGCAGTGAGTGACTCTCCCCCCGAGGGCACTGAGTGACTCCCCCGAGGGCAGTGAGTGACTCCCCCCGAGGGCAGTGAGTGACTCTCCCCGAGGGCAGTGAGTGACTCCCCCCGAGGGCAGTGTGTGACTCCCCCCCGAGGGCAGTGAGTGACTCCCCTCCGAGGGCAGTGAGTGACTCACCCGCCCCGAGGGCAGCGAGTGACTCCCCCCCCCGAGGGCAGTGAGTGACTCCCCCCGAGGTCAGTGAGTGACTCTCCCCGAGGGCAGTGAGTGACTCCCCCCGAGGGCAGTGAGTGACTCTCCCCGAGAGCAGTGAGTGACTCTCCCGAGGGCAGTGAGTGACTCCCCCCGAGGGCAGTGAGTGACTCCCCCCCGAGGGCAGTGAGTGACTCCCCCCCCGAGGGCAGTGAGTGACTCCCCCCCGAGGGCAGTGAGTGACTCCCCCCCCGAGGGCAGTGAGTGACTCCCCCGAGGGCAGCGAGTGAACCCCCCCCGAGGGCAGTGAGTGACTCCCCCCCCGAGGGCAGTGAGTGACCCCCCCGCCGAGGGCAGTGAGTGACACCCCCCCCGAATGCAGTGAGTGACCCCCCCGCCGAGGGCAGTGAGTGACTCCCCCCCCCCGAGGGCAGTGAGTGACTCCCCGAGGGCAGTGAGTGACTCCCCCAGAGGGCAGTGAGTGACTCCACCCACCCCAACGGCAGTGAGTGACTCCCCCCCGAGGGCAGTGAGTGACCCCCCCCGAGGGCAGTGAGTGACAGTGACTCCCCCCGAGGGCGGTGAGTGACTCCCCCGAGGACAGTGAGTGACTCCCCCGAGGGCAGTGAGTGACTCCCCCGAGGGCAGTGAGTGACTCCCCCACCGAGGGCAGTGAGTGACCCCCACCGAGGGCAGTGAGTGACTCCCCCCCAGGGCAGTGAGTGACTCCCCCGACCCCCGAGGGCAGTGAGTGACTCCCCGAGGGCAGTGAGTGACTCCACCGAGGGCATTAAGTGACTCCCCCCCCCGAGGGCAGTGAGTGACAGCCCCAAGGGCAGTGAGTGACTCCCCACCCGAGGGCAGTGAGTGACTCCCCCCGAGGGCAGTGAGTGACTCCCCCCCGAGGACAGTGAGTGACTCCCCCCGAGGGTGGTGAGTGACTCCCACCGATGGCGGTGAGTGACTCCCCCGAGGGCAGTGAGTGACTCTCCCCGAGGGCAGTGAGTGACCCCCCACCGAAGGCAGAGAGTGACTCTCCCGGAGGGCAGTGAGTGACTCTCCCCGAGGGCAGTGAGTGACTCCCCCCCCCGAGGGCAGTGAGTGACTCCCCACTCCGAGGGCAGTGAGTGACTCCCCCCCGAGGGCAGTGAGTGACCCCCCACCGAAGGCAGAGAGTGACTCTCCCCGAGGACAGTGAGTGACTCCCCCGAGGACAGTGAGTGACTCCACCCCGAGGGCAGTGAGTGACTCCCCCGAGGGCAGTGAGTGACTCCCCCGAGGGCGGTGAGTGACTCCTCCCCGAGGGCAGTGAGTGACTCCCGCCCGAGGGCGGTGAGTGACTCCCCCCCGATGGCGGTGAGTGACTCCCCCCCGATGGCAGTGAGTGACTCCCCCGAGGGCAGTGAGTGACTCACCCCGAGGGCAGTGAGTGACTCCCCCCGAGGGCGGTGAGTGACTCTCCCTGAGGGCAGTGAGTGACTCTCCCCGAGGGCAGTGAGTGACTCCCCCGATGGCAGTGAGTGACTCTCCCCGAGGGCAGTGAGTGACTCTCCCCGAGGGCAGTGAGTGACTCCCCCCCCCGAGGGCAGCGAGTGACTCTCCCCGAGGGCAGTGAGTGACTCCCCCCCCCCGAGGGCAGCGAGTGACTCCCCCCCGCGGGCAGTGACTGACTCCCCCGAGGGCGGTGAGTGACTCCCCCCGAGGGCGGTGAGTGACACCTCGAGGGCAGTGAGTGACTCCCCCGAGGGCAGTGAGTGACTCCCCTCCGAGGGGAGTGAGTGACTCCCCCCGAGGGCAGTGATTGACTCCCCCCGAGGGCCGTGAGTGACTCCCCCCGAGGGCAGTGAGTGACTCCCCCCCGAGGGCAGTGAGTGACTCCCCGAGGGCAGTGAGTGACTCCCCCCCCGAGGACAGTGAGTGACACCCCGAGGGCAGTGAGTTACTCCCCCGAGGGCCGTGAGTGACTCCCCCCGAGGGCAGTGAGTGACTCCCCCCGCGAGGGCAGTGAGTGACTCCCCTCCGAGGGCAATGAGTGACTCCCCCCCGAGGGCAGTGAGTGACTCCCCGAGGGCAGTGAGTGACTCCCCCCCCGAGGACAGTGAGTGACACCCCGAGGGCAGTGAGTTACTCCCCCGAGGGCAGTGAGTGACTCCCCCGAGGGCAGTGAGTGACCCCCACCCCGAGGGCAGTGAGTGACTCTCCCCGAGGGCAGTGAGTGAGTCCCCCGAGGGCAGTGAGTGACTCCCCCGAGGGCAGTGAGTGACTCCCCCGAGGGCAGTGAGTGACCCCCCCCCGAGGGCAGTGAGTGACTCTCCCCGAGGGGAGTGAGTGACTCTCCCCGAGGGCAGTGAGTGACTCTCCCCGAGGGCAGTGAGTGACCCCGCCCCCGAGGGCAGTGAGTGACTCCCCCTGAGGGCAGTGAGTGACTCCCCCCGAGGGCAGTGATGACTCCCCCCCGCGAGGGCAGTGAGTGACAGCCCCAAGGGCAGTGAGTGACTCCCCACCCGAGGGCAGTGAGTGACTCCCCCCGAGGGCAGTGAGTGACTCCCCCCCGAGGACAGTGAGTGACTCCCCCCGAGGGCAGTGAGTGACTCCCCCGAGGGCAGTGAGTGACTCCCCTCCGAGGGGAGTGAGTGACTCCCCCCGAGGGCAGTGATGACTCCCCCCTCGAGGGCAGTGAGTGACTCCCCCCGAGGGCAGTGAGTGACTCCCCCCCCCCCGAGAGCAGTGAGTGACTCCCCCCGAGGGCAGTGAGTGACTCCCCCCGAGGGCCGTGAGTGACTCCCCCTGAGGGCAGTGAGTGACTCCCCCCGCGAGGGCAGTGAGTGACTCCCCTCCGAGGGCAATGAGTGACTCCCCCCCCGAGGGCAGTGAGTGACTCCCCGAGGGCAGTGAGTGACTCCCCCCCCGAGGACAGTGAGTGACACCCCGAGGGCAGTGAGTTACTCCCCCGAGGGCAGTGAGTGACTCCCCCGAGGGCAGTGAGTGACCCCCACCCCGAGGGCAGTGAGTGACTCTCCCCGAGGGCAGTGAGTGAGTCCCCCGAGGGCAGTGAGTGACTCCCCCGAGGGCAGTGAGTGACTCCCCCGAGGGCAGTGAGTGACCCCCCCCCCGAGGGCAGTGAGTGACTCTCCCCGAGGGGAGTGAGTGACTCTCCCTGAGGGCAGTGAGTGACTCTCCCCGAGGGCAGTGAGTGACCCCGCCCCCGAGGGCAGTGAGTGACTCCCCCCGAGGACAGTGAGTGACTCCCCCCGAGGGCAGTGATGACTCCCCCCCGAGGGCAGTGAGTGACACCCCCGAGGGCAGTGAGTGACTCCCCCCCGAGGGCAGTGAGTGACTCCCCGAGGGCAGTGAGTGACTCTCCCGAGGGCAGTGAGTGACTCCCCCCCGAGGGCAGTGAGTGACTCCCCCCCCGAGGACAGTGAGTGACCCCCCCCCCGAGGGCAGTGAGTGACCCCCCACCCCGAGGGCAGTGAGTGACTCCCCCCGAGGGCAGTGAGTGACTCCCCCCGAGGGCAGTGAGTGACACCCCCCGAGGGCAGTGAGTGACTCCCCCGAGGGCAGTGAGTGACTCTCCCCGAAGGCAGTGAGTGACTCACCCGAGGGCAGTGAGTGACTCTCCCCGAGGGCAGTGAATGACTCCACCCCCCCGAAGGCAGTGAGTGACTCCCCCGAGGGCAGTGAGTGACTCTCCCCGAAGGCAGTGAGTGACTCTGCCCGAGGGCAGTGAGTGACTCTCCCCGAAGGCAGTGAGTGACTCTCCCCGAGGGCAGTGAGTGACTCTCCCCGAAGGCAGTGAGTGACTTCCCCGAGGGCAGTGAGTGACTCCCCCGAGGGAAGTGAGTGACTCTCCCTGAGGGCAGTGAGTGACTCTCCCCGAGGGCAGTGAGTGACTCCCCCGAGGGCAGTGAGTGACTCTCCCCGAGGGCAGTGAGTGACTCACCTCCCCCGAGGGCAGCGAGTGACTCCCCCCGAGGGCAGTGACTGACTCCCCCCGAGGGCGGTGAGTGACTCCCCCCGAGGGCGGTGTGTGACACCTCGAGGGCAGTGAGTGACTCCCCCGAGGGCAGTAAGTGACTCCCCTCCGAGGGGAGTGAGTGACTCACCCCGAGGGCAGTGACGACTCCCCCCTCGAGGGCAGTGAGTGACTCCCCCCCGAGGGCAGTGAGTGACTCCCCCCCCGAGAGCAGTATGTGACTCCCCCCGAGGGCAGTGAGTGACTCCCCCCGAGGTCGTTGAGTGACTACTCCCGAGGGCAGTGAGTGACTCCTCCCGCGAGGGCAGTGAGTGACTCCCCCCGAGGGCAGTGAGTGACTCCCCCTGAGGGCAGTGAGTGACTCCCCCCGAGTGCAGTGAGTGACTCCCCCGACGGCAGTGAGTGACTCCCCGAGGGCAGTGAGTGACTCCCCCGAGGGCAGTGAGTGACTCCCCGAGGGCAGTGAGTGACTCCCCGAGGGCAGTGAGTGACTCCCCCACCAAGGGCAGTGAGTGACTCCCCCCGAGGGCAGTGAGTGACTCCCCGAGGGCAGTGAGTGACTACCCGGAGGGCAGTGAGTGACTCCCCGAGGGCAGTGAGTGACTCCCCCCGAGGACAGTGAGTGACTCCCAAGGGCAGTGAGTGACTCCCCCGAGGGCAGTGAGTGACTCCCCGAGGGCAGTGAGTGGCTCCCCCCGAGGACAGTGAGTGTCTCCCCCGAGGGCAGTGAGTGACACCCCGAAGGCAGTGAGTGACTCCCCCGAGGGCAGTGAGTGACTCCCCGAGGGCAGTGAGTGACTCCCCCACCGAGGGCAGTGAGTGACTCCCCCGAGGGCAGTGAGTGACCACCCCCCCGCCGAGGGCAGTGAGTGACTTCCCCGAGGGCAGTGAGTGACTCCCCGAGGGCAGTGAGTGACTCCCCCACCGAGGGCAGTGAGTGACTCCCCCGAGGGCAGTGAGTGACCACCCCCCCGCCGAGGGCAGTGAGTGACTTCCCCGAGGGCAGTGAGTGACACCCCCGAAGGCAGTGAGTGACTCCCCCCACGAGGGCAGTGAGTGACTCCCCCCCGAGGGCAGTGAGTGACTCCCCCCCCTGCAGGGCAGCGAGTGACTCCCCCCCGAGGGAAGTGAGTAACTCCCCCCCCACACCGAGGGCGGTGAGTGACTCCCCCGAGGGCAGTGAGTGACCCCCCCCCGAGTGCGGTGAGCGACCCCCCCCCCGAGGGCAGTGAGTGACCCCCCCGAGGGCAGTGAGTGACCCCCCCCCCCGAGGACAGTGAGTGACTCCCCCCCGAGGGCAGTGAGTGACTCCCCCCCGAGGGCAGTGAGTGACTTCCCCCCCCGAGGGCAGTGAGTGACTCCCCCCCCGCTGAGGGCAGTGAGTGACTCCCCCCCCGAGGGCAGTGAGTGACTCTCCCCGAGGGCAGTGAGTGACTCCCCCCGAGGACGGTGAGTGACTCCCCGCGAGGACAGTGAGTGACTCTCCCCGAGGGCAGTGAGTGACTCCCCCCCGAGGGCAGTGAGTGAATCTCCCTGAGGGCAGTGAGTGACTCCCCCCGAGGGCAGTAAGTGACTCCCGCCTCGAGGGCAGTGAGTGAATCCCCCGAGGGCGGTGAGTGACTCCCCCCCGAGGGCAGTGAGTGACTCCCACCCCGAGGGCAGTGAGTGACTCCCCCCGAGGGCAGTAAGTGACTCCCGCCTCGAGGGCAGTGAGTGAATCCCCCGAGGGCTGTGAGTGACTCCCCCGAGGGCAGTGAGTGACTCCCCCCCCGAGGGCAGTAAGTGACTCCCCCGAGGGCAGTGAGTGACTCTCCCCGAGGGCAGTGAGTGACTCTCCCCGAGGGCAGTGAGTGACCCCCTCCCGGGGGCTGTGAGTGACTCCCCCCCCGCTGAGGGCAGTGAGTGACTCCCCCCCCGAGGGCAGTGAGTGACTCTCCCCGAGGGCAGTGAGTGACTCCCCCCGAGGACGGTGAGTGACTCCCCGCGAGGACAGTGAGTGACTCTCCCCGAGGGCAGTGAGTGACTCCCCCCCGAGGGCAGTGAGTGACTCTCCCTGAGGGCAGTGAGTGACTCCCCCCGAGGGCAGTAAGTGACTCCCGCCTCGAGGGCAGTGAGTGAATCCCCCGAGGGCGGTGAGTGACTCCCCCCCGAGGGCAGTGAGTGACTCCCACCCCGAGGGCAGTGAGTGACTCCCCCCGAGGGCAGTAAGTGACTCCCGCCTCGAGGGCAGTGAGTGAATCCCCCGAGGGCTGTGAGTGACTCCCCCGAGGGCAGTGAGTGACTCCCCCCCCGAGGGCAGTAAGTGACTCCCCCGAGGGCAGTGAGTGACTCTCCCCGAGGGCAGTGAGTGACTCTCCCCGAGGGCAGTGAGTGACCCCCTCCCGGGGGCTGTGAGTGACTCCCCCCCCCCGAGGGCAGTGGGTTACGCCCCCGAGGACGGTGAGTGACCCCCCCCGAGGGCAGTGAGTGACTCCCCCCCCCCAAGGGCAGTAAGTGACTCCCCCCCCCCCCGAGGGCAGTGAGTGACCCCCCCCGAGGGCAGTGAGTGACTCCCCCCCCCCCGAGGGCAGTGAGTGACTCCCCCCCCACCCGAGGGCAGTGAGTGACTCCCCCCCGAGGGCAGTGAGTGACTCCCCCCCCCCCGAGGGCAGTGAGTGACTCCCCCCCCCCGAGGGCAGTGAGTGACTCCCCCCTCCCCCGAGGACAGTGAGTGACCCCCCCCCTCCGAGGGCAGTGAGTGACTCCCCACCCCCGAGGGCAGTGAGTGACTCACCCCGCCCCCAAGGACAGTGAGTGACCCCCCCCCCCCGAGGACAGTGAGTGACCCCCCCCCCGAGGGCAGTTAGTGACTCCCCCCCCCCGAGGGCAGTGAGTGACTCACCCCTCCCCCAAGGACAGTGAGTGACCCCCCCCCCCCGAGGACAGTGAGTGACCCCCCCCCGAGGGCAGTGAGTGACTCCCCCCTCCCCCGAGGACAGTGAGTGCCCCTCCCCCCCGAGGGCAGTGAGTGACTCCCCCCGAGGACAGTGAGTGACCACCCCCCGAGGGCAGTGAGTGACTCCCCCCTCCCCCGAGGACAGTGAGTGACCCCCCCCCCGAGGGCAGTGAGTGACTCCCCCCCCCCGAGGGCAGTGAGTGACTCCCCCCGAGGACAGTGAGTGACCCCCCCCCGAGGGCAGAGAGTGACTCCCCCCGAGGGCAGTGACTGACTCCCCCTGCCCGAGGGCAGTTAGTGACTCCCCTGAGGGCAGTGAGTGACTCCCCGAGGGCAGTGAGTGACTCCCCCACTGAGGGCAGAGTGACTCCTCCGAGGGCAGTGAGTGACCCCCCGAGGGCAGTGAGTGGCTCCCTTCCGAGGGCAGTGAGTGACTCTCCCCGAGGGCAGTGAGTGACTCCCCCGAGAGCAGTGAGTGACTCCCTTCCGAGGGCAGTGAGTGACTCCCCCCGAGGGCAGTGAGTGACTCCCCCCGAGGACAGTGAGTGTCTCCCCCGAGGGCAGTGAGTGACTCCCCGAAGGCAGTGAGTGACTCCCCCGAGGGCAGTGAGTGACTCCCCGAGGGCAGTGAGTGACTCCCCCACCGAGGGCAGTGAGTGACTCCCCCGAGGGCAGTGAGTGACCACCCCCCCGCCGAGGGCAGTGAGTGACTTCCCCGAGGGCAGTGAGTGACTCCCCGAGGGCAGTGAGTGACTCCCCCACCGAGGGCAGTGAGTGACTCCCCCGAGGGCAGTGAGTGACCACCCCCCCGCCGAGGGCAGTGAGTGACTTCCCCGAGGGCAGTGAGTGACACCCCCGAAGGCAGTGAGTGACTCCCCCCACGAGGGCAGTGAGTGACTCCCCCCCGAGGGCAGTGAGTGACTCCCCCCCCTGCAGGGCAGCGAGTGACTCCCCCCCGAGGGAAGTGAGTGACTCCCCCCCCACCCCGAGGGCGGTGAGTGACTCCCCCGAGGGCAGTGAGTGACCCCCCCCCGAGTGCAGTGAGCGACCCCCCCCCCGAGGCCAGTGAGTGACTCCCCCGAGGGCAGTGAGTGACCCCCCCCCGAGTGCGGTGAGCGACCCCCCCCCCCCGAGGGCAGTGAGTGACCCCCCCGAGGGCAGTGGGTGACCCCCCCCCCCCCGAGGACAGTGAGTGACTCCCCCCCGAGGGCAGTGAGTGACTCCCCCCCGAGGGCAGTGAGTGACTTCCCCCCCCGAGGGCAGTGAGTGACTCCCCCCCCGCTGAGGGCAGTGAGTGACTCCCCCCCCGAGGGCAGTGAGTGACTCTCCCCGAGGGCAGTGAGTGACTCCCCCCGAGGACGGTGAGTGACTCCCCGCGAGGACAGTGAGTGACTCTCCCCGAGGGCAGTGAGTGACTGCCCCCCGAGGGCAGTGAGTGACTCTCCCTGAGGGCAGTGAGTGACTCCCCCCGAGGGCAGTAAGTGACTCCCGCCTCGAGGGCAGTGAGTGAATCCCCCGAGGGCGGTGAGTGACTCCCCCCCGAGGGCAGTGAGTGACTCCCACCCCGAGGGCAGTGAGTGACTCCCCCCGAGGGCAGTAAGTGACTCCCGCCTCGAGGGCAGTGAGTGAATCCCCCGAGGGCGGTGAGTGACTCCCCCCCGAGGGCAGTGAGTGACTCCCACCCCGAGGGCAGTGAGTGACTCCCACCCCGAGGGCAGTGAGTGACTCCCCCCGAGGGCAGTAAGTGACTCCCGCCTCGAGGGCAGTGAGTGAATCCCCCGAGGGCTGTGAGTGACTCCCCCGAGGGCAGTGAGTGACTCCCCCCCCGAGGGCAGTAAGTGACTCCCCCGAGGGCAGTGAGTGACTCTCCCCGAGGGCAGTGAGTGACTCTCCCCGAGGGCAGTGAGTGACCCCCTCCCGGGGGCTGTGAGTGACTCCCCCCCCCCGAGGGCAGTGGGTTACGCCCCCGAGGACGGTGAGTGACTCCCCCCCCCCCCGAGGGCAGTAAGTGACTCCCCCCCCCCCCGAGGGCAGTGAGTGACCCCCCCCGAGGGCAGTGAGTGACTCCCCCCCCCCGAGGGCAGTGAGTGACTCCCCCCCCACCCGAGGGCAGTGAGTGACTCCCCCCGAGGGCAGTGAGTGACTCCCCCCCCCCCGAGGGCAGTGAGTGACTCCCCCCCCACCCGAGGGCAGTGAGTGACCCCCCCCGAGGGCAGTGAGTGACTCCCCCCCCCCGAGGGCAGTGAGTGACTCCCCCCCCACCCGAGGGCAGTGAGTGACTCCCCCCGAGGGCAGTGAGTGACTCCCCCCCCCCCGAGGGCAGTGAGTGACTCCCCCCCCCCCCGAGGGCAGTGAGTGACTCCCCCCTCCCCCGAGGACAGTGAGTGACCCCCCCCCTCCGAGGGCAGTGAGTGACTCCCCACCCCCGAGGGCAGTGAGTGACTCACCCCTCCCCCAAGGACAGTGAGTGACCCCCCCCCCCCGAGGACAGTGAGTGACCCCCCCCCCGAGGGCAGTTAGTGACTCCCCCCCCCGAGGGCAGTGAGTGACTCACCCCTCCCCCAAGGACAGTGAGTGACCCCCCCCCCCCGAGGACAGTGAGTGACCCCCCCCCCGAGGGCAGTGAGTGACTCCCCCCTACCCCGAGGACAGTGAGTGCCCCTCCCCCCCGAGGGCAGTGAGTGACTCCCCCCGAGGACAGTGAGTGACCCCCCCCCGAGGGCAGAGAGTGACTCCCCCCGAGGGCAGTGACTGACTCCCCCCGCCCGAGGGCAGTTAGTGACTCCCCTGAGGGCAGTGAGTGACTCCCCGAGGGCAGTGAGTGACTCCCCCACTGAGGGCAGAGTGACTCCTCCGAGGGCAGTGAGTGACCCCCCGAGGGCAGTGAGTGGCTCCCTTCCGAGGGCAGTGAGTGACTCTCCCCGAGGGCAGTGAGTGACTCCCCCGAGAGCAGTGAGTGACTCCCTTCCGAGGGCAGTGAGTGACTCCCCCCGAGGGCAGTGAGTGACTCCCCCCGAGGACAGTGAGTGACTCCCGCGAGGGCAGTGAGTGACTCCCCGAGGGCAGTGAGTGACTCCCCGAGGGCAGTGAGTGACTCCCCCACCGAGGGCAGTGAGTGACTCCCCCCGAGGGCAGTGAGTGACTCCCCGAGGGCAGTGAGTGACTCCCCCGAGGGCAGTGAGTGACTCCCCGAGGGCAGTGAGTGACTCCCCCGAGGGCAGTGAGTGACTCCCCGAGGGCAGTGAGTGGCTCCCCCCGAGGACAGTGAGTGTCTCCCCCGAGGGCAGTGAGTGACTCCCCGAGGGCAGTGAGTGACTCCCCCGACGGCAGTGAGTGACTCCCCGAGGGCAGTGAGTGACTCCCCCAGATGACAGTGAGTGACTCCCCCGAGGGCAGTGAGTGACTCCCCGAGGGCAGTGAGTGACTCCCCCAGCGAGGGCAGTGAGTGACTCCCCGAGGGCAGTGAGTGACTCCCCGAGGGCAGTGAGTGACTCCCCCAGATGACAGTGAGTGACTCCCCCGAGGGCAGTGAGTGACTCCCCGAGGGCAGTGAGTGACTCCCCCAGAGAGGGCAGTGAGTGACTCCCCGAGGGCAGTGAGTGACTCCCCCCGAGGACAGTGAGTGACTCCCGCGAGGGCAGTGAGTGACTCCCCGAGGGCAGTGAGTGACTCCCCGAGGGCAGTGAGTGACTCCCCCACCGAGGGCAGTGAGTGACTCCCCCCGAGGGCAGTGAGTGACTCCCCGAGGGCAGTGAGTGACTCCCCCGAGGGCAGTGAGTGACTCCCCGAGGGCAGTGAGTGACTCCCCCGAGGGCAGTGAGTGACTCCCCGAGGGCAGTGAGTGGCTCCCCCGAGGACAGTGAGTGTCTCCCCCGAGGGCAGTGAGTGACTCCCCGAGGGCAGTGAGTGACTCCCCCGACGGCAGTGAGTGACTCCCCGAGGGCAGTGAGTGACTCCCCCAGATGACAGTGAGTGACTCCCCCGAGGGCAGTGAGTGACTCCCCGAGGGCAGTGAGTGACTCCCCCAGCGAGGGCAGTGAGTGACTCATCGAGGGCAGTGAGTGACTCCCCGAGGGCAGTGAGTGACTCCCCCAGATGACAGTGAGTGACTCCCCCGAGGGCAGTGAGTGACTCCCCGAGGGCAGTGAGTGACTCCCCCAGAGAGGGCAGTGAGTGACTCCCCGAGGGCAGTGAGTGACTCCCCCCGAGGACAGTGAGTGACCCCCCCCCGAGGGCAGAGAGTGACTCCCCCCGAGGGCAGTGACTGACTCCCCCCGCCCGAGGGCAGTTAGTGACTCCCCTGAGGGCAGTGAGTGACTCCCCGAGGGCAGTGAGTGACTCCCCCACTGAGGGCAGAGTGACTCCTCCGAGGGCAGTGAGTGACCCCCCGAGGGCAGTGAGTGGCTCCCTTCCGAGGGCAGTGAGTGACTCTCCCCGAGGGCAGTGAGTGACTCCCCCGAGAGCAGTGAGTGACTCCCTTCCGAGGGCAGTGAGTGACTCCCCCCGAGGGCAGTGAGTGACTCCCCCCGAGGACAGTGAGTGACTCCCGCGAGGGCAGTGAGTGACTCCCCGAGGGCAGTGAGTGACTCCCCGAGGGCAGTGAGTGACTCCCGCGAGGGCAGTGAGTGACTCCCCGAGGGCAGTGAGTGACTCCCCGAGGGCAGTGAGTGACTCCCCCACCGAGGGCAGTGAGTGACTCCCCCCGAGGGCAGTGAGTGACTCCCCGAGGGCAGTGAGTGACTCCCCCGAGGGCAGTGAGTGACTCCCCGAGGGCAGTGAGTGACTCCCCCGAGGGCAGTGAGTGACTCCCCGAGGGCAGTGAGTGGCTCCCCCCGAGGACAGTGAGTGTCTCCCCCGAGGGCAGTGAGTGACTCCCCGAGGGCAGTGAGTGACTCCCCCGACGGCAGTGAGTGACTCCCCGAGGGCAGTGAGTGACTCCCCCAGATGACAGTGAGTGACTCCCCCGAGGGCAGTGAGTGACTCCCCGAGGGCAGTGAGTGACTCCCCCAGCGAGGGCAGTGAGTGACTCCCCGAGGGCAGTGAGTGACTCCCCGAGGGCAGTGAGTGACTCCCCCAGATGACAGTGAGTGACTCCCCCGAGGGCAGTGAGTGACTCCCCGAGGGCAGTGAGTGACTCCCCCAGAGAGGGCAGTGAGTGACTCCCCGAGGGCAGTGAGTGACTCCCCCGAGGGCAGTGAGTGACCCACCCGAAGGCAGTGAGTGACTCCCCCCACGAGGGCAGTGAATGACTCCCCCCCACCGAGGGCATTGAGTGACTCCCCACCTGAGGGCAGTGAGAGACCCCCCCCGCCCCGAGGGCAGTGAGTGACTCCCCCGAGGGCAGTGAGTGAATCCCCCCCCGAGGGTAGTGAGTGACTCCCCTCCGAGGGCATTGAGTGACTCCCCCCCCGAGAGCGGTGAGTGACTCCCCCACTGAGGGCAGTGAGTGACTCCCCCGAGGGCAGTGAGTGACCCCCCCCCCGAGAGCAGTGAGTGACCCCCACCCGAGGGCGGTGAGTGACTCCCCCCCCCCCCGAGGGCAGTGAGTGACTCCCCCCGCCGAGGGCAGTGAGTGACTCCCCCAAGGGCAGTGAGCGACTCCCCCCGCCGAGGGCAGTGAGTGACTCCCCTCCGAGGGCAGTGAGTGACTCCCCCCCGAGGGCAGTGAGTGACTCCCCCTGAGTGCAGTGAGTGACTCCCCCCGAGGGCAGTGAGTGACTCCCCCCCCCGCAGGGCAGCGAGTGACTCCCCCCCGAGGGAAGTGAGTGACTCCGCCCCCACCCCGAGGGCGGTGAGTGACTCCCCCACCGAGGGCAGTGAGTGACTCCCCCGAGGGCAGTGAGTGAACCCCCACCGAGGGCGGTGAGTAACTCCCCCGAGGGCAGTGAGTGACCCACCCCCCCGAGGACAGTAAGTGACTCCCCCCCGAGGGCAGTGAGTGACTCCCCCCCCCGAGGGCAGTGAGTGACTCCCCCCCTCGAGGGCAGTGAGTGACTCCCCCCCGAGGGCAGTGAGTGACTCTCCCCGAGGGCAGTGAGTGACTCCCCCCGAGGGCAGTGAGTGACTCCCCCCCCGAGGGCAGTGAGTGACTCTCCCCGAGGGCAGTGAGTGACTCCCCCCGAGGGCAGTGAGTGACTCCCCAAGGGCAGTGAGTGACTCCCCCGAGGGCAGTGAGTGACTCCCCGAGGGCAGTGAGTGGCTCCCCCCGAGGACAGTGAGTGTCTCCCCCGAGGGCAGTGAGTGACTCCCCGAAGGCAGTGAGTGACTCCCCCGAGGGCAGTGAGTGACTCCCCGAGGGCAGTGAGTGACTCCCCCACCGAGGGCAGTGAGTGACTCCCCCGAGGGCAGTGAGTGACCACCCCCCCGCCGAGGGCAGTGAGTGACTTCCCCGAGGGCAGTGAGTGACTCCCCGAGGGCAGTGAGTGACTCCCCCACCGAGGGCAGTGAGTGACTCCCCCGAGGGCAGTGAGTGACCACCCCCCCGCCGAGGGCAGTGAGTGACTTCCCCGAGGGCAGTGAGTGACACCCCCGAAGGCAGTGAGTGACTCCCCCACGAGGGCAGTGAGTGACTCCCCCCCGAGGGCAGTGAGTGACTCCCCCCCCTGCAGGGCAGCGAGTGACTCCCCCCCGAGGGAAGTGAGTGACTCCCCCCCCACCCCGAGGGCGGTGAGTGACTCCCCCGAGGGCAGTGAGTGACCCCCCCCCCGAGTGCAGTGAGCGACCCCCCCCCCCGAGGCCAGTGAGTGACTCCCCCGAGGGCAGTGAGTGACCCCCCCCCCGAGTGCGGTGAGCGACCCCCCCCCCGAGGGCAGTGAGTGACCCCCCCGAGGGCAGTGAGTGACCCCCCCCCCCCGAGGACAGTGAGTGACTCCCCCCCGAGGGCAGTGAGTGACTCCCCCCCGAGGGCAGTGAGTGACTTCCCACCCCGAGGGCAGTGAGTGACTCCCCCCCCGCTGAGGGCAGTGAGTGACTCTCCCCGAGGGCAGTGAGTGACTCCCCCCGAGGACGGTGAGTGACTCCCCGCGAGGACAGTGAGTGACTCTCCCCGAGGGCAGTGAGTGACTCCCCCCCGAGGGCAGTGAGTGACTCTCCCTGAGGGCAGTGAGTGACTCCCCCCGAGGGCAGTAAGTGACTCCCGCCTCGAGGGCAGTGAGTGAATCCCCCGAGGGCGGTGAGTGACTCCCCCCCGAGGGCAGTGAGTGACTCCCACCCCGAGGGCAGTGAGTGACTCCCCCCGAGGGCAGTAAGTGACTCCCGCCTCGAGGGCAGTGAGTGAATCCCCCGAGGGCTGTGAGTGACTCCCCCGAGGGCAGTGAGTGACTCCCCCCCCGAGGGCAGTAAGTGACTCCCCCGAGGGCAGTGAGTGACTCTCCCCGAGGGCAGTGAGTGACTCTCCCCGAGGGCAGTGAGTGACCCCCTCCCGGGGGCTGTGAGTGACTCCCCCCCCCGAGGGCAGTGGGTTACGCCCCCGAGGACGGTGAGTGACCCCCCCCGAGGGCAGTGAGTGACTCCCCCCCCCCCCGAGGGCAGTGAGTGACCCCCCCCGAGGGCAGTGAGTGACTCCCCCCCCCCCGAGGGCAGTGAGTGACTCCCCCCCCCTCCGAGGGCAGTGAGTGACCCCCCCCGAGGGCAGTGAGTGACTCCCCCCCCCCCGAGGGCAGTGAGTGACTCCCCCCCCCCGAGGGCAGTGAGTGACTCACCCCTCCCCCAAGGACAGTGAGTGACCCCCCCCCCCCGAGGACAGTGAGTGACTCCCCCCCCCCCGAGGGCAGTGAGTGACTCACCCCCCACCCGAGGGCAGTGAGTGACTCCCCCCCCTCCGAGGGCAGTGAGTGACTCCCCCCTCCCCCAAGGACAGTGAGTGACTCCCCCCCCTCCGAGGGCAGTGAGTGACTCCCCCCCCCCGAGGGCAGTGAGTGACTCACCCCGAGGACAGTGAGTGACCCCCCCCCGAGGGCAGAGAGTGACTCCCCCCGAGGGCAGTGACTGACTCCCCCCGCCCGAGGGCAGTTAGTGACTCCCCTGAGGGCAGTGAGTGACTCCCCGAGGGCAGTGAGTGACTCCCCCACTGAGGGCAGAGTGACTCCTCCGAGGGCAGTGAGTGACCCCCCGAGGGCAGTGAGTGGCTCCCTTCCGAGGGCAGTGAGTGACTCTCCCCGAGGGCAGTGAGTGACTCCCCCGAGAGCAGTGAGTGACTCCCTTCCGAGGGCAGTGAGTGACTCCCCCCGAGGGCAGTGAGTGACTCCCCCCGAGGACAGTGAGTGACTCCCGCGAGGGCAGTGAGTGACTCCCCGAGGGCAGTGAGTGACTCCCCGAGGGCAGTGAGTGACTCCCCCACCGAGGGCAGTGAGTGACTCCCCCCGAGGGCAGTGAGTGACTCCCCGAGGGCAGTGAGTGACTCCCCCGAGGGCAGTGAGTGACTCCCCGAGGGCAGTGAGTGACTCCCCCGAGGGCAGTGAGTGACTCCCCGAGGGCAGTGAGTGGCTCCCCCCGAGGACAGTGAGTGTCTCCCCCGAGGGCAGTGAGTGACTCCCCGAGGGCAGTGAGTGACTCCCCCGACGGCAGTGAGTGACTCCCCGAGGGCAGTGAGTGACTCCCCCAGATGACAGTGAGTGACTCCCCCGAGGGCAGTGAGTGACTCCCCGAGGGCAGTGAGTGACTCCCCCAGCGAGGGCAGTGAGTGACTCCCCGAGGGCAGTGAGTGACTCCCCGAGGGCAGTGAGTGACTCCCCCAGATGACAGTGAGTGACTCCCCCGAGGGCAGTGAGTGACTCCCCGAGGGCAGTGAGTGACTCCCCCAGAGAGGGCAGTGAGTGACTCCCCGAGGGCAGTGAGTGACTCCCCCTGAGGACAGTGAGTGACCCCCCCCCGAGGGCAGAGAGTGACTCCCCCCGAGGGCAGTGACTGACTCCGCCCGCCCGAGGGCAGTTAGTGACTCCCCTGAGGGCAGTGAGTGACTCCCCGAGGGCAGTGAGTGACTCCCCCACTGAGGGCAGAGTGACTCCTCCGAGGGCAGTGAGTGACCCCCCGAGGGCAGTGAGTGGCTCCCTTCCGAGGGCAGTGAGTGACTCTCCCCGAGGGCAGTGAGTGACTCCCCCGAGAGCAGTGAGTGACTCCCTTCCGAGGGCAGTGAGTGACTCCCCCCGAGGGCAGTGAGTGACTCCCCCCGAGGACAGTGAGTGACTCCCGCGAGGGCAGTGAGTGACTCCCCGAGGGCAGTGAGTGACTCCCCGAGGGCAGTGAGTGACTCCCGCGAGGGCAGTGAGTGACTCCCCGAGGGCAGTGAGTGACTCCCCGAGGGCAGTGAGTGACTCCCCCACCGAGGGCAGTGAGTGACTCCCCCCGAGGGCAGTGAGTGACTCCCCGAGGGCAGTGAGTGACTCCCCCGAGGGCAGTGAGTGACTCCCCGAGGGCAGTGAGTGACTCCCCCGAGGGCAGTGAGTGACTCCCCGAGGGCAGTGAGTGGCTCCCCCCGAGGACAGTGAGTGTCTCCCCCGAGGGCAGTGAGTGACTCCCCGAGGGCAGTGAGTGACTCCCCCGACGGCAGTGAGTGACTCCCCGAGGGCAGTGAGTGACTCCCCCAGATGACAGTGAGTGACTCCCCCGAGGGCAGTGAGTGACTCCCCGAGGGCAGTGAGTGACTCCCCCAGATGACAGTGAGTGACTCCCCCCGAGGGCAGTGAGTGACTCCCCGAGGGCAGTGAGTGACTCCCCCGAGGGCAGTGAGTGACCCACCCGAAGGCAGTGAGTGACTCCCCCCACGAGGGCAGTGAATGACTCCCCCCCACCGAGGGCATTGAGTGACTCCCCACCTGAGGGCAGTGAGAGACCCCCCCCGCCCCGAGGGCAGTGAGTGACTCCCCCGAGGGCAGTGAGTGAATCCCCCCCCCGAGGGCAGTGAGTGACTCCCCTCCGAGGGCATTGAGTGACTCCCCCCCCGAGAGCGGTGAGTGACTCCCCCACTGAGGGCAGTGAGTGACTCCCCCGAGGGCAGTGAGTGACCCCCCCCCCCGAGAGCAGTGAGTGACCCCCACCCGAGGGCGGTGAGTGACTCCCCCCCCCCCCGAGGGCAGTGAGTGACTCCCCCCGCCGAGGGCAGTGAGTGACTCCCCCAAGGGCAGTGAGCGACTCCCCCCGCCGAGGGCAGTGAGTGACTCCCCCTGAGTGCAGTGAGTGACTCCCCCCGAGGGCAGTGAGTGACTCCCCCCCCCGCAGGGCAGCGAGTGACTCCCCCCCGAGGGAAGTGAGTGACTCCCCCCCCACCCCGAGGGCGGTGAGTGACTCCCCCACCGAGGGCAGTGAGTGACTCCCCCGAGGGCAGTGAGTGAACCCCCACCGAGGGCGGTGAGTAACTCCCCCGAGGGCAGTGAGTGACCCACCCCCCCGAGGACAGTAAGTGACTCCCCCCCGAGGGCAGTGAGTGACTCCCCCCCCCGAGGGCAGTGAGTGACTCCCCCCCTCGAGGGCAGTGAGTGACTCCCCCCCCCGAGGGCAGTGAGTGACTCTCCCCGAGGGCAGTGAGTGACTCCCCCCGAGGGCAGTGAGTGACTCCCCCCCCGAGGGCAGTGAGTGACTCTCCCCGAGGGCAGTGAGTGACTCCCCCCGAGGGCAGTGAGTGACTCCCCCCGAGGGCAGTGAGTGACTCTCCCCGAGGGCAGTGAGTGACTCCCCCCCCGAGGGCAGTGAGTGACTCCCACCCGAGGGCGGTGAGTGACTCCCCCCGAGGACAGTGAGTGACTCCCCCCGAGGACAGTGAGTGACTCTCCCCGAGGGCAGTGAGTGACTCCCCCCCGAGGGCAGTGAGTGACTCTCCCCGAGGGCAGTGAGTGACTCCCCCCGAGGGCAGTGAGTGACTCCCCCCCGAGGGCGGTGAGTGACTCCCCCCCGAGGGCAGTGAGTGACTCCCACCCCGAGGGCAGTGAGTGACTCTCCCCGAGGGCAGTAAGTGACTCCCCCCGAGGGCAGTGAGTGACTCCCCCGAGGGCTGTGAGTGACTCCCCCCCCGAGGGCAGTTAGTGACTCCCCCGAGGGCAGTGAGTGACTCCCCCCGAGGACAGTGAGTGACTCCCCCCGAGGGCGGTGAGTGACTCCCCCCGAGGGCGGTGAGTGACTCTCCCCGAGGGCAGTGAGTGACTCCCCCCTCCCGAGGGCAGTGAGTGACTCCCCGCCACTCCGAGGGCAGTGAGTGACTCCCCCCGAGGGCAGTGAGTGACTCCCCCCCCCCGAGGGCAGTGAGTAACTCCCGCCCCCCGAGGGCAGTGAGTGACTCCCCCCTCCCCCGAAGACAGTGAGTGACCCCCCCCCTCCGAGGGCAGTGAGTGACTCCCCCCCCCCACTCGAGGGCAGTGAGTGACTCCCCCCTCCCCCGAGGACAGTGAGTGACCCCCCCCGAGGGCAGTGAGTGACTCCCCCCTCCCTGAGGGCAGTGAGTGACTCCCCCCTCCCCCGAGGACAGTGAGTGACCCCCCCCGAGGGCAGTGAGTGACTCCCCCCTCCCCCGAGGTCAGTGAGTGACCCCCCCACCCCCGAGGGCAGTGAGTGACTCCCCCCGAGGACAGTGAGTGACCCCCCCCGAGGGCAGAGAGTGACTGCCCCCGAGGGCAGTGAGTGACTCCCCCCCCGCCGAGGGCAGTTAGTGACTCCCCCGAGGGCAGTGAGTGACTCCCCGAGGGCAGTGAGTGACTCCCCCACTGAGGGCAGTGAGTGACTCCTCCGAGGGCAGTGAGTGACCCCCCGAGGGCTGTGAGTGACTCCCTTCTGAGGGCAGTGAGTGACTCTCCCCGAGGGCAGTGAGTGACTCCCCCGAGGGCAGTGAGTGACTCCCTTCCGAGGGCAGTGAGTGACTCCCCCCGAGGGCAGTGAGTGACTCCCCCCGAGGACAGTGAGTGACTCCCGCGAGGGCAGTGAGTGACTCCCCGAGGGCAGTGAGTGACTCCCCCCCCGAGGGCAGTGAGTGACTCCCCCCGAGGGCAGTGAGTGACTCCCCCCGAGGACAGTGAGTGACTCCCGCGAGGGCAGTGAGTGACTCCCCGAGGGCAGTGAGTGACTCCCCCACCGACGGCAGTGAGTGACTCCACCCAAGGGCAGTGAGTGACACCCCGAGGGCAGTAAGTGACTCCCCCGAGGTCATTGAGTGACTCCCCGAGGGCAGTGAGTGACTCCCCTCGAGGGCAGTGATGACTCCGCACCCGAGGACAGTGAGTGACTCCCCCCCCCGAGGGCAGTGAGTGACTCCCCTCCCCGAGGGAAGTGAGTGACTCCCCCGAGGGCAGTGAGTGACTCCGCCCCCCCCGAGGGCAGTGAGTGACTCCCCCCGAGGGCAGTGAGTGACTCCGCCCTCCCCGAGGGCAGTGAGTGACTCACCCCGAGGACAGTGAGTGACCCCCCCCCGAGGGCAGAGAGTGACTCCCCCCGAGGGCAGTGACTGACTCCCCCCGCCCGAGGGCAGTTAGTGACTCCCCTGAGGGCAGTGAGTGACTCCCCGAGGGCGGTGAGTAACTCCCCCGAGGGCAGTGAGTGACCCACCCCCCCGAGGACAGTAAGTGACTCCCCCCCGAGGGCAGTGAGTGACTCCCCCCCTCGAGGGCAGTGAGTGACTCCCCCCCTCGAGGGCAGTGAGTGACTCCCCCCCCCGAGGGCAGTGAGTGACTCCCCCCCTCGAGGGCAGTGAGTGACTCCCCCCCGAGGGCAGTGAGTGACTCTCCCCGAGGGCAGTGAGTGACTCCCCCCGAGGGCAGTGAGTGACTCCCCCCCCGAGGGCAGTGAGTGACTCTCCCCGAGGGCAGTGAGTGACTCCCCCCGAGGGCAGTGAGTGACTCCCCCCGAGGGCAGTGAGTGACTCTCCCCGAGGGCAGTGAGTGACTCCCCCCCCGAGGGCAGTGAGTGACTCCCACCCGAGGGCGGTGAGTGACTCCCCCCGAGGACAGTGAGTGACTCCCCCCGAGGACAGTGAGTGACTCTCCCCGAGGGCAGTGAGTGACTCCCCCCCGAGGGCAGTGAGTGACTCTCCCCGAGGGCAGTGAGTGACTCCCCCCGAGGGCAGTGAGTGACTCCCCCCCGAGGGCGGTGAGTGACTCCCCCCCGAGGGCAGTGAGTGACTCCCACCCCGAGGGCAGTGAGTGACTCCCGCCCCGAGGGCAGTGAGTGACTCCCCCGAGGGCTGTGAGTGACTCCCCCCCCGAGGGCAGTTAGTGACTCCCCCGAGGGCAGTGAGTGACTCCCCCCCGAGGACAGTGAGTGACTCCCCCCGAGGGCGGTGAGTGACTCCCCCCGAGGGCGGTGAGTGACTCCCCGAGGGCAGTGAGTGACTCCCCCACTGAGGGCAGAGTGACTCCTCCGAGGGCAGTGAGTGACCCCCCGAGGGCAGTGAGTGGCTCCCTTCCGAGGGCAGTGAGTGACTCTCCCCGAGGGCAGTGAGTGACTCCCCCGAGAGCAGTGAGTGACTCCCTTCCGAGGGCAGTGAGTGACTCCCCCCGAGGGCAGTGAGTGACTCCCCCCGAGGACAGTGAGTGACTCCCGCGAGGGCAGTGAGTGACTCCCCGAGGGCAGTGAGTGACTCCCCGAGGGCAGTGAGTGACTCCCCCACCGAGGGCAGTGAGTGACTCCCCCCGAGGGCAGTGAGTGACTCCCCGAGGGCAGTGAGTGACTCCCCCGAGGGCAGTGAGTGACTCCCCGAGGGCAGTGAGTGACTCCCCCGAGGGCAGTGAGTGACTCCCCGAGGGCAGTGAGTGGCTCCCCCCGAGGACAGTGAGTGTCTCCCCCGAGGGCAGTGAGTGACTCCCCGAGGGCAGTGAGTGACTCCCCCGACGGCAGTGAGTGACTCCCCGAGGGCAGTGAGTGACTCCCCCAGATGACAGTGAGTGACTCCCCCGAGGGCAGTGAGTGACTCCCCGAGGGCAGTGAGTGACTCCCCCAGCGAGGGCAGTGAGTGACTCCCCGAGGGCAGTGAGTGACTCCCCGAGGACAGTGAGTGACTCCCCCAGATGACAGTGAGTGACTCCCCCGAGGGCAGTGAGTGACTCCCCGAGGGCAGTGAGTGACTCCCCCAGAGAGGGCAGTGAGTGACTCCCCGAGGGCAGTGAGTGACTCCCCCGAGGGCAGTGAGTGACCCACCCGAAGGCAGTGAGTGACTCCCCCCACGAGGGCAGTGAATGACTCCCCCCCACCGAGGGCATTGAGTGACTCCCCCAGAGAGGGCAGTGAGTGACTCCCCGAGGGCAGTGAGTGACTCCCCCGAGGGCAGTGAGTGAATCCCCCCCCCGAGGGCAGTGAGTGACTCCCCTCCGAGGGCATTGAGTGACTCCCCCCCCGAGAGCGGTGAGTGACTCCCCCACTGAGGGCAGTGAGCGACTCCCCCGAGGGCAGTGAGTGACCCCCCCCCCCGAGAGCAGTGAGTGACCCCCACCCGAGGGCGGTGAGTGACTCCCCCCCCCCCCCCGAGGGCAGTGAGTGACTCCCCCCGCCGAGGGCAGTGAGTGACTCCCCCAAGGGCAGTGAGCGACTCCCCCCGCCGAGGGCAGTGAGTGACTCCCCTCCGAGGGCAGTGAATGACTCCCCTCGAGGGCAGTGAGTGACTCCCCCTGAGTGCAGTGAGTGACTCCCCCCGAGGGCAGTGAGTGACTCCCCCCCCCGCAGGGCAGCGAGTGACTCCCCCCCGAGGGAAGTGAGTGACTCCCCCCCCACCCCGAGGGCGGTGAGTGACTCCCCCACCGAGGGCAGTGAGTGACTCCCCCGAGGGCAGTGAGTGAACCCCCACCGAGGGCGGTGAGTAACTCCCCCGAGGGCAGTGAGTGACCCACCCCCCCGAGGACAGTAAGTGACTCCCCCCCGAGGGCAGTGAGTGACTCCCCCCCCCGAGGGCAGTGAGTGACTCCCCCACTCGAGGGCAGTGAGTGACTCCCCCCCGAGGGCAGTGAGTGACTCTCCCCGAGGGCAGTGAGTGACTCCCCCCGAGGGCAGTGAGTGACTCCCCCCCCGAGGGCAGTGAGTGACTCTCCCCGAGGGCAGTGAGTGACTCCCCCCGAGGGCAGTGAGTGACTCCCCCCGAGGGCAGTGAGTGACTCTCCCCGAGGGCAGTGAGTGACTCCCCCCCCCGAGGGCAGTGAGTGACTCCCACCCGAGGGCGTTGAGTGACTCCCCCCGAGGACAGTGAGTGACTCCCCCCGAGGACAGTGAGTGACTCTCCCCGAGGGCAGTGAGTGACTCCCCCCCGAGGGCAGTGAGTGACTCTCCCCGAGGGCAGTGAGTGACTCCCCCCGAGGGCAGTGAGTGACTCCCCCCCGAGGGCGGTGAGTGACTCCCCCCCGAGGGCAGTGAGTGACTCCCACCCCGAGGGCAGTGAGTGACTCCCGCCCCGAGGGCAGTGAGTGACTCCCCCGAGGGCTGTGAGTGACTCCCCCCCCGAGGGCAGTTAGTGACTCCCCCAAGGGCAGTGAGTGACTCCCCCCCGAGGACAGTGAGTGACTCCCCCCGAGGGCGGTGAGTGACTCCCCCCGAGGGCGGTGAGTGACTCCCCTCGAGGGCGGTGAGTGACTCTCCCCGAGGGCAGTGAGTGACTCCCCCCTCCCGAGGGCAGTGAGTGACTCCCCGCCACTCCGAGGGCAGTGAGTGACTCCCCCCGAGGGCAGTGAGTGACTCCCCCCCCCCGAGGGCAGTGAGTAACTCCCCCCCCCGAGGGCAGTGAGTGACTCCCCCCTCCCCCGAAGACAGTGAGTGACCCCCCCCTCCGAGGGCAGTGAGTGACTCCCCCCCCCCACTCGAGGGCAGTGAGTGACTCCCCCCTCCCCCGAGGACAGTGAGTGACCCCCCCCGAGGGCAGTGAGTGACTCCCCCCTCCCTGAGGGCAGTGAGTGACTCCCCCCTCCCCCGAGGACAGTGAGTGACCCCCCCCCCGAGGGCAGTGAGTGACTCCCCCCTCCCCCGAGGTCAGTGAGTGACCCCCCCACCCCCGAGGGCAGTGAGTGACTCCCCCCGAGGACAGTGAGTGACCCCCCCCCGAGGGCAGAGAGTGACTGCCCCCGAGGGCAGTGAGTGACTCCCCCCCCGCCGAGGGCAGTTAGTGACTCCCCCGAGGGCAGTGAGTGACTCCCCGAGGGCAGTGAGTGACTCCCCCACTGAGGGCAGTGAGTGACTCCTCCGAGGGCAGTGAGTGACCCCCCGAGGGCTGTGAGTGACTCCCTTCTGAGGGCAGTGAGTGACTCTCCCCGAGGGCAGTGAGTGACTCCCCCGAGGGCAGTGAGTGACTCCCTTCCGAGGGCAGTGAGTGACTCCCCCCGAGGGCAGTGAGTGACTCCCCCCGAGGACAGTGAGTGACTCCCGCGAGGGCAGTGAGTGACTCCCCGAGGGCAGTGAGTGACTCCCCCCCCGAGGGCAGTGAGTGACTCCCCCCGAGGGCAGTGAGTGACTCCCCCCGAGGACAGTGAGTGACTCCCGCGAGGGCAGTGAGTGACTCCCCGAGGGCAGTGAGTGACTCCCCCCACCGACGGCAGTGAGTGACTCCACCCAAGGGCAGTGAGTGACACCCCGAGGGCAGTAAGTGACTCCCCCGAGGGCATTGAGTGACTCCCCGAGGGCAGTGAGTGACTCCCCTCGAGGGCAGTGATGACTCCGCACCCGAGGACAGTGAGTGACTCCCCCCCCCGAGGGCAGTGAGTGACTCCCCTCCCCGAGGGAAGTGAGTGACTCCCCCCCCACCCCGAGTGCAGTGAGTGACTCCCCCAGAGGGCAGTGAGTGACTCCCCCCCCCGCAGGGCAGTGAGTGACTCCCCCCCCCCGCAGGGCAGTGAGTGACTCCCCCTGAGTGCAGTGAGTGACTCCCCCCGAGGACAGTGAGTGACTCCCGCGAGGGCAGTGAGTGACCCCCCCCCCCGAGTGCGGTGAGTGACTCCCCCTGAGTGCAGTGAGTGACTCCCCCCGAGGGCAGTGAGTGACTCCCCCTGAGTGCAGTGAGTGACTCCCCCCGAGGGCAGTGAGTGACTCCCCCCCCCGCAGGGCAGTGAGTGACTCCCCCCCCCGCAGGGCAGTGAGTGACTCCCCCTGAGTGCAGTGAGTGACTCCCGCCGAGGACAGTGAGTGACTCCCGCGAGGGCAGTGAGTGACTCCCCGAGGGCAGTGAGTGACTCCCCGAGGGCAGTGAGTGACTCCCCCACCGAGGGCAGTGAGTGACTCACCCCGAGGGCAGTGAGTGACTCCCCGAGGGCAGTGAGTGACTCCCCCGAGGGCAGTGAGTGACTCCCCGAGGGCAGTGAGTGACTCCCCGAGGGCAGTGAGTGACTCCCCCGAGGGCAGTGAGTGACTCCCCGAGGGCAGTGAGTGACTCCCCGAGGGCAGTGAGTGACTCCCCGAGGGCAGTGAGTGACTCCCCAAGGGCAGTGAGTGACTCCCCAAGGGCAGTGAGTGACTCCCCCAGATGACAGTGAGTGAGTCCCCCGATGGCAGTGAGTGACTCCCCGAGGGCAGTGAGTGACTCCCCGAGGGCAGTGAGTGACTCCCCGAGGGCAGTGAGTGACTCCCCAAGGGCAGTGAGTGACTCCCCCGAGGGCAGTGAGTGACTCCCCAAGGGCAGTGAGTGACTCCCCGAGGGCAGTGAGTGACTCCCCGAGGGCAGTGAGTGACTCCCCTAGGGCAGTGAGTGACTCCCCAAGGGCAGTGAGTGACTCCCCCAGATGACAGTGAGTGAGTCCCCCGATGGCAGTGAGTGACTCCCCGAGGGCAGTGAGTGACCCCCACCCGCCGAGGGCAGTGAGTGACTCCCCCGAGGGCGGTGAGTGATTCCCCGAGGGCAGTGAGTGACTCCCCCCCCCGAGGGCATTGAGTGACTCCCCTCCGAGGGCAGTGAGTGACTCCCCCCACCCGAGGGCAGTGAGTGACTCCCCTCGAGGGCAGTGAGTGACTCCCCCCGAGGGCAGTGAGTGACTCCCCCCGAGGGCAGTGAGTGACTCCCCCCCGAGGGCAGTAAGTGACTCCCCCCGAGGGCAGTGAGTGAATCCCCCCCCCCTGAGGGCAGTGAGTGACCCCCCCCGAGGGCAGTGAGTGACTCCCGTGAGGGCAGTGCGTGACTCCCCCCGAGGGGAGTTAGTGACTCCCGCGAGGGCAGTGAGTGACTCCCCCACCGAGGGCAGTGAGTGACTCCACCGAGGGCAGTGAGTGACTCCCCCACCGAGGGCGGTGAGTGACTCCCCCTGAGGGCGGTGAGTGACCCCCACCCCGAAGGCGGTGAGTGACTCCCCCACCGAGGGCGGTGAGTGACCCCCCCACCCCCGAGGGCAGTGAGTGACTCCCCCCGCCCCGAGGGCAGTGAGTGACTCCCCCCCCGAGGGCAGTGAGTGACTCCCCCGAGGGCGGTGAGTGACTCCCCCGAGGGCAGTGAGTGACTCCCTTCCGAGGGCAGTGAGTGACTCCCCCCGAGGGCAGTGAGTGACTCCCCCCGAGGTCAGTGAGTGACTCCCGCGAGGGCAGTGAGTGACTCCCCGAGGGCAGTGAGTGACTCCCCGAGGGCAGTGAGTGACTCCCCCACCGAGGGCAGTGAGTGACTCCCCCCGAGGGCAGTGAGTGACTCCCCGAGGGCAGTGAGTGACTCCCCCAAGGGCAGTGAGTGACTCCCCGAGGGCAGTGAGTGACTCCCCCGAGGGCAGTGAGTGACTCCCCGAGGGCAGTGAATGGCTCCCCCCGAGGACAGTGAGTGTCTCCCCCGAGGGCAGTGAGTGACTCCCCGAGGGCAGTGAGTGACTCCCCCGAGGGCAGTGAGTGACTCCCCCGAGGGCGGTGAGTGACTCCCCCGAGGGCAGTGAGTGACTCCCTTCCGAGGGCAGTGAGTGACTCCCCCCGAGGACAGTGAGTGACTCCCGCGAGGGCAGTGAGTGACTCCCCGAGGGCAGTGAGTGACTCCCCGAGGGCAGTGAGTGACTCCCCCACCGAGGGCAGTGAGTGACTCCCCCCGAGGGCAGTGAGTGACTCCCCGAGGGCAGTGAGTGACTCCCCCAAGGGCAGTGAGTGACTCCCCGAGGGCAGTGAGTGACTCCCCCGAGGGCAGTGAGTGACTCCCCGAGGGCAGTGAATGGCTCCCCCCGAGGACAGTGAGTGTCTCCCCCGAGGGCAGTGAGTGACTCCCCGAGGGCAGTGAGTGACTCCCCCGAGGGCAGTGAGTGACTCCCCAAGGGCAGTGAGTGACTCCCCCAGATGACAGTGAGTGACTCCCCCGAGGGCAGTGAGTGACTCCCCGAGGGCAGTGAGTGACTCCCCCACCGAGGGCAGTGAGTGACTCCCCCGAGGGCAGTGAGTGACCCCCCCCCCCCCCCGCCGAGGGCAGTGAGTGACTCCCCCGAGGGCAGTGAGTGACCCCCCCCCCCCCCGAGGGCAGTGAGTGACTCCCCCGAGGGCAGTGAGTGACCCCCCCCCCCCGCCGAGGGCAGTGAGTGACTCCCCCGAGGGCAGTGAGTGCCTCCCCCGAGGGCAGTGAGTGACCCCCCCCCCCGAGGGCAGTGAGTGACTCCCCCGAGGGCAGTGAGTGACCCCTCCCCCCGCCGAGGGCAGTGAGTGACTCCCCACCGAGGGCAGTGAGTGACTCCCACCCGAGGGCAGTGAGTGACTCCCCCCGAGGGCAGTGAGTGACTCCCTTCCGAGGGCAGTGAGTGACCCCCCCCGAGGGCAGTGAGTGACTCCCGCGAGGGCAGTGAGTGACTCCCCCCGAGGGGAGTTAGTGATTCCCCCACCGAGGGCAGTGAGTGAATCCCGCGAGGGCAGTGACTGACTCCCCCACCGAGGGCAGTGAGTGACTCCACCGAGGGCAGTGAGTGACTCCCCCACCGAGGGCAGTGAGTGACTCCCCCCGAGGGCAGTGAGTGACTCTCCCCGAGGGCAGTGAGTGACTCCCCCCCCGAGGGCAGTGAGTGACTCCCACCCGAGGGCGGTGAGTGACTCCCCCCGAGGACAGTGAGTGACTCCCCCCGAGGACAGTGAGTGACTCTCCCCGAGGGCAGTGAGTGACTCCCCCCCGAGGGCAGTGAGTGACTCTCCCCGAGGGCAGTGAGTGACTCCCCCCGAGGGCAGTGAGTGACTCCCCCCCGAGGGCGGTGAGTGACTCCCCCCCGAGGGCAGTGAGTGACTCCCACCCCGAGGGCAGTGAGTGACTCTCCCCGAGGGCAGTGAGTGACTCCCCCCCGAGGGCAGTAAGTGACTCCCGCCCCGAGGGCAGTGAGTGACTCCCCCGAGGGCTGTGAGTCACTCCCCCCCCGAGGGCAGGTAGTGACTCCCCCCCGAGGACAGTGAGTGACTCCCCCCGAGGGCGGTGAGTGACTCCCCCCGAGGGCGGTGAGTGACTCCCCCCGAGGGCGGTGAGTGACTCTCCCCGAGGGCAGTGAGTGACTCCCCCCTCCCGAGGGCAGTGAGTGACTCCCCGCCACTCCGAGGGCAGTGAGTGACTCCCCCCGAGGGCAGTGAGTGACTCCCCCCCCCGAGGGCAGTGAGTAACTCCCCCCCCCCGAGGGCAGTGAGTGACTCCCCCCTCCCCCGAAGACAGTGAGTGACCCCACCCCTCCGAGGGCAGTGAGTGACTCCCCCCCCCCCCACTCGAGGGCAGTGAGTGACTCCCCCCTCCCCCGAGGACAGTGAGTGACCCCCCCCGAGGGCAGTGAGTGACTCCCCCCTCCCTGAGGGCAGTGAGTGACTCCCCCCTCCCCCGAGGACAGTGAGTGACCCCCCCCCCCGAGGGCAGTGAGTGACTCCCCCCTCCCCCGAGGTCAGTGAGTGACCCCCCCACCCCCGAGGGCAGTGAGTGACTCCCCCCGAGGACAGTGAGTGACCCCCCCCCGAGGGCAGAGAGTGACTGCCCCCGAGGGCAGTGAGTGACTCCCCCCCCGCCGAGGGCAGTTAGTGACTCCCCCGAGGGCAGTGAGTGACTCCCCGAGGGCAGTGAGTGACTCCCCCACTGAGGGCAGTGAGTGACTCCTCCGAGGGCAGTGAGTGACCCCCCGAGGGCTGTGAGTGACTCCCTTCTGAGGGCAGTGAGTGACTCTCCCCGAGGGCAGTGAGTGACTCCCCCGAGGGCAGTGAGTGACTCCCTTCCGAGGGCAGTGAGTGACTCCCCCCGAGGGCAGTGAGTGACTCCCCCCGAGGACAGTGAGTGACTCCCGCGAGGGCAGTGAGTGACTCCCCGAGGGCAGTGAGTGACTCCCCCCCCGAGGGCAGTGAGTGACTCCCCCCGAGGGCAGTGAGTGACTCCCCCCGAGGACAGTGAGTGACTCCCGCGAGGGCAGTGAGTGACTCCCCGAGGGCAGTGAGTGACTCCCCCACCGACGGCAGTGAGTGACTCCACCCAAGGGCAGTGAGTGACACCCCGAGGGCAGTAAGTGACTCCCCCGAGGGCATTGAGTGACTCCCCGAGGGCAGTGAGTGACTCCCCTCGAGGGCAGTGATGACTCCGCACCCGAGGACAGTGAGTGACTCCCCCCCCCCGAGGGCAGTGAGTGACTCCCCTCCCCGAGGGAAGTGAGTGACTCCCCCCCCACCCCGAGTGCAGTGAGTGACTCCCCCAGAGGGCAGTGAGTGACTCCCCCCCCCGCAGGGCAGTGAGTGACTCCCCCCCCCGCAGGGCAGTGAGTGACTCCCCCTGAGTGCAGTGAGTGACTCCCCCCGAGGACAGTGAGTGACTCCCGCGAGGGCAGTGAGTGACCCCCCCCCCGTGTGCGGTGAGTGACTCCCCCTGAGTGCAGTGAGTGACTCCCCCCGAGGGCAGTGAGTGACTCCCCCTGAGTGCAGTGAGTGACTCCCCCCGAGGGCAGTGAGTGACTCCCCCCCCCGCAGGGCAGTGAGTGACTCCCCCTGAGTGCAGTGAGTGACTCCCCCCGAGGACAGTGAGTGACTCCCGCGAGGGCAGTGAGTGACTCCCCGAGGGCAGTGAGTGACTCCCCGAGGGCAGTGAGTGACTCCCCCACCGAGGGCAGTGAGTGACTCACCCCGAGGGCAGTGAGTGACTCCCCGAGGGCAGTGAGTGACTCCCCCGAGGGCAGTGAGTGACTCGCCGAGGGCAGTGAGTGACTCCCCGAGGGCAGTGAGTGACTCCCCTGAGGGCAGTGAGTGACTCCCCAAGGGCAGTGAGTGACTCCCCGAGGGCAGTGAGTGACTCCCCGAGGGCAGTGAGTGACTCCCCAAGGGCAGTGAGTGACTCCCCAAGGGCAGTGAGTGACTCCCCCAGATGACAGTGAGTGAGTCCCCCGATGGCAGTGAGTGACTCCCCGAGGGCAGTGAGTGACTCCCCGAGGGCAGTGAGTGACTCCCCGAGGGCAGTGAGTGACTCCCCAAGGGCAGTGAGTGACTCCCCCGAGGGCAGTGAGTGACTCCCCAAGGGCAGTGAGTGAATCCCCGAGGGCAGTGAGTGACTCCCCGAGGGCAGTGAGTGACTCCCCGAGGGCAGTGAGTGACTCCCCAAGGGCAGTGAGTGACTCCCCCAGATGACAGTGAGTGAGTCCCCCGATGGCAGTGAGTGACTCCCCGAGGGCAGTGAGTGACTCCCCCACTGAGGGCAGTGAGTGACTCCCCCGAGGGCAGTGAGTGACCCCCACCCGCCGAGGGCAGTGAGTGACTCCCCCGAGGGCGGTGAGTGATTCCCCGAGGGCAGTGAGTGACTCCCCCCCCGAGGGCATTGAGTGACTCCCCTCCGAGGGCAGTGAGTGACTCCCCCCCCGAGGGCAGTGAGTGACTCCCCCCCCCGAGGGCATTGAGTGACTCCCCTCGAGGGCAGTGAGTGACTCCCCCCGAGGGCAGTGAGTGACTCCCCCCGAGGGCAGTGAGTGACTCCCCCCCGAGGGCAGTAAGTGACTCCCCCCGAGGGCAGTGAGTGAATCCCCCCCCCCTGAGGGCAGTGAGTGACCCCCCCCGAGGGCAGTGAGTGACTCCACCGAGGGCAGTGAGTGACTCCCCCACCGAGGGCGGTGAGTGACTCCCCCTGAGGGCGGTGAGTGACCCCACCCCGAAGGCGGTGAGTGACTCCCCCACTGAGGGCGGTGAGTGACCCCCCCACCCCCGAGGGCAGTGAGTGACTCCCCCCGCCCCGAGGGCAGTGAGTGACTCCCCCCCCGAGGGCAGTGAGTGACTCCCCCGAGGGCGGTGAGTGACTCCCCCGAGGGCAGTGAGTGACTCCCTTCCGAGGGCAGTGAGTGACTCCCCCCGAGGGCAGTGAGTGACTCCCCCCGAGGACAGTGAGTGACTCCTGCGAGGGCAGTGAGTGACTCCCCGAGGGCAGTGAGTGACTCCCCGAGGGCAGTGAGTGACTCCCCCACCGAGGGCAGTGAGTGACTCCCCCCGAGGGCAGTGAGTGACTCCCCGAGGGCAGTGAGTGACTCCCCCAAGGGCAGTGAGTGACTCCCCGAGGGCAGTGAGTGACTCCCCCGAGGGCAGTGAGTGACTCCCCGAGGGCAGTGAATGGCTCCCCCCGAGGACAGTGAGTGTCTCCCCCGAGGGCAGTGAGTGACTCCCCGAGGGCAGTGAGTGACTCCCCCGAGGGCAGTGAGTGACTCCCCCGAGGGCGGTGAGTGACTCCCCCGACGGCAGTGAGTGACTCCCTTCCGAGGGCAGTGAGTGACTCCCCCCGAGGACAGTGAGTGACTCCCGCGAGGGCAGTGAGTGACTCCCCGAGGGCAGTGAGTGACTCCCCGAGGGCAGTGAGTGACTCCCCCACCGAGGGCAGTGAGTGACTCCCCCCGAGGGCAGTGAGTGACTCCCCGAGGGCAGTGAGTGACTCCCCCAAGGGCAGTGAGTGACTCCCCGAGGGCAGTGAGTGACTCCCCCGAGGGCAGTGAGTGACTCCCCGAGGGCAGTGAATGGCTCTCCCCGAGGACAGTGAGTGTCTCCCCCGAGGGCAGTGAGTGACTCCCCGAGGGCAGTGAGTGACTCCCCCGAGGGCAGTGAGTGACTCCCCAAGGGCAGTGAGCGACTCCCCCAGATGACAGTGAGTGACTCCCCCGAGGGCAGTGAGTGACTCCCCGAGGGCAGTGAGTGACTCCCCCACCGAGGGCAGTGAGTGACTCCCCCGAGGGCAGTGAGTGACCCCCCCCCCCGCCGAGGGCAGTGAGTGACTCCCCCGAGGGCAGTGAGTGACCCCCCCCCCCCGAGGGCAGTGAGTGACTCCCCCGAGGGCAGTGAGTGACCCCCCCCCCCGCCGAGGGCAGTGAGTGACTCCCCCGAGGGCAGTGAGTGACTCCCCCGAGGGCAGTGAGTGACACCCCCCCCCCCCGAGGGCAGTGAGTGACTCCCCCGAGGGCAGTGAGTGACCCCCCCCCCCCCGCCGAGGGCAGTGAGTGACTCCCCCCCGAGGGCAGTGAGTGACTCCCACCCGAGGGCAGTGAGTGACTCCCCCCGAGGGCAGTGAGTGACTCCCTTCCGAGGGCAGTGAGTGACCCCCCCCGAGGGCAGTGAGTGACTCCCGCGAGGGCAGTGAGTGACTCCCCCCGAGGGGAGTTAGTGATTCCCCCACCGAGGGCAGTGAGTGAATCCCGCGAGGGCAGTGAGTGACTCCCCCACCGAGGGCGGTGAGTGACTCCCCCTGAGGGCGGTGAGTGACCCCACCCCGAAGGCGGTGAGTGACTCCCCCACTGAGGGCGGTGAGTGACCCCCCCACCCCCGAGGGCAGTGAGTGACTCCCCCCGCCCCGAGGGCAGTGAGTGACTCCCCCCCCGAGGGCAGTGAGTGACTCCCCCGAGGGCGGTGAGTGACCCCCCCCGAGGGCGGTGAGTGACCCCCCCCAGGGCAGTGAGTGACTCCCCCCCCCCCAAGGACAGTGAGTGACCCCTCCCCCGAGGGCAGTGAGTGACTCCCCCCTCCCCCGAGGACAGTGAGTGACCCCCCCCGAGGGCAGTGAGTGACTCCCCCCTCCCCCGAGGGCAGTGAGTGACTCCCCCCAAGGGCAGAGAGTGACTCCCCCCGAGGGCAGTGAGTGACTCCCCCCGAGGGCAGTGAGTGACTCCCCCCCCGAGGGCAGTGAGTGACTCCCCGAGGGCAGTTAGTGACTCCCCCGTGGGCAGTGAGTGACTCCCCGAGGGCAGTGAGTGACTCCCCCACCGAGGGCAGTGAGTGACTCCCCCGAGGGCAGTGAGTGACCCCCCCCCCGAGGGCAGTGAGTGACGCCCCCCCGAGGGCAGTGAGTGACCCCCCCCGAGGGCGGTGAGGAACTCCCCCGAGGGCAGTGAGTGACCCCCCCCCCAAGGGCAGTGAGTGACTCCCCGAGGGCAGTGAGTGACTCCCCCCCCCCTGAGGGCAGCGAGTGACTCCCCCCCGAGGGAAGTGAGTGACTCCCCCGAGGGCAGTGAGTGACTCCCCGAGGGCAGTTAGTGACTCCCCCGAGGGCAGTGAGTGACACCCCGAGGGCAGTGAGTGACTCCCCCACTGAGGGCAGAGTGACTCCTCCGAGGGCAGTGAGTGACTCCCCGAGGGCAGTTAGTGACTCCCCGAGGGCAGTTAGTGACTCCCCGAGGGCAGTGAGTGACTCCCCTCGAGGGCATTGATGACTCCCAACCCGAGGGTAGTGTGTGACCACCCCCCAGGGGGCAGTGAGTGACTCCCCCCCCGCAGGGCAGCGAGTGACTCCCCCCCGAGGGAAGTGAGTGACTCCCCCCCCACCCCGAGGGCGGTGAGTGAATCCCCCGAGGGCAGTGAGTGACTCCCCCCCGAGGGCAGTGAGTGACTCCCCCCCGAGGGCAGTGAGTGACTCCCCCCCGAGGGCAGTGAGTGACTCCCCCCCCCTTGAGGTCAGTGAGTGACTCCCCCCCGAGTGCAGTGAGTGACTCCTCCCCCCCCTGAGGTCAGTGAGTGACTCCCCCCCCGAGGGCAGTGAGTGACTCCCCCCCGAGGGCAGTGAGTGACTCCCCCCCCGAGGGCAGTGAGTGACTCCCCCCGAGGGCAGTGAGTGATTCCCCCCCCGAGGGCAGTGAGTGACTCCCACCCGAGGGCGGTGAGTGACTCCCCCCGAGGGCAGTAAGTGACTCCCGCCCCGAAGGCAGTGAGTGACTCCGCCGAGGGCTGTGAGTGACTCCCCCGAGGGCAGTGAGTGACTCCCCCCCGAGGGCAGTAAGTGATCCCCCGAGGGCAGTGAGTGACTCCCCCCCGAGGACAGTGAGTGACTCCCCCCGAGGGCGGTGAGTGACTCTCCCCGAGGGCAGTGAGTGACCCCCAGCCGAGGGCTGTGAGTGACTCCCCCCCCCCGAGGGCAGTGAGTTACGCCCCCGAGGGCGGTGAGTGACCCCCCCCGAGGGTGGTGCGTGACCCCCCCACCCACCCCGAGGGCAGTGAGTGACCCCCCCCCCCCCGAGGGCAGTGATTGATTCCCCCACACTCCGAGGGCAGTGAGTGACTCCCCCCGAGGGCAGTGAGTGACTCCCCCCCCCCGAGGGCAGTGAGTGACTCCCCCCCCCCGAGGGCAGTGAGTGACTCCCCCCTCCCCTGAAGACAGTGAGTGACCCCCCCCCTCCGAGGGCAGTGAGTGACTCCCCCCCCCCCTCGAGTGCAGTGAGTGACTCCCCCCTCCCCCGAGGACAGTGAGTGACCCCCCCCGAGGGCAGTGAGTGACTCCCCCCTCCCCGAGGGCAGTGAGTGACTCCCCCCTCCCCCGAGGACAGTGAGTGACCCCCCACCGAGGGCAGTGAGTGACTCCCCCCGAGGGCAGTGAGTGACTCCCCCGAGGGCAGTGAGTGACTCCCTTCCGAGGGCAGTGAGTGACTCCCCCCGAGGGCAGTGAGTGAATCCCCCCCCCCTGAGGGCAGTGAGTGACTCCCCCCCCCCCGAGGGCAGTGAGTGACTCCCGTGAGGGCAGTGAGTGACTCCCCCCGAGGGGAGTTAGTGACTCCCCCACCGACGGCAGTGAGTGACTCCCGCGAGGGCAGTGAGTTACTCCCCCACCGAGGGCAGTGAGTGACTCCACCGAGGGCAGTGAGTGACTCCCCCACCGAGGGCGGTGAGTGACTCCCCCCGAGGGCGGTGAGTGACCCCCACCCCGAAGGCGGTGAGTGACTCCCCCACCGAGGGCTGTGAGTGACCCCCCCTGAGGGCGGTGAGTGACCCCCCCAACCCCGAGGGCAGTGAGTGACTCCCCCCGCCCCGAGGGCAGTGAGTGACTCCCCCCCCGAGGGCAGTGAGTGACTCCCCCGAGGGCGGTGAGTGACTCCCCCGAGGGCAGTGAGTGACTCCCTTCCGAGGGCAGTGAGTGACTCCCCCCGAGGACAGTGAGTGACTCCCGCGAGGGCAGTGAGTGACTCCCCGAGGGCAGTGAGTGACTCCCCCAGGGCAGTGAGTGACTCCCCCACCGAGGGCAGTGAGTGACTCCCCCCGAGGGCAGTGAGTGACTCCCCCACCGAGGGCTGTGAGTGACCCCCCCTGAGGGCGGTGAGTGACCCCCCCACCCCCGAGGGCAGTGAGTGACTCCCCCCGCCCCGAGGGCAGTGAGTGACTCCCCCCCCGAGGGCAGTGAGTGACTCCCCCGAGGGCGGTGAGTGACTCCCCCGAGGGCAGTGAGTGACTCCCTTCCGAGGGCAGTGAGTGACTCCCCCCGAGGACAGTGAGTGACTCCCGCGAGGGCAGTGAGTGACTCCCCGAGGGCAGTGAGTGACTCCCCCAGGGCAGTGAGTGACTCCCCCACCGAGGGCAGTGAGTGACTCCCCCCGAGGGCAGTGAGTGACTCCCCGAGGGCAGTGAGTGACTCCCCCGAGGGCAGTGAGTGACTCCCGCAAGGGCAGTGAGTGACTCCCCGAGGGCAGTGAGTGGCTCCCCCCGAGGACAGTGAGTGTCTCCCCCGAGGGCAGTGAGTGACTCCCCGAGGGCAGTGAGTGACTCCCCCGAGGGCAGTGAATGACTCCCCAAGGGCAGTGAGTGACTCCCCCAGATGACAGTGAGTGACTCCCCCGAGGGCAGTGAGTGACTCCCCGAGGGCAGTGAGTGACTCCCCCACCGAGGGCAGTGAGTGACTTCCCCGAGGGCAGTGAGTGACCCCCCCCGCCGCCGAGGGCAGTGAGTGACTCCCCCGAGGGCAGTGAGTGACTCCCCGAGGGCAGTGAGTGACTCCCCCCCCCCGAGGGCGGTGAGTGACTCCCCCCCCCCGAGGGCGGTGAGTGACTCCCCCACCGAGGGCAGTGAGTGTCTCCCCCGAGGGCAGTGAGTGTCTCCCCCGAGGGCAGTGAGTGTCTCCCCCGAGGGCAGTGAGAGACCCCCCCCCGCCGAGGGCAGTGAGTGACTTCCCCGAGGGCAGTGAGTAAGCCCCCGAAGGCAGTGAGTGACTCCCCCCACGAGGGCAGTGAATGACTCCTCCCCCCCCGAGGGCATTGAGTGACTCCCCTCCGAGGGCAGTGAGTGACTCCCCTCGAGGGCAGTGAGTGATTCCCCCCGAGGGCAGTGAGTGACTCCCTTCCGAGGGCAGTGAGTGACTCCCACCCGAGGGCAGTGAGTGATTCCCCCCGAGGGCAGTGAGTGACCCCCCCGAGGGCAGTGAGTGACTCCCCCCGAGGACAGTGAGTGACTCCCCCCGAGAGCAGTGAGTGACTCCCTTCCGAGGGCAGTGAGTGACTCCCGCGAGGGCAGTGAGTGACTCCCCCCGAGGGGAGTTAGTGATTCCCCCACCGAGGGCAGTGAGTGACTCCCGCGAGGGCAGTGAGTGACTCCCCCCGAGGGCAGTGAGTGAATCCCCCCCCCCTGAGGGCAGTGAGTGACTCCCCCCCCCCCGAGGGCAGTGAGTGACTCCCGTGAGGGCAGTGAGTGACTCCCCCCGAGGGGAGTTAGTGACTCCCCCACCGAGGGCAGTGAGTGACTCCCGCGAGGGCAGTGAGTGACTCCCCCACCGAGGGCAGTGAGTGACTCCACCGAGGGCAGTGAGTGACTCCCCCACCGAGGGCGGTGAGTGACTCCCCCCGAGGGCGGTGAGTGACCCCCACCCCGAAGGCGGTGAGTGACTCCCCCACCGAGGGCGGTGAGTGACCCCCCCAGAGGGCGGTGAGTGACCCCCCCACCCCCGAGGGCAGTGAGTGACTCCCCCCGCCCCGAGGGCAGTGAGTGACTCCCCCCCCGAGGGCAGTGAGTGACTCCCCCGAGGGCGGTGAGTGACTCCCCCGAGGGCAGTGAGTGACTCCCTTCCGAGGGCAGTGAGTGACTCCCCCCGAGGGCAGTGAGTGACTCCCCCCGAGGACAGTGAGTGACTCCCGCGAGGGCAGTGAGTGACTCCCCGAGGGCAGTGAGTGACTCCCCGAGGGCAGTGAGTGACTCCCCCACCGAGGGCAGTGAGTGACTCCCCCCGAGGGCAGTGAGTGACTCCCCGAGGGCAGTGAGTGACTCCCCCGAGGGCAGTGAGTGACTCCCCGAGGGCAGTGAGTGACTCCCCCAAGGGCAGTGAGTGACTCCCCGAGGGCAGTGAGTGGCTCCCCCCGAGGACAGTGAGTGTCTCCCCCGAGGGCAGTGAGTGACTCCCCGAGGGCAGTGAGTGACTCCCCCGAGGGCAGTGAGTGACTCCCCAAGGGCAGTGAGTGACTCCCCCAGATGACTGTGAGTGACTCCCCCGAGGGCAGTGAGTGACTCCCCGAGGGCAGTGAGTGACTCCCCCACCGAGGGCAGTGAGTGACTCCCCGAGGGCAGTGAGTGACTCCCCCGAGGGCAGTGAGTGACTTCCCCGAGGGCAGTGAGTGACCCCCCCCCCGCCGAGGGCAGTGAGTGACTCCCCCGAGGGCAGTGAGTGACTCCCCGACGGCAGTGAGTGACTCCCCCACCGAGGGCAGTGAGTGACTCCCCCGAGGGCAGTGAGTGACGCCCCCCCCCGCCGAGGGCAGTGAGTGACTTCCCCCACGAGGGCAGTGAATGACTCCTCCCCCCCCGAGGGAATTGAGTGACTCCCCTCCGAGGGCAGTGAGTGACTCCCCTCGAGGGCAGTGATGACTCCCCCCCCGAGGGCAGTGAGTGACTCCCCTCCGAGGGCAGTGAGTGACTCTCCACCCGAGGGCAGTGTGTTACCACCCCCCCCCTGAGGGCAGTGAGTGACTCCCCCCCCCCGAGGGTGGTGAGTGACTCCCCCCCGAGGGCAGTGAGTGACTCCCCCCGAGGGCAGTGAGTGACTCCCTCCCCCGAGGGCGGTGAGTGCCCCCCCCCCCCGAGGGCAGTGAGTGACTCCCCCCCGAGGGCAGTGAGTGACTCCCCCCGAGGGCAGTGAGTGCCCCCCCCCCCCGAGGGCAGTGAGTGACTCCCCCCGAGGGCAGTGAGTGACTCCCCCCGAGGGCAGTGAGTGACTCCCCCCGAGGGCAGTGAGTGACTCCCTTCCGAGGGCAGTGAGTGACTCCCCCCGAGGGCAGTGAGTGAATCCCCCCCCGCTGAGGGCAGTGAGTGACCCCCCCCCGAGGGCAGTGAGTGACTCCCGCGAGGGCAGTGAGTGACTCCCCCCGAGGGGAGTTAGTGATTCCCCCACCGAGGGCAGTGAGTGACTCCCCCCGAGGGCAGTGAGTGAATCCCCCCCCCCTGAGGGCAGTGAGTGACCCCCCCCCGAGGGCAGTGAGTGACTCCCCCCGAGGGGAGTTAGTGATTCCCCCACCGAGGGCAGTGAGTGACTCCCGCGAGGGCAGTGAGTGACTCCACCGAGGGCAGTGAGTGACTCCCCCACCGAGGGCAGTGAGTGACTCCCCCCGCCCCGAGGGCAGTGAGTGACTCCCCCCCCCGAGGGCAGTGAGTGACTCCCCCGAGGGCGGTGAGTGACCCCCCCCGAGGGCGGTGAGTGACCCCCCCCAGGGCAGTGAGTGACTCCCCCCCCCCAAGGACAGTGAGTGACCCCCCCCCCGAGGGCAGTGAGTGACTTCCCCCTCCCCCGAGGACAGTGAGTGACCCCCCCCCGAGGGCAGTGAGTGACTCCCCCCTCCCCCGAGGGCAGTGAGTGACTCCCCCCAAGGGCAGAGAGTGACTCCCCCCGAGGGCAGTGAGTGACTCCCCCCGAGGGCAGTGAGTGACTCCCCCCCCGAGGGCAGTGAGTGACTCCCCGAGGGCAGTTAGTGACTCCCCCGTGGGCAGTGAGTGACTCCCCGAGGGCAGTGAGTGACTCCCCCACCGAGGGCAGTGAGTGACTCCCCCGAGGGCAGTGAGTGACCCCCCCCCGAGGGCAGTGAGTGACGCCCCCCCGAGGGCAGTGAGTGACGCCCCACAGAGGGCAGTGAGTGACTCCCCCGAGGGCAGTGAGTGACCCCCCCCCAAGGGCAGTGAGTGACTCCCCGAGGGCAGTGAGTGACTCCCCCGAGGGCAGTGAGTGACTCTCCCCCCGCCGAGGGCAGTGAGTGACTCCCCCGAGGGCAGTGAGTGACTCCCCCCCCCCTGAGGGCAGTGAGTGACTCCCCCTGAGTGCAGTGAGTGACTCCCCCCGAGGGCAGTGAGTGACTCCCCCCCCGCAGGGCAGCGAGTGACTCCCCCCCGAGGGAAGTGAGTGACTTCCCCCCCACCCCGAGGGCAGAGAGTGACTCCCCCCGAGGGCAGTGAGTGACTCCCCCCCCCGAGGGCAGTTAGTGACTCCCCCGAGGGCAGTGAGTGACTCCCCGAGGGCAGTGAGTGACTCCCCCACTGAGGGCAGAGTGACTCCTCCGAGGGCAGTGAGTGACCCCCCGAGGGCAGTGAGTGACTCCCTTCCGAGGACAGTGTGTGACTCTCCCCGAGGGCAGTGAGTGACTCCCCCGAGGGCAGTGAGTGACTCCCTTCCGAGGACAGTGAGTGACTCGCCCCGAGGGCAGTGAGTGACTCCCCCCGAGGACAGTGAGTGACTCCCGCGAGGGCAGTGAGTGACTCCCCGAGGGCAGTGAGTGACTCCCCGAGGGCAGTGAGTGACTCCCCCACAGAGGGCAGTGAGTGACTCCCCCCGAGGGCAGTGAGTGAGTCCCCGAGGGCAGTGAGTGACTCCCCCGAGGGCAGTGAGTGACTCCCCGAGGGCAGTGAGTGACTCCCCCCGTGGACAGTGAGTGACTCCCCGAGGGCAGTGAGTGACTCCCCCGAGGGCAGTGAGTGACTCCCCGAGGGCAGTGAGTGGCTCCCCCCGAGGACAGTGAGTGTCTCCCCCGAGGGCAGTGAGTGACTCCCCGAGGGCAGTGAGTGACTCCCCCGAGGGCAGTGAGTGACTCCCCCGAGGGCAGTGAGTGACTCCCCGAGGGCAGTGAGTGACTCCCCCGAGGGCAGTGAGTGATTCCCCCAGATGACAGTGAGTGACTCCCCCGAGTGCAGTGAGTGACTCCCCGAGGGCAGTGAGTGACTCCCCCGAGGACAGTGAGTGACTCCCCGAGGGCAGTGAGTGGCTCCCCCTGAGGACAGTGAGTGTCTCCCCCGAGGGCAGTGAGTGACTCCCCGAGGGCAGTGAGTGACTCCCCCGAGGGCAGTGAGTGACTCCCCGAGGGCAGTGAGTGACTCCCCCGAGGGCAGTGAGTGACTCTCCCCCCGCCGAGGGCAGTGAGTGACTCCCCCGAGGGCAGTGAGTGACTCCACCCCCCCTGAGGGCAGTGAGTGACTCCCCCTGAGTGCAGTGAGTGACTCCCCCCGAGGGCAGTGAGTGACTCCCCCCCCCGCAGGGCAGCGAGTGACTCCCCCCCGAGGGAAGTGAGTGACTTCCCCCCCACCCCGAGGGCAGAGAGTGACTCCCCCCGAGGGCAGTGAGTGACTCCCCCCCCCGAGGGCAGTTAGTGACTCCCCCGAGGGCAGTGAGTGACTCCCCGAGGGCAGTGAGTGACTCCCCCACTGAGGGCAGAGTGACTCCTCCGAGGGCAGTGAGTGACCCCCCGAGGGCAGTGAGTGACTCCCTTCCGAGGACAGTGTGTGACTCTCCCCGAGGGCAGTGAGTGACTCCCCCGAGGGCAGTGAGTGACTCCCTTCCGAGGACAGTGAGTGACTCGCCCCGAGGGCAGTGAGTGACTCCCCCCGAGGACAGTGAGTGACTCCCGCGAGGGCAGTGAGTGACTCCCCGAGGGCAGTGAGTGACTCCCCGAGGGCAGTGAGTGACTCCCCCACAGAGGGCAGTGAGTGACTCCCCCCGAGGGCAGTGAGTGAGTCCCCGAGGGCAGTGAGTGACTCCCCCGAGGGCAGTGAGTGACTCCCCGAGGGCAGTGAGTGACTCCCCCCGTAGACAGTGAGTGACTCCCCGAGGGCAGTGAGTGACTCCCCCGAGGGCAGTGAGTGACTCCCCGAGGGCAGTGAGTGGCTCCCCCCGAGGACAGTGAGTGTCTCCCCCGAGGGCAGTGAGTGACTCCCCGAGGGCAGTGAGTGACTCCCCCGAGGGCAGTGAGTGACTCCCCGAGGGCAGTGAGTGACTCCCCCGAGGGCAGTGAGTGACTCCCCGAGGGCAGTGAGTGATTCCCCCAGATGACAGTGAGTGACTCCCCCGAGTGCAGTGAGTGACTCCCCGAGGGCAGTGAGTGACTCCCCCGAGAGCAGTGAGTGACTCCCCGAGGGCAGTGAGTGGCTCCCCCTGAGGACAGTGAGTGTCTCCCCCGAGGGCAGTGAGTGACTCCCCGAGGGCAGTGAGTGACTCCCCCGAGGGCAGTGAGTGACTCCCCCGAGGGCAGTGAGTGACTCCCCGAGGGCAGTGAGTGACCCCCCCCCCGCCGAGGGCAGTGAGTGACTCCCCCCACGAGGGCAGTGAATGACTCCCCTCCGAGGGCAGTGAGTGACTCCCCCGAGGGCAGTGAGTGACCCCCACCCGAGGGCAGTGAGTGACTCCCCTCCCGCCGAGGGCAGTGAGTGACTCCCCCGAGGGCAGTGAGTGACCCCCCCCCCCCGCCGAGGGCAGTGAGTGACTCCCCGAGGGCAGTGAGTGACTCCCCCGAGGGCAGTGAGTGACCCCCCCCCCGCCGAGGGCAGTGAGTGACTCCCCCGAGGGCAGTGAATGACTCCTCCCCCCCCGAGGGCATTGAGTGACTCCCCTCCGAGGGCAGTGAGTGACTCTCCCCGAGGGCAGTGAGTGCCCCCCCCCGAGGGCAGTGAGTGGCTCCCCCCGAGGGCAGTGAGTGACTCCCCCCCGAGGGCAGTGAGTGACTCCCACCCGAGGGCAGTGAGTGACTCCCCCCGAGGGCAGTGAGTGACCCCCCCAGAGGGCAGTGAGTGACTCCCCCCGAGGGCAGTGAGTGACTCCCCCACCGAGGGCGGTGAGTGACCCCCACCCCAAAGGCGGTGAGTGACCCCCCCGAGGGCGGTGAGTGACCTCCCCTGAGGGCGGTGAGTGACCCCCCCACCCCCGAGGGCAGTGAGTGACTCCCCCCGCCCCGAGGGCAGTGAGTGACTCCCCCCCCGAGGGCAGTGAGTGACTCCCACCCGAGGGCGGTGAGTGACTCCCCCCGAGGACAGTGAGTGACTCCCCCTGAGGACAGTGAGTGACTCTCCCCGAGGGCAGTGAGTGACTCCCCCCGAGGACAGTGAGTGACTCCCCCTGAGGACAGTGAGTGACTCTCCCCGAGGACAGTGAGTGACTCCCCCCGAGGACAGTGAGTGACTCCCCCTGAGGACAGTGAGTGACTCTCCCCGAGGGCAGTGAGTGACTCCCACCCCGAGGGCGGTGAGTGACTCCCCCCCGAGGGCAGTGAGTGACTCCCCCCGAGGGCAGTAAGTGACTCCCGCCCCGAAGGCAGTGAGTGACTCCGCCGAGGGCTGTGAGTGACTCCCCCGAGGGCAGTGAGTGACTCCCCCCCCGAGGGCAGTAAGTGATCCCCCGAGGACAGTGAGTGACTCCCCCCGAGGCCGGTGAGTGACTCCCCCCGAGGGCGGTGAGTGACTCTCCCCGAGGGCAGTGAGTGACTCTCCCCGAGGGCAGTGAGTGACCCCCACCCGAGGGCTGTGAGTGACTCCCCCCCCCGAGGGCAGTGAGTTACGCCCCCGAGGGCGGTGAGTGACCCCCCCCGAGGGTGGTGCGTGACCCCCCCACCCCCCCCGAGGGCAGTGAGTGACACCCCCCCCGAGGGCAGTGATTGATTCCCCCACACTCCGAGGGCAGTGAGTGACTCCCCCCGAGGGCAGTGAGTGACTCCCCCCGAGGGCAGTGAGTGACTCCCCCCCCCCCGAGGGCAGTGAGTGACTCCCCCCCCCCCGAGGGCAGTGAGTGACTCCCCCCTCCCCTGAAGACAGTGAGTGACCCCCCCCCCTCCGAGGGCAGTGAGTGACTCCCCCCCCCTCGAGTGCAGTGAGTGACTCCCCCCTCCCCCGAGGACAGTGAGTGACCCCCCCCGAGGGCAGTGAGTGACTCCCCCCTCCCCGAGGGCAGTGAGTGACTCCCCCCTCCCCCGAGGACAGTGAGTGACCCCCCCCGAGGGCAGTGAGTGACTCCCCCCTCCCCCGAGGACAGTGAGTGACCCCCCCCCGAGGGCAGTGAGTGACTCCCCCCCGAGGGCAGTGAGTGACTCCCCCCCGAGGGCAGTGAGTGACTCCCCCCGAGGGCAGTGAGTGACTTCCCCCGAGGGCAGTGAGTGACTCCCTTCCGAGGGCAGTGAGTGACTCCCCCCGAGGGCAGTGAGTGAATCCCCCCCCCCTGAGGGCAGTGAGTGACTCCCCCCCCCCCCGAGGGCAGTGAGTGACTCCCGTGAGGGCAGTGAGTGACTCCCCCCGAGGGGAGTTAGTGACTCCCCCACCGAGGGCAGTGAGTGACTCCCGCGAGGGCAGTGAGTGACTCCCCCACCGAGGGCAGTGAGTGACTCCACCGAGGGCAGTGAGTGACTCCCCCACCGAGGGCGGTGAGTGACTCCCCCCGAGGGCGGTGAGTGACCCCCACCCCGAAGGCGGTGAGTGACTCCCCCACCGAGGGCGGTGAGTGACCCCCCCAGAGGGCGGTGAGTGACCCCCCCACCCCCGAGGGCAGTGAGTGACTCCCCCCGCCCCGAGGGCAGTGAGTGACTCCCCCCCCGAGGGCAGTGAGTGACTCCCCCGAGGGCGGTGAGTGACTCCCCCGAGGGCAGTGAGTGACTCCCTTCCGAGGGCAGTGAGTGACTCCCCCCGAGGGCAGTGAGTGACTCCCCCCGAGGACAGTGAGTGACTCCCGCGAGGGCAGTGAGTGACTCCCCGAGGGCAGTGAGTGACTCCCCGAGGGCAGTGAGTGACTCCCCCACCGAGGGCAGTGAGTGACTCCCCCCGAGGGCAGTGAGTGACTCCCTGAGGGCAGTGAGTGACTCCCCCGAGGGCAGTGAGTGACTCCCCGAGGGCAGTGAGTGACTCCCCCAAGGGCAGTGAGTGACTCCCCGAGGGCAGTGAGTGGCTCCCCCCGAGGACAGTGAGTGTCTCCCCCGAGGGCAGTGAGTGACTCCCCGAGGGCAGTGAGTGACTCCCCCGAGGGCAGTGAGTGACTCCCCAAGGGCAGTGAGTGACTCCCCCAGATGACAGTGAGTGACTCCCCCGAGGGCAGTGAGTGACTCCCCGAGGGCAGTGAGTGACTCCCCCACCGAGGGCAGTGAGTGACTTCCCCGAGGGCAGTGAGTGACCCCCCCCCCCCGCCGAGGGCAGTGAGTGACTCCCCCGAGGGCAGTGAGTGACTCCCCGAGGGCAGTGAGTGACTCCCCCACCGAGGGCAGTGAGTGACTCCCCCGAGGGCAGTGAGTGACGCCCCCCCCCGCCGAGGGCAGTGAGTGACTTCCCCGAGGGCAGTGAGTAAGCCCCCGAAGGCAGTGAGTGACTCCCCCCACGAGGGCAGTGAATGACTCCTCCCCCCCCCGAGGGCATTGAGTGACTCCCCTCCGAGGGCAGTGAGTGACTCCCCTCGAGGGCAGTGAATGATTCCCCCCCCGAGGGCAGTGAGTGACTCCCCACCCGAGGGCAGTGAGAGACCCCCCCCGCCCCGAGGGCAGTGAGTGACTCCCCCCCCGCCCCGAGGGCAGTGAGTGACTCCCCCCCCCGAGGGCAGTGAGTGACTCTGCCCCCCCCGAGGGCAGTGAGTGACTCCGGCCCCCCCGAGGGCAGTGAGTGACTCCCCCCCCCGGGGGCAGTGAGTGACTCCCTCCACCCCGAGGGCAGTGAGTGACTCCCCCCCCCGAGGGCAGTGAGTGACTCCCCGAGGGCAGTGAGTGACTCCCCCCCCCCCGAGGGCAGTGAGTGACTCCCCCCCGCCCCGAGGGCAGTGAGTGACTCCCCCCCGAGGGCAGTGAGTGACTCCCCCCCCCCTGAGGGCAGTGAGTGACTCCCCCCCCCCGAGGGCAGTGAGTGACTCCGCCCCCCCCGAGGGCAGTGAGTGACTCCCCCCCCCCCCCCGAGGGCAGTGAGTGACTCCCCCCGAGGGCAGTGAGTGACTCCCCCCGAGGGCGGTGAGTGACTCCCACCCGAGGGCAGTGAGTGACTCCCCCCGAGGGCAGTGAGTGACTCCCCCCGAGGGCAGTGAGTGACTCCCCCCCGAGGGCAGTGAGTGACTCCCCCCCCCCGAGGGCAGTGAGTGACTCCCCCCCGAGGGCGGTGAGTGACTCCCACCCGAGGGCAGTGAGTGACTCCCCCCGAGGGCAGTGAGTGACTCCCCTCCGAGGGCAGTGAGTGACTCCCCCCGAGGGCAGTGAGTGACTCCCCCCCGAGGGCAGTGAGTGACTCCCCCCCCCCCCGAGGGCAGTGAGTGACTCCCCCCCCCACCGAGGGCAGTGAGTGACTCCCCCCGAGGGCAGTGAGTGACTCCCCCCGAGGGCGGTGAGTGACTCCCACCCGAGGGCAGTGAGTGACTCCCCCCGAGGGCAGTGAGTGACTCCCCCCGAGGGCAGTGAGTGACTCCCCCCCGAGGGCAGTGAGTGACTCCCCCCCCCCGAGGGCAGTGAGTGACTCCCCCCCGAGGGCAGTGAGTGACTCCCCCCCGAGGGCGGTGAGTGACTCCCACCCGAGGGCAGTGAGTGACTCCCCCCGAGGGCAGTGAGTGACTCCCCTCCGAGGGCAGTGAGTGACTCCCCCCGAGGGCAGTGAGTGACTCCCCCCCGAGGGCAGTGAGTGACTCCCCCCGAGGGCAGTGAGTGACTCTCCCCGAGGGCAGTGAGTGACTCCCCCCCGAGGGCAGTGAGTGACTCCCCTCGAGGGCAGTGAGTGACTCCCCCCCCCGAGGGCAGTGAGTGACTCACCCGCCCCGAGGGCAGCGAGTGACTCCCCCCCCCCGAGGGCAGCGAGTGACTCCCCCCCCCCGAGGGCAGTGAGTGACTCTCCCGAGGGGAGTGAGTGACTCCCCCCCGAGGGCAGTGAGTGACTCCCCCCCCGAGGGCAGTGAGTGACTCCCCCCGAGGGCAGTGAGTGACTCTCCCCGAGGGCAGTGAGTGACTCCCCCCCGAGGGCAGTGAGTGACTCCCCCCGAGGGCAGTGAGTGACTCTCCCCGAGGGCAGTGAGTGACTCCCCCCCGAGGGCAGTGAGTGACTCCCCTCGAGGGCAGTGAGTGACTCCCCCCCCGAGGGCAGTGAGTGACTCACCCGCCCCGAGGGCAGCGAGTGACTCCCCCCCCCCGAGGGCGTTGAGTGGATCCCCCCCCCGAGGGCAGTGAGTGACTCCCCCCGAGGGCAGTGAGTGACTCCCCTCGAGGGCAGTGAGTGACTCCCCCCCCCGAGGGCAGTGAGTGACTCCCCCCGAGGGCAGTGTGTGACTCCCCCCCCCCCGAGGGCAGTGTGTGACTCCCCCCCCCCCGAGGGGAGTGAGTGACTCCCCCCTCCCCCGAGGACAGTGAGTGACCCCCCCCCTCCGAGGGCAGTGAGTGACTCCCCCCCCCCGAGGGCAGTGTGTGACTCCCCCCCCCCCCGAGGGGAGTGAGTGACTCCCCCCCCCGAGGGCAGTGAGTGACTCCCCCGAGGGCAGTGAGTGACTCCCCCCCGAGGGCAGTGAGTGACTCCCCCCCGAGGGCGGTGAGTGACTCCCCCCCCCCCGAGGGCGGTGAGTGACTCCCCCCCCCCGAGGGCGGTGAGTGACTCCCCCCCCCCCGAGGGCGGTGAGTGACTCCCCCCCGAGGGCAGTGTGTGACTCCCCCGAGGGCAGTGAGTGACTCCCCCGAGGGCAGTGAGTGACTCCCCCCCCCGAGGGCAGTGAGTGACTCCCCCGAGGGCAGTGAGTGACTCCCCCCCGAGGGCAGTGAGTGACTCCCCCCCCCCCGAGGGCAGTGAGTGACTCCCCCCCCCGAGGGCAGTGAGTGACTCCCCCGAGGGCAGTGAGTGACTCCCCCCCGAGGGCAGTGAGTGACTCCCCCCCCCGAGGGCAGTGAGTGACTCCCCCCCCCGAGGGCAGTGAGTGACTCCCCCCCCCCGAGGGCGGTGAGTGACTCCCCCCGAGGGCAGTGAGTGACTCCCCCCGAGGGCAGTGAGTGACTCCCCCCGAGGGCAGTGAGTGACTCCCCCCCCCGAGGGCAGTGAGTGACTCCCCCGAGGGCAGTGAGTGACTCCCCCCCGAGGGCAGTGAGTGACTCCCCCCCCCGAGGGCAGTGAGTGACTCCCCCGAGGGCAGTGAGTGACTCCCCCCCCCGAGGGCGGTGAGTGACTCCCCCCGATGGCAGTGAGTGACTCACCCCCCCCCGAGGGCGGTGAGTGACTCCCCCCGAGGGCAGTGAGTGACTCCCCCCCCCCGAGGGCAGTGAGTGACTCCCCCCCCCCGAGGGAGGTGAGTGACTCCCCCCCCCCCGAGGGCAGTGAGTGACCCCCCCCGATGGCGGTGAGTGACTCCACGAGGGCAGTGGCACTTACAGCCGATGAAAGTTAAAATGGCTAATAGTTGAAGATTTAAATATCATAGGCTGATCAGGTAACAGGGTTATTCAAGGCTGACATCTGCATGTGTTCATTTGAACCCTAATTAGTAATTAACATTGTGGCACAATCCGTCCGTAACTCCAGTGAGAATGTGCCGGGAGGGCGACAAATTAGGCTGGGACCTGAAAATGGTGTTTGCTCGGCTGATGTTGAAGTTCCTGATTGGCCTGTTGGGAGCAGAGCCTCTGCTCACCCAAAACAAAGAGCGGGTGGGGACTTCCAATGGCAGGAGTTCCTGCATCCCCAGCCTGAGAGCAGATATGGGCAGGATGGGTGGTTGGGACACCCAGTGAAGCAATGCTTACTGGCCAGCCTACTGGGGGTAGTGAGCACCACTGGGTTACAGGCCTAGGTTGTGGCCTGGGACCCCTGAACACCAAGGAAATATTTCTTTCAATTTCCAGCCACCCTACAAAGGAGGCTGAGGAGTTCGAGCCCTCACTTTTCTGGTGGGGTGGGTGGGGGGTGGTGGTGAGGATCCTGACCCCCACTCCCAACCCCACAGTGTGAGGTCTCTGGGAGAAAAAACTTAATAGATCTCAAACAGGAAAGGACGATTTTGTAGGCAAGTTGAAATGTTATTTTGCTGAATTATTTCAGTTTTTGTGTATTATTTTCTAACTTTTTTAGGTTTGTATCGTCAGCTGGCTTAAGAAACAGCATGGATGCTTAAAAGAATTGAGCGATTTATCGATTTTCTTTTGAAAGAAAGAAAGACTTGCATTTATATAGCGCCTTTCATAACCTCAGGATGTCCCAAAGTGCTTCACAGCCAATGAAGTACTTTGAGTGTAGCCACTGTTGTAAGGTCAGGAAACACAGCAGCCAATTTGTGCACAGCAAGATGCAAAACCTGTAATGTGATAATGACCAGATAATCTGTTTTTAGGTGTTGGTTGAAGGAGAAATATTGGCCAGGACACTGGGGACAACTCCCCTGATCTTCTTTGAAATATACCAGGGGAACTATTATGTCCTCCTGAGAGGGCAGACATGGTCCTAGTTGAACGTTTCATCCGAAAGACGGCACCTCTGACAGTGCAGCACTCCCTCAGTACTGAGTGTCAGCCCAGATTATGTGCTCAGGTCCCTGGAGTGGGACTTGAACCCACAGCGTTGTGACTCAGAGGCGAGAGTGCTACCACTGAGACACGGTTGACATTTTGCTGGGATTTGATAGGTCGGTTTTCTGCTGGTTGATTGTTCCTCACTGCTATTTTTTGCTACTTTTGATTTGTTCACGTTTAGTCAATTGGATATTTAGTTGGTAACAACGGATAGTGGTTATTTAGGCCAATCACAATTTTTCTTTACTCTAAAGACACAAGATGCTTTGGAGGTGGGACACCTTTGAAAGGTGTTATGCTGTGGCACGTACAAGACTGTTAATTATATGATGAAGAAATTTAAAGGTAATGGAGGTGAGTGACAAAATCCAGAATGTCAAATAACATCACAAAACGCACTTCCAAACATACCAAGTAACATAAATATCAACACGGTGCTATCACCAGATAATTACGGATGAGGAAGGCCATTCAGGTCATAATATATCCATTCAGAGAGATCCTAACATCACTCCATTTTAGCACCTCATTGTTTCTTAAATGCTGACACGTTTTGTTGTCTCCACTACTCTATCTGGAAGTTTATTCCACATGTTTATCACTCTTTGTGTGAATTTACTGATATCTGTCCTAAAATTGCCTATTTCTGTACTAGTTTGAACCTGTGTCCCTTAGTTCTGCTCCTGCAGTTTAATTTAAAGTAATATTCTGGGTTAACTTTTTCAATAGACTTAACAATCTTGTGTACCTTTGTAAAATCACCTCTCAGACACCTCCTTTCCCAGGCTGAAAAGCCCAAGTCTATCCAATCAACCTCCTGACCCTGGGGATCAGCCTCATGGCTCTTCTCCGCACTGTCTCCAGTGCTTGAAAGTATCTTATTTCTTGGTGGCCAGAACTGGCTGCAGTATTCAAGATGTGGTGTGACCAGAGTTCTGTATAGTTTGATCATTACCTCTTCTGACCTGTATTCTGTTCTGTCCTAGTAGTTCAACATCTTATTAGCTTTGTTGATGGCTGCTCTGCATTGGTTGGACATATTTTGCACCAAGTCTACGAAGACTCCGTTGCAATGTTCCCTCTAATTTTGTTTGGCCCTGCGTGGCCCCTTTAAGTGCTGTGTGGGTCATTCAAAGTGTCGCCCGTGCGCGGTTTTTGTATTGAAATGCCAGCTGCGCGGGTTCCCTGGAGCGTGGCCGCGCAGCTTACGGGGAACATTGCTCCTCAGTCTCTTTCAACTTCATCCTTAACTACATTAGCACCATTCATGGAGTACACACGTTCTCTATTTCTCCTTCCTATTTGCAGCACTTTATATTTGTCTGCATTGAATTTCATTTGCCATTGTGCTGCACACTTATGTTTTGTCCAATTAATTCAGTCATTTCGGTGCTACTATTTCCGATTCCACTGTTCCCCCCTAGTTTGGTATTGTTTGCATCGAGTATCTGAATCCAGGTCATTGACATCAATTAGAAACAGTAGTGGTCCCAGCTCCGAGTCCTGAGGCACTGCACTCGGTACTTCCCCCTACTCCGACCTCTAATGAGTACTTGTTTGGAATCTTTCAGACAATTTCTTGTCCATTCCCAGGGTTTATCCTAAATTCCCACAGACATCAGTTTAATTCTTAGCCTTTTGTGTGGAATTTTATCAAAAGACTTTTGGAAGTCAAGTTACACCACTTCATTGGGCTCACCACCGTCCACTTGGATTGTCACTTCCTCAAAGAAGTCGAGGAAGTTGGTCAGGCAGGATCTTCCCCTTCTGAATCCATGTTGACTGCTATTAACTAGGTAATTATTGTACATATGATCCTCAAGTTTATTCCTGATAATCAATTCAATTACTTTACATGCAAAGGAAGTAAGACTAATGGGTCTGTATTTGCCCATGTATGTTTTGTCACCCTTTTCCAATATGGGCACCATATTAGCCTGTTTCTAATCTACTGGTACCTCCCCACTGTCCAGTGAATCCTTCATAGTAATTGTCAATGTCTCTCAAATCTTCTCCCTTGTCTCAGCACTCTGGGATAAATACCATCTATTCCTGGGGATTTATTTGTTTTGAGCCCATTTAGCCTTTCTGGGACTTGTATCTCACTTGTAACACTTGGGATTTATTTGGGATATTTTTGGATAAGACAGATGTAGTTGTCAGATGTCGCAGTAAGGCTTACAGTCTAAATAATGGGCTGTTTTCTTCTACTGGTGTTTAAAAGGTTAAAAACTGGTGCACATTGTGCCTGCATGGAAATATGTTCATAGCCCTCAAATTCCTTGCGTTAGCTCATTGCCATCATTATTCACAGATCCAGGTGCTGACCACAGCGAGTGTAAGGGGCACACTAATAGTGGGAGCAGAAAATTGCATGTAAGTGAAAATTAAAGGGAGTGTCACAATGGAGGTGCAAAAATTCTGAAAGCCTTCAAAATGGCTGAATGGACATTCCAACTCACTTTCAGTCTTTGGCAATGCTGAAAGGGCGTGGCTTTAAGAAATGACAGACACAAATGGAGGAAAAGGAAACCCCTCATGTAGGCTTGAGAGCACAGCTGATTGAGCTGGCACAGCAAGTGACAGAACCAATGGTGAATGTTAGCAGTAGGTACCCTTACAGCAGGTGGCACAGCTCTGTATCTGGCTCTGCCGACTCAGACCTTGTGAAGACACTTCCTCACAGCTATTGCCAGATCTGTGCAAATATGGTTGGTGGCATCTTGGTGGGTGCATCCAATCAGGCTTTGCTGGCTGATATCACCCTGGCATGCTTTCTTTTATACAGTCCCATGTAAAGCATGGCAAGCTGTGACTGAGGTGCTTCTGAAGAACCACCCAGTATAATGGTTAGTTAGGTCTTCCAGTGTACCATCTGGCCTGCTGACACAACCTCCCTTCGGAGCTGAAGCCTCCACATGCGGTTTGCCAAAGTGAAGTTTGGCCAGCTCTGTCTCCAGATGCAGGTGGGGATAAAACACCTCTCGTGCAGCCCAACTTGTATTGATGCCAATAATGGAGTTGTGGACATAAATACTCCATTAAACCAATTGGCACAAGGGCTCATGAGAACCTAAGTGCCAGGAAAAATAACAAATAAAATTAGGAAAATGGGCCAGAAAGTACCTCAACACTGCTGCAAGAATCTCCTTTCTGGCCCTTTTATATGTAGTTATCGGTACTGTTTGGCGCCTAGCAATGCTGGAAGCCCAGTTATATTGGGCGCTGATTTCACTTGCCATATGGCCATTGTAATGAGTGCAAACAGACAGAGCAGGTGTCAGACCAATGCTACTCGTGTCATTTAAATATGCTTATTTCAAGCAGGAACTTCCCAACTGGCCCTATGTTTCCTGGGATTGAGTGACATGTGCAAAGTGGCGGATTCCTGGCATTGCTCCCATTTCCTGTGTGTGATGTCACAGGGATTAGCATACTTGGCGTGTTGAGGACAGGATAATCAACACCAACATATTCTGAGACAGGCAAAGTCACAACCACAAGTTTGCATCACATTGCAATAGACCTCTTAGACTCCATCATGCTGTATTATAGGTTGTTTCTAAGATAGTTGCTGTGGTGACGGTTGTTATCGTATATGGTAGCAATGTTATTTCTCTGAAATGCAAATGTGAGGATCTTAAACTGGTGGCCGTTTAGTGGAAGCGCCACTCTTCTTTCAGGGATTATACCTTTTCTTCCAATGTTCGTTGACTCTTACGGCTAGAAACACAGTAAAGTTGCTAGATTGACAGTTCTTCCATTTTGTTTTTTGTGGATTGATAAGTGAACCAGCGTGAGGCTTAAATGCTACAAACAGCTTTGTCAATTGTGTGGGGGGGGGGGAGGAATCAATCTGCCAAATACTTATTTTATTACTGGCTCACATATATCTTACGCTGAAGTAGATGGGTGATCCTGGAGCAGGAGGGCCATGAACATCTGCAGGTATCTCAATTTCCCTTTTTCAAGCAACCAAGTATAAGTGATTCCCGATTATCACAGCTGGGGAGTTGCCTGTCTCTTGTTAGATCCCTGGCACCCTTCGCACAACTTCCAGAGTGATGTGCTAACGGTCTAAAACTCCTATCTTAATTATTGGAAAATGGAACTGTCCACACCTATAAATAGTCTTCAGAGACAATATTGCCTTGTTTAGTACATTTATCAACAGACACATCTTATGCAAATCTACTATATTTTGCATAACATTCCTCTTTTGCCTGTGAACACTTCCTCATTTGTGATGATTCATACTGCTGTGCCTGACTTTCAGTGGATGGGCATGCAGAGTAAACTTAATAACAATGTTTATTCATTCAGTCAGTGGCTCTGCTGTTAGAATTAAATAACCAAGTTATGACCAGCAATCAATAAGTTGCCATATAGCTCCTTTCTTAGTCCTGGTGTGCTACCTCAGATGCCAACAGAGTGTAGAGAATCTTCGCTTTATTTTTAACAAGTTGTTTTTTGAAGTATAATGAAATCACAATAATGGGTGTGTGGAATATAGTGAGTTTTACTTCAGGATATAGACGGCAGTGTGATTAAAGGTCTCCAACTGTGGCCTCATTGTTCTATCAAGCCACCAACTTTTTACTTAGGTGACCATGTTAATACAAACATATAAAAATGGTGGACAGGCAAAGACCAGATTGACTGTTGAGTATGTCCCATATTGTCATGGTGCAAGTGAATATCATGACCCTCATCGTCCCCACCAACACCCTCCCCCCAATCACTAGTGGCCACACAATTTCTGAGGAGGGGGTAAAAAAGAGAAAAATTAATGGAAAAAAAATCTATTAAATTCCCCTCCGACCCCTGAAAGCAATCAAAAACAAGTTCCAGCAGAGCAGTGACCATGTGGTATATTGCCCAATTCCTCACCTGTTATCAACCATAGCTAGGAATTCGCCCAGCTTCTTTTTGAACACTGGCAGCAAATCCCCTGTGACTGCATGAGCCAGCAACTAGTTCCAGTGGTCGATCATCCTCTGTGAAAAGAAATACTTTTTTTGTTATTCGTTTATGGGATGTGGGCATTGCTGGCAAGGCCAGCATTTATTGCCCATCCCTAATTGCCGTTAAGAAGGTGGTGGTGAGCCACCGCCTTGAACTGCTCCAGTCCGTGTGGTGAAGGTACTCCCACAGTGCTGTTAGGTAGGGAGTTCCAGGATTTTGACCCAGCGACGATGAAGGATCGGCGATATACTTCTAAGTCAGGATGATGTGTGACTTGGAGGGGAACTTGGAGGTGGTGGTATTCGATGCGCCTGCTGCCCTTGTCCTTCTAGGTGGAAGAGGTCGCGGGTTTGGGAGGTGCTGCCGAAGAAGCCTTGGCGAGTTGCTGCAGTGCATCTTGTAGATGGTACACACTGCAGCCACGGTACGCCGGTGGTGGAGGGAGTGAATGTTTAAGTTGGTGGATGGGGTGCCAATCAAGCAGGCTGCTTTATCCTGGATGGTGTCGAGCTTCTTGAGTGTCGTTGGAGCTGCACTCATCCAGGCAAGTGGAGAATATTCCATCATACTCCTTACTTGTGCCTTGTAGATGGTGGAAAGGCTTTGGGGAGTCAGGAGGTGAGATACTCGCCACAGAATACCTAGCCTCTGACCAGCTCTTGTTGCCACTGTATTTATGTGGCTGGTCCAGTTAAGTTTCTGGTCAATGGTGACCCCCAGGATGTTGATGGTGGGGGATTCGGCGATGGTAATGCCATTGAATGTTTAGTCTCTCGCTTGTTGGAGATAGTCATTGCCTGGCACTTCTGTGGCGCAAATGTTACCTGCCACTTATCAGCCCAAGCCTGAACGTCATCCAGGTCTTGTTGCATGCGTGCATGGACTGCTTCATTATCTGAGGAGTTGTGAATGGCACTGAAGACTGTGCACTCATCAGCAAACTTCCCAATTTCTGACCTTATGCAACCCCTTGTTGTTTGCAGATCATTCTATTCACTGTAGTCAGTTTGACTCTCACTCAGACAGGCTGAAAAGTCTTTTGAGCTTTACTACAATGTCAAGTGTATTTGTGTGGACAAACATTCTGTATATTTGATAACTTGTAAATGGCCGCTGATTTAAATTGAGATGCACGGTTGTCTAATGCTCCTGGTTTCAGTATATCTTCAAAGGATGTTCAATGATATAGCTGAAGCTCACTTTACCTCTGTCAGCCAGGAAGTTTAAAATGAGAATGAGCTAGATGTGGTTCTGTGTGGCCTTTCACCATGTAAGAAGTGAGCAAGGATCGATGTTATATTGCAAGATAATGCAAGAGAAGAACTTTTGTTGCTTTGGCATTTTGAGGGAAATACAGTAGTAAAGTTTGTAATTACTGTAAATAGATTATATCGAGTACAATGGTAAATGAATGTGTCTGTTGGCTTATAGCCTGACAAGAGTCTATAAATCATCTACTTACCAAAGATAAGGTGGTTATGCGCAATATTTCAGAATGCCGGAGTACAGAGTAGGATACTCTATTTGATCCCAGGGTCTCACTACATTTACCCAGATATTGGGCAGATAAAGACACACACTGCTTTGTAGGAGACATGAAGTCTGCTCATGGAGTGTTGATCAATGCTGAACCCAAGTAATATACTGAGCATAAAAACTCCCAAACTCAATTTTGACTGAGCTACAGGCTGGACATGTCTGGTGCTGGAGACTTGACAGGGTATTGCATTTCACTTGTTCACAATCAGGCCAATTGTTTTTCCCCAAATATCCATACCACTTCTTTCAATATTTTGAAAATGTCATGTGCTCCATTAGATTTAGTTCACTTACCTTAGTATCTCAATGACCTCTTCTTTCCAATGTCTTTCCCAAAAAAATGACATCTAAATCTGGTCAAAGTACACCATGGCTCCTGCAGTGTTTTGCAGTGTGTGTGCGACCCTCTGGATTACAATCTCCAGCTGTGGTTTGAAGCTGCAACATTCTAGTTGCCCTGGCAGTTGTAGCAACACTGATCCAAACACACCCAGACCTTTCTCCTAGTGCTATATTATTTTAAAATAGCAGTGGTCGACACCACCTTAGCTCAGAGTTTGCCCCCTTTTAGACTTCTTCCTATATTTCAGAACTGCCACATCAAGGTGTGGAAACAAATCTCAAGATTAGTGATGGTATAACGTATAATTATAGAACAAAATTGCCTTGATTGCTATATGTCAAAGAAAATTGCCTTGGAAACAATGCTCAGACCACAAGTTCCAAGCACTTGTGCATTCATTAGATGACGTTTCAGTGAGTGGTGTTACACCTTTATCATGGAGAGTGACTCAAAAGCATATTTTAATGAATATCATGCCTCAAAATGCGCATTTGTGTATGTTTAAGGTGGTTTGTAATCGGGGTCACTTTATTTTGCTTATAAATCTCTAAATAATTCGACGGCTCATTTGGTAAAGACAGCATGGAACAGTCGTGCAGATCAGAGGATCCCAGTTTTGAATCTTGGACAGTGAGTGTCCGCTGATCTTGGCTGGGTTGGCACAGAGAGTGCTACAATTCACAACTTGCACTTTTAATAGCACATTTACCAAAATAAAACATTTCAGGAGGTGGAAAAAATAAAAATCAAGTATTAATAAATATTAAGTTTACTTTTAAATAGCGTACCTGAATGGCAGAGATACGAATTAGTTGTGGCACATTCAGTGGCCTCTTCCATTAGTACTATTGCTATCGGGGAATTAGAGAAAAAAAAAAGCATTCTGCACCAGCTATCAATCGCCCCCTTCCTCTCACCAACATCCTGCTGTACTTCATCACTCTGGCCTCCAGTGTTGCAGTCCTTCCTTGCCCTGCTCCAATTATCCTTGTTCTCCAAGCTCGCTTGACCTGAAGACTGAACTAGATCTTGATTCTTGCCCTAGATCACCATACACTGGCTTCTGCTGGCTCTTTCTACAAACTACACGAGACATTAGAGGCTCACTTCAGATGAATTGCTCGAGAAACATATCTTGACACCTCGCTGCTTACAGGTCGTTCTATTCAATTTGGTCAGCTTGACACTGGTTGGCTACAGACGGGCTGGGAGATGTATTTTGAGCTTTACTACAATGTCAGATGTATTTGGGTGGACAAACATTGTGTAATTGATAACCTGTGAACGGTTGCTGACCCAGAGTAATTATGCGATACATACATGTCTAAAACTCTTTCAGTATACAAGAAAGAAACTTGCAATGCCTTTCACTACCTCATGACATTGCAAAGTGCTTTACAGCCAATGAAGTACTTTTGAAGTGCAGTTGCTGTAATATAGAGAAATGCTGCAGCAAATTTGTGTACAACAAGGAGATAAATGACCAGATAATCTGCTTCAGTGACATTGGTTGAGGGATAACTGTTGCCAGGAAACTGGGAGAATTCCCCAGCTCTTCTTCAAATAGTGCCATGGATCTTTTACATCCACTGAGAGGGCAGACGGGTTTAACATCTCATCCCAACAATGTCACCTCTGATAGTGCAGCTTCCCTCAATACTGCACTGAAGCGTCGGCCTAGATATCGTGCTCAAGTCTCAAGTGGGACTTGAACCCACAACCTTCTGATTCAGAAGCAAGAGTGCTACCACTGAGCCAAGATGCATGCTCAGAGCTGTGGAAGAGCAGAGGGATATAGGGGTAGGGGTTGACAGGAACTTAAAAAGACAGCACCTCAAGTTGACCAGGCTGTAAAAAAAAATAAACAAATTCTAGGTTTTATCATAAAAGGTATAGAATTTAAAGACAAGAGGTAATGATAAACCTATATAAAACCTTCAGACCTTAGAGTACCATGTGAAGTATTGGGGTCCACACTATAAGAACAACATTGAAGTATTAGAGGGTACAATGCAGATTCACTGGGATGCTGCATGACTCATGTGAGGAAATACAAATAATACAAAGGGGGAAAAAAAGGGTCTTTTTCATTAAAACAATGCATATTACAGGATATATGATAGGAGTGTTTAAAATTAGGAAAGAATGGGGCAGGGTAGCTCGAAGCAGACCATTTCCAGTGGTTGAGGGGTCCAGAATAAGGGGTCGTAGACACAAGATTAAAGATAAGAGATTTAGAACAGAGTAAGACAAACTTTTTCCAGAATTGTGAGGCTGTGGAACTGACTTCCAGGGTTAGCGGTTGAGGCAGAAACTATGTCAACATTCAAGATTAGATTGGACAGGTCGATGAAAGAAAAAGGGATATGGGAAAAGGGTGGCCCAATGTGATTAGGACTATTGGTTCATGTGGAGGGTAAACCCTGGCACAGACAGGTTGGACCAAATGACCTGTTCCGGTATTGCACCTTCTATGTTTAATGATATACCCGAGGCCAACTTGACCTCTAAAGTCAGTCAGAGTTTAAAGCAAGCTGAGAGAATGAGCTAGATCTGGCTCTGTGGCAGCCTTTCACCGCGTATAAAGTGAGCAAGGATCAGTTTTACGTTGAAAGGTCGTGCAAGAGAAGCGTTTCTGTTGCTTTGGCATTTTGACGAGGACTGTAAAGTTTGTAATTACTATAAGCAGGCTGTACCGAGTACTGTTTATTTTCCTGCATAATGGTAAACAAATACATCTGGTGTTCACATCCTTATAGTAGTGGCCAGTGATGCTGACCCCAAATAGAATAAGTACTATGAAAACTCCAAAACGCAACACTCAATTTAGATGGTTCGACATGCTAGATATTTTCAGAGACGGAGAGTTGGTCCATACATTTCAAAGTATAGGGTGTTTAATTTGAGATTCACTCGGTTCACAATCAGATCAATTGTTTCCCCCCCCCCACCACATCCCAATACTATTCCTTTCAATATTTTTAATAATGTGCCATGCTCCCTCTATTTTTTTCCAATGCAATTTAGTTCTCTTTTCTTCATAGCTTAATGATTCTTTTTCCCCGACTGTCTAAGCCTTTCCAATAGAATAGCAACCAAAGCTGGACAAACTACACCATGGTTTCAGTGTCTGTGTTATCTTTTGGATTATAACCTGCAGCTCTGCTTAGAAGCTGCAACATTCTAATTGCCTTAGAAGCTGTTGATGACACCTTCCATCACTTTGCTGATGATTGAGAGTATACTGATGGGGCGGTAATTGGCCGGATTGGATTTGTCCTGCTTTTTGTGGACAGGACATACCTGGGCAGTTTTCCACATTGTCGGATAGATGCCAGTGTTGTAGCTGTACTGGAACAACTTGGCTAGAGGTGCGGCTAGTTCTGGAGCTCAAGTCTTCAGTACGACAGCCGGGATGTTGTCGGGGCCCATAGCCTTTGCTGTATCCAGTGCGCTCAGCCGTTTCTTGATATCACGTGGAGTGAATCTAATTGGCTGAAGACTGGCTTCTGTGATGGTGGGGACCTCGGGAGGAGGCCGATATGGATCATCCACTCGGCACTTCTGGCTGTAGATGGTTGCAAACGCCTTAGCCTTGTCTTTTGCACTCACGTGCTGGGCTCCACCATCATTGAGGATGGTGATATTCATGGAGCCTCCTCCTCCCGTTAGTTGTTTAATGGTCCACCACCATTCACGACTGGATGTGGCAGGTCTACAGAGCTTTGATCTGATCCGTTGATTATGGGATCGCTTAGCCCCATCTACAGCATGCTGCTTCCTCTTTTTAGCATGCATGTAGTCCTGTTGTAGGATAGGGTGTATTTGTATGATTTAGTAAAACATTTTTGTATAACTATAATATGTGAAATTGTATGTTAAAAGCCTAAAAGCCTGAATAAAATGGCGAATGGCTGAGAGAAAAGCAGGATGGGAAATTGTGCCAACCTGACTGGAACTGGTTCTGTTTGCAATTACTGAAGTAATGGAATGTAATGCTCAGTTTATGGAGACTATCAGGGAGGTGGTATTCAGTAATGTGATAGAAAAGAGATAAGAGTTGGAGAAGAGAGAGAGATAAGAGAAGCACCCCTCAGTGCTAACACTATAAAATGGACAAATTGTTTAGACAACATCTTGGGAAATGGTCTTTGGAAAGAGAATATCTAAAGTTAAAAGGGCCCTTTGATTTGCACAAAGCGAGTCCGAGTGGGATCAACAAGGTTGTAAAACATGTACCAGGTGTCGGATAGGTGTTTGTAGTCAAGTAGGAAGAGGGAAAAAAGGTGTATAAAGATAGGGATTTTGAACACTGAAGGCAGCGCGAACCAGAGTTGAAGAAGCTTCAGTCGACAGAACACAGCAATAAACCAGAGAAGTGAGCTTCAGTCGAGATAAAACAGCAAGAGAAGAAAGAGACCGCGCCACAGTCGCTCGGAAGGAACGCCGAGGCTCAAACGAACAAGACTGTGACTATCTCCTTGTTAAGTATTACTTCTTTGTATTGGATGTTTAATGCTTAATAAACCTGTTTTACTGATACACAATATACCTGTACCCAGAGTGGTTTGTGTAGTCATGGACAAATTATTATAAGAGCTTTTGGAAGCTACAATTTGACGCCCAACGTGAGACTTTGACTATTAACTGAAACCGGGTCTATTGTGCATAAAAATGAGAAGTCGCACAACACCAGGTTATAGTCCAACAGTTTTATTTAAAATTACGAGCTTTCGGAGCTGCTGCCCCTTCGTCAGGTGACGAAGGGGCAGCAGCTCCGAAAGCTCGTAATTTTAAATAAAACTGTTGGACTATAACCTGGTGTTGTGCGACTTCTCATTTTTGTCCACCCCGGTCCAACACCGGCATCTCCGTATTGTGCATAAAGCAGGCGTTTGAATTTTCACTTGGATTTTCGACTGATCAATGAGGATCCTCGTGGAAAGTTAGGTTTTCTAACAGATAGTGTCTCTTTAACATAGAAAAGAATGTCGAGTGAGAATTTTCTTGTAGATTATAAAGCGAAGTTAATGAAGAGCGATGAGGCACAGTTACAGATGTTAGTAGAATGTCTAACAAAGGATGCGAAGGTACTTTGAGGACGTTGTGGCGTTCATTGAAAGACAAGTTAAGGAAAAGAAATGGAAGCCGGATAGGGCAGCACAGCTAATGACCTCTGCCGCAGTGTATTGTGTAGAACAAGATAAAGAAACCTTCCTAGAGATGGAAGATGAACAGGATAAATTAGAAAAAGACAAACTGCGGCTTATAGAAGAGAATCTAACGTTACAGGGTGAGAAATTAAAATGGGAAAAAGCTGTAGAATTAAACAATAAACAAGAAGTCCTTCAAGGTCAAATCGGTGCTGCAACAGCAATAATACAACAGCAGAGTATTAATGCAGTTCATGCTGGCGCTGCAATACAGAACCTTGAGGAGGCTAAAAGCCAAATAGCCTTCTTAACAAAAGATAATGACCGTCTGATCAGCCAATTAAATGATTCACGAGGGGCCCTGAGAGAGGCTCTTCAGCGCCCCCACAGGGAGTTAGACCACAAGCAATGTCAGAATACTATACAACAGTTAGAAAATCAGTTGGGTAAACAACGGGCTGTAATAGCGTCAGTCACGGGAGTAGACCCCCCCACGAGTTATGATAAACAATGCGAGGGGTTAAGCGAGGAGTTATATTCTCCCATGATATTTCCTTCCCGTGAGGTCCCCGACTCATATGCCACCAGCGACCTGGCTGAAAGACCACCAGCCTATGCTAATAAAAATATAATCGAAACCTCAGCGGACGAACTTGCGCCCGTTAGAGCTCCGGTTAATGTTCTGACTCGTACCCAACTGATTCCTAATGCACCACCAACACTAGTAGCTGACGGTGACCTGGGACAAGCAGCACAACCAGTGGCACCTCCAGGGATACTGTGGGCAGGTACTTATGAAAGGTCCCAGCCCCTAAACTATGCAGAACTACAGGCATGTGTCCAACAATTCGGACCAGTTAACCCACAAACATGCCCTATAGAGCTAAAGCAACGTATAGCGGCATTCCGGAATTACCATCCTAATTTTGAGGACAATGACATGAAGAATGTTGTACTGTCTGCCCTGACTCCAGACATACGGACTAGTCTCCCCTTTTTGGCCTTTAATGTGGGGAACACCCTGAATGACTTAATCACATATATACAAACAGCTTTAGGCTTGGATACTATTGATTTGGTCCAGAAATTAAACCAAACCCAACAAGGGCTTCATGAGACCCCTGCTGCTTTCGGAGATCGGTTGTACACTATTTATGAAATGACGCAAGCACGCCCCAATGCTGATGCATTGAACGGGAAGGATGAAGCGGCATTTAAGAAAATATATTTAAAGAATATTCAGACCTCACTGCGAGCAGCTTTAGGGCACACAGTCAGCCACAACTTGCAATGGACAGCCCTTTTAAGAGACGCTACTTCTGCATGGGCCTATGCTAAAACTCAGGTCCAGGCATCAACAACAGAAACACCAGTAAGTGTAGTTGAGGGACCCCAGGCTTCTCTAGTATCAAACCCCCGTAGACAATCGTTCATGTGTTACAACTGCGGTAAGATGGGACACTTTGCGAAAGATTGCCAAAGTCCAAGACAAACAGGCTCAGGAGGTGGGAGGAATAACAATAATTACCCGAGATATGGTCCGTCCCGTTCACCTCATCCAGTGGCTAGCAGGTTGGACGCTATGGACTCACGTATTGAAAGAATGTCATGTATGATGCAGACACTTACAGGAACCCAGATGTCGGGGAGTCCTGTGGCCCCAACTATGAGTTGGAAGCCGACTCCCCCTATGAGCTCATTATTCTCGCCCCCACCACTGCAACAACCCAATGGCCCACAATGACGGGATCCGGCCCCACCGGCCTGGTCTGAAGTGGGGTTCAGACGAGACGGCCATGGTCGACCAGTTGTCTCAGCTTTGCTGCCTGGGGGCTGAATGCAGACTATGCTAATAGACATTGGGTCATCTGTTACAATCCTGCATTCCCCAGACCCGGAATGCCAACTGGATATAGGCAAAAGTAGCTTCGTCATAACGGGAGTCACCGGGGCACAAGCACCCGTATATCCAGGGGAGGAACTTAATATTTCCCTCGAGGAATTCCCCGTAAAAATTACCGATCCATTGTACATGTGTATAACAAACAGAATGGGGATACTTGGGAATGATACCCTAAGGGGAATGACAGCCATTATAGATTACAATCAGAATTGTTTACGGGTTGAGTCTAAACCGGGAGATGTAGTTCAAATCTCAGATGCTCACTCGGTGTTTGCTATAAAGAAGCCTGAGCAGATAGCACTGCCGACACATTCTCTGCCTGCTGTTATCTCCTTAGTGACCAAACATGCAGCAGCCTTTGCTAAATCTAAACACGACTGTGGGAGGATGGAAAGGGAGACGCAAATTAATGGGCCACCCCATCGTGCATGTAAACAATATCCGATTCCCCGAGAAAGTATTCCATATTTGCGAACAGTCATTGCCTCATTGGAAGAACAGGGAGTACTGCGCAAGGGTTCTTTTACTACCAATTCCCCTGCATGGCCAGTTAGGAAGCCGGATGAATCTTGGAGGCTTACTATTGATTACCGTGCCTTAAATAAAGGTTCCCCAATTCAAAGCCTGACTGTTAGTCAAGCCCCTTCGCTACTGACATCCACACCCCCCCAAGGCCACTGTCTTCTCCACCTTAGACATAGCGAATGGATTTTGGAGTATTCCAGTTGCTCAGGAGGACCAGTACAAATTTGCTTTCACGTTTGAAGGGCAGGGCTACACATTTACGTGTCTACCGCAAGGGTTTCATAACTCGCCATTGATCTTTCATCAGTACATGGCACGAGCAGTTAAAGACTTTTCTAAACCTTCAGCCCTTCTACAGTATGTTGATGATCTACTTTTGGCCACTGAAACAATGGAAGAACACCTAGAACTCCGAGATGAGCTGATAGGACTAGTACAAAAGGCAGGGCTGAAAATAAATCCAAAAAAGGTTCAGCTGGCAAAAGATGAGGTTACCTTTCTGGGAGTAAAAATTTCAGCGTCTGGCCTTAGTCCTGACCACAAGAAGATAGAGACTATTCAGCGACTCCCATTACCAGTTTCAAAGACTGCATTGCGATCCTTTTTAGGTTTGGTTGGATACCAGCGAAATTTTATTCCGAACTTTGCAGACTTGGCTAAACCTTTGTATGATCTTTTAAAGGGAGATACGGAAGAGATACAACCCGTATGGGGAGACCACCATACTGCTGCGGTTCGTGCTTTGAAACAAGCCACGATACAGGCAACTGCTCTCATCTCCCCGGATCACGGTCAGCCCTTTCACCTTGAAGTAGGCTCCACCCCACTAGCCTAACTGCCGTTTTGAGTCAGAAACAGGCAATCAGCGAGACACTACGCCCTATCACGTATGCCTCACGTATACTATGAGGGGTGGAAAGTACATTCTCAGCGTGTGAACATCATCTGTTTGCCACATTTTGGGCAGTCAATCATTTCACCTACATTACTGGACTGCAGAAGGTCATTTTGCATTCACCACACACGCCCCTTAATCTGCTGTTAAAACCAAGTGAGACCAAGGTATCCTCTCAGCGAATAAGTAAATGGTCACTCGAATTGTTACAGCGTGACCTGGACATTACACCTAAACGAACCACGCTGTTACCCCTTATGCTCGCCTATGAGGGAAGCCCACACCAGTGTCCATTACCAGTGCTAGATATGGAACCAAATCCAGTAAAGGCTAACACCATACCCGGAGCTCGAAATGTGTACGTTGACGGGTCATCATACTATGTAGACGGCCACCCTAGAACTGGATGTGCCCTTATTGATATCGACGCTCACGATTGGTCAGAGGGATTTCAAGTTCCCGTCCACTCCTCACAACAGGCAGAACTGATTGCTGTAATTCGAGCCGTACATTACACGACTATGGATGAAACAAATATCTGGTCCGACAGCAGTTACGTTTGTAACACAGTTATGGTTCTTCCCCTCTATAATACAAATGAGTTTTGCTCATCAGATGGTAAATCTTTATTACATTCTGGTCTCCTCTGTAAGCTATGGAAAGTGCTCCAGGAACGAGTCGCCCCTTGTCACGTGGGTAAGGTAGCAGCCCATCAGAAAGATTCATCCCCCCATTCCCGAGGTAACCAAATGGCCGATCGCTTTGCTAAGGAGGCGGCTGAGAATGGAAAGTTACTACCTTGGTGGGTGATGAATGAGACTCAGACCCCCGTAGTGGGGGCGGTGACTAAGACTAAAACCATTGATCTTTTGGCCCTACAGGATTCATATGCTCCTTATGCAGAGGTAATAGCCTGGCATCAACAGGGATGCCCGCTACCAGCACCCACCCTATGGGCAGACTCCACTGTAATGCAACAAGGTGTAGATAAAAACCCTCCCCTACTAATGATCAGGAATAAAGAGGGAGACCTAGTAGTTTGTATTCCTAAATAACAACAGAAAATGCTGGAAATACTCAGCAGGCCAGGCAGCATCCGCGGAGAGAGAAAAGTTTGTATTCCTCCTCAGTTAAAGGAAGAAATTCTGGCTCTCTTTCATTCTCACCCGACGGCGGGACATTACTCAGCGGCCTCGACACTACAAAAGTTATTACCTGTTTGCTGGAGGCCTGGAATGGAACAGTATGTGGAACAATATGTTAATCGTTGCCTGCCATGCCTACAGACAAACCCCCCTTCATGTTCAAATCACGCTTTACTTAGGTCACAGCCCCCTCCTGAGGGACCATGGACACACTTACAGATTGACTTTATTGGTCCACTAACAAAATCCAAGGGAAACTATGAGTACGCACTTGTGATAATCAATCAGTTCACTAAATGGATAGAGGCTTTTCCCAAGAGAAATAACACAGCACGCACCGCAGCTCGAATTCTCCTGAGTGAGGTGTTCTGTAGGTGGGGATTGCCATTACAAGTGGATAGCGATCAGGGTTCACACTTTACGATGGCAGTTTTCACAACTCTGCAAGAAATGTTACAGATAAAACATAAATTGCACATTGCGCACCATCCACAATCATCAGGGATTGTGGAGAGGGGAAATCGAACTTTAAAGACAATGGGCCAGAACTTCGGGTTGGAGGCTTCCCACGGGTGCAAGCCCCCGACCTGCACTTACCTAGCGCGCCTGCCGTTGTGCTGTGGGTCCACGTGGGATTCCGATCCTGGGCCTCCTCCAGCTGCCGGTGTGCAGTGCTCGCGTATCCCAGGGGCGCAGTTAGTTCGAAGCGTCCCCTGGGATCACATGGGCCATGGGAAGCCAATCGTAGCAGGGAATCTCCATTCATAGATTTGACAGGAAGACCTGTCAAATCTATGAATAGAGATCGGCCCCAAAACCTAACTAAAACTTCAAATAAATTTTTAAAAATCCCATTTTTAAAATAACTATAAATTACATAAAATAACTATTTTAAACAATAATTTAAATTTTTGAAAAAATTAATTACAGTTTTTAACGGGGCTAAAAATAAACTTACCTTTCTTTAAAGTATTTAAAAATAATAAACCTGTGGAAATTTTTTTAAATTTTACTTAATTCACCACTTACCTTGTTAAAAGCAAGCCTTGCGCCTGCTTTTTCCCCGCTCAGCTGCTTGGGACTTACCCGCATGGAGAAACATGTAAAACAAAAGCCGAAGTTCCAGGCGTACGCGCTGCCTCTCTGGCGCACGTGTTTGACCTATGAACCCCTTCCTTCAAGGGAACGGAAGTTCTGGTTACCCGCGCATGCGCAATGCATGCGCGAAACCGACACTTTCATTGGGTCTACAGGTGAGTACACAGCGCGTACTCACCCGTGGAGACCCGAATTTCTGGCCCAATGTTGCAGAAGTTGTGTACAGAACACCCCACTCAGTGGACTGACATGTTGCCTTTATGTCTGCTCCACACGGGACTACGAGGGTAATTCCATATGAGGCTATGACTGGGAGACAAATAAGGATACCAGGACATGTAACATTGAGAAATAACACACCATTAAAACTACAACCATGTAGCCAAAAATGGTTACAAACCTTGATAGATCATATGGACGAGGTGAACAAGCTGGTAGCCATTAACATAGGCAAATCGCGTGAACAAATCAAGCGATATTATGATAAGAGGGTAAAACCATTTGAGTATGATGTTGGAGACCGAGTAATGTTACAAAATTTCTCTCCAAAAAAACACTCATTCGAGATAAAATGGATGGGCCCTCATAACATAGTAGATAAATGAAATCCAGCTGTGTGACTACTGAATGTCCCATGTGGTCCGAAGGGAGAACCTAAACTGAAATGGTTCCATATCAATCAGATGAAAACTGTTAAGAATTAAGATGTTACATTTTGGTTTACCCACAGGTTAAAGATGTGGCTCTGTATGCTGATACTGATAATTGGATGTGCAGTGAGCTCTCTGGAGGTAACAAAAACTTTTGACATTACCATTAACATCTGTACACTGGATGAAGGAGGCGAATGCGCCCCACTCCCCATCTATGGAACGGAACCTCGAATTGTTGGCGGACATAAATAATCAAAGAATTATAACGGATCATCCGAGATGTATGGGGGGGATGTTCCAGTTTGGATCAGAAATAGTACAAAAGATAATATAACAACACCATACGTAACGGGTTGTGGTACATTACAAGAAAAGGTGTATAATTGGGAAATAAAAGAAGGTTATGGTGTGTGTATCAGGTTTGGGATAAGGAACAGGAAAGGACCAAATGTGGAAATTCCTGAAGAAAAAGAATGGAATCTGGGAACAGGTACAAGAATCAAATCAGGGACCAGTAGCTTTGGAAAGTAAGGGATATATACAATTATGCTGGCCTCGGTGGTGGAAGAAACATACCGGCCAGTATTCTTGTATTGGGTTGAATATTATCATGGGCTTTAAAAAGCAGGATGATGATTGGCCTCCTATTCCCGAATATGATGTAAAGATTACCTCAGCAGGATATGAGATTCCCAGAGATGATATAGAGATCGACGCGGCAGAACATAAACTCTTTATGATGACTTTTAAACATTGGGAAAATTATAGGGATTTTGAGAATAAATATAACAGCATAATAGAATTCGAAAATGCAATAACTGGATGTGTAAGGGACGATGGGTATGTCTATAGTGTTAAGCTCACACCCTATGAGAAAGCAAGTCATTTAGAACCACGAGAGGGTGTACCCGAGGAACAATGTCCCCAACTAACACCGGGACCTGGGAACGGTCTTGTAATTATACCCACCTATAAAGCAGTGTATCATCAAGTAATACCAGAAGTGGTCCCTGTTATCCTAAATTTAACAGAACTAATGCAAATAAAGTGGTGCCCTGACAAAACAGCACAACTAACTCAGAGAATGCTGCAGCAGGTTTTTAATCAGTACTGGGAAAAGGCGACCTTATCTATAAGCATAGAGAAAACAGAAGGGACCTTCCGTCACGAGTTCAGTACCACTAAAGAGAGCAGCCAGGGACAGAGTAGACAGAAAAGAGGATTGATAAACGATGGACTCACAGGTTTCAACACAGTGACATCGGTCATTAACTCAATGGACTCCGCAGATTTACAAAAACAATTACAAACGGTAAGGGAAAAGTTGAAGGAGATACTTAGTCGGGAAAACAACATAGTAAGTGAGAAGCTAAGGGAGGATCAGGTAATGACCATACACCTGCGGGACATCATACATGAGATAGAGGATCATGCCAAAAGAATTAATGATCTGATTAGAGAAAACAGAAATGCCTCTGATCAAGCAGCCCATAATGACGTATGCGTTATGTACGGGAATTGGCTGATTGAACAAACTAGGGAAAACCTTCAGACCATCAATCAGGGACGTCTCCCCACTTGGGTCACTAATAAACACTTATCAGGGCTATCCAGTTATTACGATGATGCAGAACTATGTAAGATCAGGAGTTTGATTAGGATCCACCCTGTCAAACACGAATGCCACGAGGTAGGGAGTCAAAGATTGATGGGACTAATACTACAAATTCCTAGTCTAATGAATCGAACTAGGCCCAACCCCTTATTTAGGATAGAAAATATAGGAGTAGTACAAGGGAATACTATTACCCGATTTCTCACGGCACCACAATGGTGAGTACAGTTAGGAAAACTAACATGGATTGAACCAAACCTCCAGGGATGCAATACAAATGAGGATGCCTTTGTCTGTCCATACAGTTTATATGAACATTCAAAGGATACCTGTGGATATGGTTGGAATGAAGTAAGGTTAAACTGTACCATGGAAGTGACAGGCCCATCAGATGTAAGAACTAGAACAGCCTACGTACGAGAAGGGAGGTATTGTTTTACCACTTTAGAAAACTCCTATAGTCATGGAACACTTGAATGTTCAATAACCCCAGGGACCTACTGTATTACCCCTACAAAGACTACGCTAATAGGAGGAAGAATTCTCCTTGTAATAGCCTCACATGGCCAAAAAGTACTACAAGTAGAAGATGATTTAAAAATAAATCTAGAAGATTATGTCACAAGATTCGGATATGACATCCCTGAGTTACCTGAAGCATTAACCGAGCTAATAAGTCAAGTGAGCACCTCTCAACGCCATTATTATACGTTGGTGCAAGGAAATAAAGACATAGCTGAGGAAATTCCAGACATCGAGATTCAGACCCGCTGGTGGGATATAGGAACAAATATGGAAATTTCTCCTTGGATTAGAATAATTTCCCATGTACTGGTCATAGCCCAACTCACAGTACTAATATGCTTACTACTATACACCTGCTACCTGAAACACCTGATGTCTAATACCCAATCACGTTTAAATATGATCACAGCCCAAAATACCTTAGAGTTACACAAATGAAAGGGAACTAATCCATATGTATGAGTTTAGTTTTGAGGGGTCGGCAAATGCCTCGCCCTCAAGATAGGGATTTGTAGGATAGGGTGTATTTGTATGATTTAGTAAAACATTTTTGTATAACTATAATATGTGAAATTGTATGTTAAAAGCCTAAAAGCCCGTATAAAATGGTGAATGGCTGAGAGAAAAGCAGGATGGGAAATTGTGCCAACCTGACTGAAACTCGCTCTGTTTGCAATTACTGAGGTAATGGAATGTAATGCTAAGTTTATAGGGACTATCAGGGAGGTGGTATTCAGTAATGTGATAGAAAAGAGATAAGAGTTGGAGAAGAGAGAGAGATAAGAGAAGCACCCTTCAGTGATAACACTATAAAATGGACAAATTGTTTCGACAATATCTTGGGAAATGGTTTTTGGAAAGAGAATATCTAAAGTTAAAAGGGACCTTTGATATGCACAAAGCGAGTCCGAGTGGGATCAACAAGGTCATAAAACAAGTACCAGGTGTCGGATAGCTGTTTGTAGTCACGTAGGAAGAGGGAAAAAAGGTGTATAAAGATAGGGATTTTGAACACTGAAGGCAGCGCGAACCAGAGTTGAAGAAGCTTCAGTCGACAGAACACAGCAAGAAACCAGAGAAGTGAGCTTCAGTCGAGATAAAACAGCAAGAGAAGAAAGAGACCGCGCCACAGTCACTCGGAAGGAACGCCGAGGCTCAAACGAACAAGACTGTGACTATCTCCTTGTTAAGTATTACTTGTTTGTATTGGATGTTTAATGCTTAATAAACCTGTTTTACTGATACACAATATACCTGTACCCAGAGTGGTTTGTGTAGTCACGGACAAATTATTATAAGAGCTTTTGGAAGCTACACTGTGTTGCAGCTTCCCCAGGTTGGCACCTGATTTTTAGGTACGCCTGGTGCTGCTCCTGGAATGCTCATCTACACTCCTTATTGAACCAGCATTGGTCCCCTGGCTTGATGGTAATGGTAGAGTGTGGGATATGCCGGGCCATGAGGTTACAGAATGTGGTGGAATACAATTCTGCTGCTGCTGATGGCCCACAGCGCCTCATGGATGCCCAGTTTTGAGCTGCTAGATCTGTCCTGAATCTATCCCATTTAGCACGGTGGTAGTGCCACACAACACGATGGAGGGTGTCCTCAGCGTGAAGACGGGACTGTGCGGTGGTCACTGCTATCAATACTGTCATGGATAGATGCATCTGCGACCAGTAGATTGGTGAGGACGAGGTCAAGTAGGTTTTTCCCTCGTGTTGGTTCTCTCACCACCTGTCGCAGGCCCAGACTTGGCCAGCTCAGTCAGTAGTGCTGCTGCCGAGCCGCTCTTGGTGATAGACATTGAAGTCCCCACCCAGAGTACATTCTGTGCCCTTGCTACTCTCAGTGCTTCTTCCAAGTGGTGTTCTACATGGAGGAGTACTGATTCATCCGCTGAGGGAGGGCGGTAGCTGGTAATCAGCAGGAGGTTTCCTTGTCCATGCTTAACCTGAAGCCATGAGACTTCATGGGGTCCAGAGTCAATGTTGAGGACTCCCAGGGCCACTCCTTCCCGACTGTATACCACGGTGCTGCCAGCCCTGGTGGGTCTATCCTGCCAGTTGGACAGGACATACCCAGGGACGGTGATGATGGAGTTTGGGACATTGGCTGAAAGGCCCACAGCAGCTAATGGTCACAAAACCAGTGGGCCACGGCCCATCATGGCCAGATGAGAACACACAGTCTGGGATGAAGTTTGTGGAGTTAGTTCAGGTTGGACCTAGGACACTGCCTTGAGGAACTCCTGCAGCGATGTCCTGGAGCTGAAATGATTGACCTCCAATGACTGCAACAAACAAGATGTTAACAAACATGCAGAATGGGTTTGTAAATGGCAAATGAATTTCACTATAGATAAGTGTGAGCTGGTGTATTTGGTAGGAGGCCACATAGGGCAACACGGTGGCATAGTGGTTAGCACTGGTGCCTCACAGCGCCAGAGACCCGGGTTCGAATCTGACCTCGGGTGACTGTCTGTGTGGAGTTTGCACATTCTCCCCGTGTCTGCGTGGGTTTCCTCCGGGTGCTCCGGTTTCCTCCCACAGTCCAAAAATGTGCGGGTTAGGTTGATTTGGCTATGATAAATTGACCCTTAGTGTTAGGGGGGATTAAATATGTGGGGTTATGGGGATAGGATGGGATATGTTAGGGGGAATTAAATACGTGGGGTTACGGGGGTAGGGTGGGATATGTGTACTGTGGGGATTAAAGCAGGGACAGGGTACTGGATTTGGATGATCAGCCATGATCGTATTGAATGGCGGAGCAGGCTCGACGGGCCGAATGGCCTACTCCTGCTCCTAGATTCTATGTTTCTATGTTTCTATAGTCCTTGGATGATAAGAATCTAAATGGGCGAGAGGCGCAAAGGGTTCGAGGGGTACAGATAGAGTAAGTAAATTAGCTGGCACAAAGGATAGTCACAGTGTTAAGTAGTTGCAGAAAGAGAGAACATATTTTGTTGGCAATTCCTGGTGAATGTTATTTAAACTAAAGATGGCTTGATCACAAAGTTCTGGTTCATTTCTGTGTCTGCTGTCAACTTTTTGCCATCGAATAGTGGCAGGGAAAATGCAGACTTTTGTTCTATGAAGGACATGGCAGAAGTTTTGGAAAGTGAGGGACTTTGTGAGAGAGTAACTCACTCCAGAAGCATTTTGTAAATGAATAATTCAGCACTATAATCCTTCACTCTAATGTTGCTTGACAGGTATTTCAACAGGATCAAGCCTGTAACTTAGTGGTAGTATTCCCACCTCGGAGCCAGAAGATGCAGGGTTTGAACCCCGCTCCAGACAGTCCCGGTGAGTGCGGACCGGAGTTCCGGCACTGAATTCTGGGTTGACATCCAATGGGATACTTTCGTCCGGTGAGTGTGGGTTGTGGGAGCCCATAAAACCATCCTGCCGTATAGGACTAACCACCCTATCGGTTGGTATAAAGATGCTTACAGCCATGGAAGGAGTGTTCATATCGCTGTCAGACTGTTCATCAGTTTGCAAATCTTTCCAGTACTTCACAATATTCTTCCAAGGGAAGAGTATGAAGGCACAAAATCAACAACAACTGATTTCTACAGGAGTTTTTGGAGTTTTTGTGTATTGATTTTTGAAGGAATGTTTAGAGAATTTAGCTGTATTTTTTAATATTCTTTTAAATGAATATTTATATCCACATTGTATTTGGCTAAACTGTTAATCACTTCTGTGTCCAGTGTTATCCTCCTCCGTGCAAGACTCTCAACTATTGGAATGCTCCTCTGAGACTGTCACAATATTAAAGCCTGGCCAAGTGTGCCTTACTACATGAGTTACAAAAGTGTTCAGTAACATCAGAAAAATTGCTCTGTCTTTAACTTATTTGGATCCACCTCTTACTTGGCTCAGTGGTTGCTCGTATTCTTTTTATCCATTAATGGGAAACATTTCCCTCAGGTCGGAGCCCAGATCACAAATTGTGACTTGTCCCTAATGCCATCTAACTGAATATTAATGCTGCATTCGTCATACTTCAATTTACATAAGTTGGTGCAAAAATTGCCAGCACTCAGAACATAGCTCCCATTGTCACATGAAATCAAGGAAGCTGGTTGTCGATGCAAAACTGATATCACAGGCAAATTTCCCATTACAGGCAAATTTCTAGCACTATACAGAACCCCTACATTGTGTGTTCACATACAGTGCCCGGGACCAGCAACTCACAGGTAAGGACTTGATACAGCTTTACTAAAATTATTCTATCTGTATTTTGCACTATTTGTGTCTGGGTTGACACAGTTGGATGAGGATTGTAAACCTGCTGGTTTTTATAAGCCTAACCTTCCTGAATGAAATCGAGCATTGAACAGTTAGCATGAAGAATGTTGTGTTGGGCATGTTCAGGGTTAATCCTACAGTTTCCCGCTCATTGCAAACTTCAGAATATAAATACGTGATGTGATACCAATGGAGATTTTATAATTTTTATTCAGAAAGTATTCTGTGTGAAGTATTTTGTGAACCTATATAAGTACTCTGTTTAGTGGACTGTTATACACACTGCCTCCCATTTCCCTGCAGCACTGGACCTGTCAGAGTTTGCGGGATCTGCAGGAGGGCTCCACATTTGTACGGGACAGGTCCGTTACTTCAGGTGCAACTCTGATGCCCGCCTGCCCCATGTTCCCAGAAACCCCTCTGATCCTCTGCCTAGGAGGGAGGAGGGGAAGGGTTACCGGGCAATGTACCTTTCGGTCTTTGTGGTTCCAATCACTTGATGTTCCACCCTACGCACAAATGCTCAATCTTGTCTCTGGATCAGGAGCGGATCTCCTAGTTAAGGAAATTCCCGTCCCCTGCCAATCATTTTAAGGGGTAGACGGAAGGGCCGCCACTTCTGAGTCACTATGGAAGCTCCCACAAACAGCGAACACATAGCGTAACCGGAGTTAGAATTTTAGGGCTACTGTTGCTATGGCCAGAATTTTCCTTACCTTGGCGGGTCTGGTGCGGGCGGTGTCCATGGCGAGTCCCGACCCTGCTGCTGGCTCCATCCCGCTGTACAAAATTAACTTACCTTAATGGGGCGTTACTCGGCCCAATGAGATGGAGCGGGTCTGGTGACGCCATTCATGACTTGTTTTAAGCTGGGATCCTCAAAGGGACCCTGGTCACATTAACTTTTAAGTTCAATCTAACATAGTTGGTGTTGAATCTTACTGTACAATAATATAATAAAAATTATATATGAGTGACAAAGAAATATTTAAATAAAATTATCATGAAGTAATATGACTCCATCTACAAATATGATCAAGAACATAATTTAAAAAGTACATTAATTGGGAAGTTATTGGTGCTTTAGTCACAAATCTATAGACTTTTGTATCAGTAAGTGGTACAAATAAAACATGTGCGTACTGGTAATACATAAAATTAAGCAGATTTTAAATGTAATTGTAAAGGGTGGATTTACAATTTTATGCAAGTTCAGTGGAAGAGCTGTGGGAACCCTGACAAACAGTGTAAATGGTGCTTACAATGGCCCGTATTTTCTGATGCCTACGGGGGTGTACGGGCTGTGTACACACCCGTAGGGACATCGGAAATGCTGGTTTCATGCCTGCGAAGCACATGCACTGAAAACCGGCATATCCGATCTGTCAAGCATTCTTGCCTGCCCTGGAGAAGGGCCTCTGCGGGGGGAGAGTTCCGCCTTCTGTCGAACCTCCGCCCGCAGAAAACCCTTAGAAATCTCACGCCTGGTAAAAGCAGGCATAAGGCATAAGGCCTGCTTTTACCAGCATAAGAGTTGAAAAAAATAAAAAAAATTCACTCATTTATAATTTAAAAATAATTTAAAAAAAGGTACGTTTATTTTTAGCACTGTAAAAAACTTTAATTGTTTTTTTCAAAAAATTTAATTTTTGTTTAAAATATTTAATTTATTGTAATTTTAACTCTTTTTAAAAATGTGATGGTTTTAAAAAAAAATTTATTTAATGTTTTACTGTGTTTTTGGGGTGATCTCCATTCATACTTTTGACAGGTCTATCTGTCAAAAGTATGAAGGGAGATTCCCATCTCCTATTGGCTGGCCTGGCCCACGTGATCCCAGGGACGCTTGCGAACTGCATGTGCCTCTGGGATACGTGGGCCCTGCGCATTTCGACTTTGGAGAGGTCCAGGAGCGGAAGTGTCCGGACCTCGGGAGCCCTCAGGTAAGTTCATAGATTTTTTTCTGATAGGAGGCATCCACACGCAGGAAGCCTCCTATTGGAAATTACGGGCCAATGTGTTTCTGGGATTTCTGCAGTTCTTCCGTTGAAGTTAGCAATGGACAAGTGAGAGAACCTCCGCAGGAATTCACCCTAAAGTCTCAGACTGAAAAATTAAATTAGTCTCATTCAGGGACTGAAAGCAAATTGAACCAATGGAATGAGTGACGAGAATGAAATTGTTACGATTGATTACTTGATTTAATGTGTAACTGGACAAGCACAGTATACTGTGAGAAAAACCTGACCAGAAACAACACAAAAATTTATTGGAATGGTATATGTCATTTTTAATAGTGCAAATCAATTCACTGTAATTACTGTTCAGTTGGAAGGCAACAGCCGAGAATGGCCAGTGAAAAATTAACATTTACCAGTAGATTTTCAAGTAGAACAGAATCTCCATCAATCTGTGAGCTGATGTAATCAACATGGTTTTTATTTTGGTTTGTTTCCATGCTGTCAAGTTGTGTGAGGCACCTTGGGGAGGAGCGATCATAATATGATAGAATTCTTCATTAAGATGGAGAGTGAAGTAGTTGACTCAGAGACTAGGGTCCTGAATTTAAATAAAGGAAACTACGACGGTATGAGGCACGAGTTGGCTAGGATGGATTGGGGATTGTTACTTAAAGGGTTGACGGTGGATAGACAATGGCAAACATTTAAAGATCGCATGGATGAACTACAGAATTTGTTCATCCCTGTTTGGCATAAAAATAAAACAAAAAAGGTGACTCAACCATGGCTAACAAGGGAAATTAGGGATAGCATAAGATCCAAGGAGAGGACATATAAATTGGCCAGAAAAAGCAGCAAACCTGAGGATTGGGAACAGTTTAGGATTCAGCAAAGGAGGACAAAGGGATTAATTAAGAGGGGGAAAATAGAGTATGGGAGTAAGCTTGCAGGGAACATAAAAACTGACTCTAAAAGGTTCTATAGATATGTGAAGAGAAAAAAATTGGTGAAGTCAAGCATAGGTCCCTTGCTGTCAGAATCAGGGGAATTTATAATGGGGAACAAAGAAATGGCAGGCCAATTAAATACATACTTTGGTTCTGTCTTCACAAAGGAGGACACAAATAACCTCCCAGAGATGTCGGGGAACATAGGATCTAATGAAAGGGAGGAACTGAATGAAATCAGTATTTGTAGGGAAATGGTGTGAGGGAAATTGATGGGATTGAAGGCCGATAAATCCCCAGGGCCTGATAATCTACATCCTAGGGTACTTAAGGAAGTGGCCCTAGAAATAATAGATGCATTGCTGGTCATCTTCCAAAATTCTATAGATTCTGGAACAGTTCCCATGGATTGGAGGGTAGCTAATGTAACCCCACTATTTAAAAAAGGTGGTAGAGAGAAAACGGGGAATTATAGACCGGTAAGCCTGACATCGGTAGTGGGGAAAATGCTAGAGTCCATTATAAAAGATGTAATAGCAGAACACTTGGAAAACAGTGACAGGATCGGACAAAGTCAACATGGATTTACAAAAGGTAAATCATGCTTGACTAATCTACTGGAATTTTTTGAGGATGTAACTGGTAGAATAGATAAGGGAGAACCAGTGGATGTGGTGTATTTGGACTTTCAGAAGGCTTTCAATAAGGTCCCACATAAGAGATTAGCGTGCAAAGTTAAAGCACATGTAATTGGGGGTAAGGTACTGATTTGGATAGAAAACTGGTTGGCAGACAGGAAGCAAAGAGTTGGAATAAACGGGTCTTTTTCCGAGTGGCAGGCAGTGACTAGTGGGGTACCGTAGGGATCGGTGCTAGGATCCCAGTTATTCACAATATATATTAATGATCTAGACGAGGGAACTAGATGTAATATCTCCAAGTTTGCAGACAACACAAAGCTGGGTGGGCGTGTGTGCTGTGAGGAGGATGCAGAGAAACTCCAGTATGATTTGGACAGGTTGGGTGATTGGGCAGATGCATGGCAGATGCAGTATAATGTGGATAAATGCGAGGTTATCCACATTGGTGGCAAAAACAGGAAGGCAGATTATTATCTGAACGGCAATAGATTGGGAAAAGGGGAAGTGCAACGAGACCTGGGTGTCCTTGTGCACCAGTCGCTGAAGGTAAGCATGCAGGTGCAGCAGACGGTTAAGAAGGCAAATGGTATGTTGGCCTTCGTAGCGAGAGGATTCGAGTACAGGAGCAAGGAAGTCTTGCTGCAGTTGTACAGGGCTTTGGTGAGACCACACCTTGAGTATTGTGTGCAGTTTTGGTCGCCTTATCTGAGGAAGGATGTTCTTGCCATGGAGGGAGTGCAGCGAAGATTCACCAGACTGATACCTGGGATGGCAGGAATGACGTACGAAGAGAGATTGGGCCGATTGGGCTTGTATTCGCTAGAGTTTAGAAGAATGAGAGGGGATCTCATTGAAACTTATAAAATTCTAACAGGACTGGGCAGACTAGATGCAGGAAGGCTGTTCCCGATGGTGGGGAGTCCAGAACTGGGATCACAGTCTAAGGATAAGGTGTAAGCCATTTAGGACTGAGATGAGGAGGAATTTCTTCACCCAGAGAGTGGTGAACTTGTGGAATTCTCTACCACAGAAGACAGTTGAGTCCAATTCATTAAATATATTCAAGAAGGAGTTAGATATATTTATTAAGGCTAAGGGGATCAAGGGATATAAGGATAAAGCAGGGACAGGGTACTGAATTTGGATGATCAGCCATGATCGCATTGAATGACGGAGCAGGCTCGAGGGGCCGAATGGCCTACTCCTGCTCCTATCTTCTATGTTTCTATGTTAAGTAATCAGTTGGAGCAATGGCAACGGAACTCACGCCTTCGGTTGACAGACGTGGTTCCCGAGCTCGGTGTATCCCGTGGCCATGCAGGGAAATTTAAAAAGTAGGGGGAATAAAGGCTCTTAAGTGCCTGTAAAGTACCTTATAATGACTTCAATTGGATCCCCCACCGCTGCAGGTCAGGTCGGCTCCACGCTGACAGATGCGCCTGTGGGAAAGGCCCATGGGAGCGAGTTGACAGCGGATTCCCGACCCGCTGTCAAAAAAACAACTTTCCCACCCGACCCGCCCGCCTGCTACCACCACGGAAAATTCAGCACTATGTTCCTGTTCTGGTCTAGTATACATCTGATTAGTGTGAAATAGGTGTCTCAAAAATTATGAGGGGCATGAGTATTGGATGTCGGACAAGCAGTCTGACAATTTAGAGACGGTGGAGGGGTCGAAAGATGTGGTGGTGAGGTATAGCTAGGTGTTGTCAGCGACATATGCACATGTGGTCATTCCAAACTACTGCCCCATCTCCAACCTCCCTTTCCTCTCCCAAGTTCTTGAACATGTTGTTGCCGTGGCCATCTTTCCCGGAACTCCATGTTTGAATCCCTCCAATCAGGTTTCTGCCCTTGCCACAGTACTGAAATGGCTCTCATCAAAGTCACAAATGACATCCTTTGCGACTGTGACAACGGTAAACTATCCCTCCTCATCCTTCTCGACCTACCTGCAGCCTTTGACATGATTGACCACTCCATCCTCCTCCAATGCCTCTCCACTGTCATCCAGCTGGGTGGGACTGCATTCACCTGGTTCCATTCTTATCTATCTAATCATAGCCAGAGAATCACCTGCAATGGCTTCTCTTCCCGCATCGTTACCTCTGGTGTCCCCCAAGGATCTATCCCTGACCCCCTCCTATTTCTCATCTACAAGCTGCCCCTTGGTGACATCATCCGAAAACACAGCGTCAGTTTCCACATGTACGTTGACGACACCCAGCTCTAGCTCACCACCACTTCTCTCTATCCCTCACTATTTCTAAATTGTCAGGCTGCTTGTCTGACATCCAGTACTGGATGAGCAGAAATTTTCTCCAATTAAATATTGGGAAGACCAAAGCCATTGGCTGCAATTTTGCTGACCTCAGCGGGTCCATGGAGTGTGACATCCGTGGCGAGTTCGGACCCCGCTGCTGGCTCCATCCCGCTGTCTGAAATGAACTTCCCTCGATAGGGCTTGTTAAGCCGCCCAGCGCATTTCCCGGCCAATTAGAGGAAGCGGGTCTGGTGACGTCATTTGATGACGCGTCATCAGCCGGTTTCCTGAAAGGGACCATGGCCAACTTTATTTTGACATTTGTGCTGTCAGTGTTCTACAGCATTGAGGTGCTGCAAACACTGACAATGACTGCACAAAGGCACAGGGCTGCACCCACGCTCTCCCATGACTCCCTCTATATGCTTATGGAGGGAGTCACAGCGTGCAGGGAGGTCCTCTTCCCTTCCCATGGGCAGGAGAGACATCCCCAGGAGATCAACACAGCCTGGTTGCACAATGCAGCGGAGGGCACAAGCAGGGTTGTGGTCAGGAGGACCTGGGTGCAGTGCCACAAATGTTTCAATGATCTCAGTAGATCACGAAACGTTAGTACAAAACCACACTCCACCTCATCCTGCTGTGCCTCTCATCACATCCCCATCACTCGGTGGAGAGAAGGCAGGCGGTCCTGTACCCACCAACTGGCAGGAGGCCCTCGCCACAAGTCTGCTGCACTATGTGGAGGGCAGTGGCACACCACATCACAGACAGCACTGTGGTCCCCAGGGCCCAAACCCAGTGCAGGAATAACTTTAACAAGCTCACACGGGTGGGCAAGGTGAGTGAAGGCTTCAACAGATGCTACATACCACCATCTGTACCACAAGCTTCACACACTGCTCAATGCACCACACCCCAGCACTCATCCACCAACAATCTCTACCTACCAACATACACTCACATCTCACACCTTGCACACAATGACAGCTATTCAACTATGGCAGGCACATGGGTCATTAGTTATTAGAATGCTTGTGATATGTGTGATATGTTTATGCATAAATTTATTAATAGAGTTTGGAATATTTTGTGGTCTCTCATTTCACCTTTGCGCCCAGGAGGATGCTGTGTGTGATATGGCATGACACAGGGATGGTATGATGGTGATGTGGTGAACAACAGGAATCTGGGGTTTCATTCATTCAAATCGAAGTCTGATGAGTCGGTCATGGACCGCTCGTCCGGAAGCCTGATTGTCTGGCTGCCACCTCCCTCCATCCTGTTCCTCGTCTTCTTCCTCCTCCTCGTCTTCTTCCTCCTCCTCGTCTTCTTCCTCCTCCTCGTCTTCTTCCTCCTCCTTGTCTTCTTCCTCCTCCTTGTCTTCCTCCTCCTCCTCGTCTTCCTCCTCTCCTCGTCTTCCTCCTCCTACCTCTGCGCACATGTTCCCGTCTTCCTTGTTGCCTCTGCTCCGTCTGCCATAGATCCTGGAGGGCGAGGTGGACTGCCAGTACTGCCCCCATGACTTTTAGCAAGTGTTTTAGGTTGAATCTTTCAAGAATAAATTTTGTACTTTTCTCTTTGCCACAACACTCCTGATACCAAAGAACCTTCAAATCACTAAATAAAACTGTTGCAGTATCAGTTGCAGTATCAGGAACTAACACACAGGCACTGAAACTTCACTAATCTGTCAGGTGTGAGTGATTGGGGCTGATCCCTTTAAATAACGTCCCAGGAGCCGACTTCCTGGTGCTGCACGCCAACTCTCCCTGTCGTCGTTAACTCCAGGCGGTAAGGTAAGTGTCGAGAAGCAATTTGGCAGTTCGGGCGTTCAGTGAGTGTTGCACACTCACTGACATCACGATCTCCCTTGCAGTCCCCGGAGATCACTGTTACCAGTAGCGCTACGGGGGGTGGGGGGGGGGGGGGCGTTGGTTTTGACAGGAGTTGTCATTACAGCTCTCAACGCCGCATTAGTGCCATCTACTGGCGCTAACTGGCAGCGCTAAGGGGATGAATTTGCCCCCCTAAGTGTCTAAATGGGGCAGAGGAACAGCGGGATCTGGGGGTACAGATACACAGATCACAAAGTGGCGATTCAGGTTAATAAGGCCATAAAAAGAGCAAACCAAGCATTGGGGTTCATTTCTAGAGGGAAAGAATTGAAAAGCAGAGAAATTATGTTCAACTTATACAGAACCTTGGTTAGACCACACTTGGAGTACTGTGAACAGTTCTGCCTCCATACTATAAAAAGGAAATAGAGGCACTGGAGAAGGTGCAAACAAGATTTACTAGAATGATACCAGAACTGAGAGTTTACATCTATCAGGAAAGATTGAACAGGCTGGGGATCTTTTCTCTCGAACAGAGAAGATTGAGGGGTGACCTCATAGAAAGGGTTTGATAGGGTAGACGTAGAGAAGATGTTTCCACTTGCGGGTGAGACCAGAACTTTTTTTTTATTTGTTCATGGGATGTGGGCGTCGCTGGCAAGGCCAGCATTTATTGCCCATCCCTAGGAGCCTTAATATAAGATAGTCCCTAATAATTCCAATAGGGCATTCAGGAGAAACGTAGAGAGTGGTTAGAATGTGGAACTTGCTACCACAGGGAGTAGTTGAGGTGAATAACATGGATGCATTCAAGGGGAAGCTATGTAAGCACATGAGGGAGAAAGGAATAGAAGGATATGTTGATGGGGTTAGATGAAGAGGGTTGGGAGGAGGCTCGTGTGGAGCATAAACACCAGCATGAACCTGTTGGGCCAAATGGCCTGTTTCTGTGCTGTAAATATTTTGTAATACTTTGTAATAGAGAGCAGGAGATACATTTTTACACAGGATCGTGAGGCAATGGAATGCATAACCAGAGTTAGTGATTGAAGTAGAGACCATGTCAACATTTAAGAATGGGTTAGACAGGTGGGCGAAGGAACGGGGGATATAGGGGAATGGGAACTGGGTGGGCACATTGGATTAGGGCTGCTGCTCATGTGGAGGATAAACATCATCATGAACTCGACCCCTCAACCACTGGAAACGGTCTGTTTCTATCCACTCTGTCCCATCCCTTTATAATTTGAAACACCTCTATCAAATCATCATGTAGTCCTCCATGTTCTAATGAAAACAGCCCCAATTTTTCAAGTCTTCAAATTTGTATTTCCCCACATCAGGCAGCATCCTCATGAATTTAATCTGTACCCTCTCCAGTGTCTCAATATCCTTCTTATAATGTGGAGACCAATCGGGCAAACAGAACTCTAACTGTGTGTTTCTGAGGTTTGATATAGATTCATCATCACATTTTGACTTTTATATTCAATGCCTTTTGCCATAAACCAAGTATCCCTAAACGAGACCTGTGAATGGGAAATTTGCCTATATTTCTGCCGTTACCAATATGGCGGGCAGCAAACTTCTGGCATGGAATGTGCGCGCCAACCCTACCCGCCATATTGGATGCTTAGGCACCCGTTTGATGCCAGGTGCGGTGTGAACAGATTTCTAGGTCTTTGTTTCTACTGTGCTGCTTGACAGATTATTCCAAATGTTTATCGCTTTTTGAAGTTCTTACTAAAATCTGTCTTACATTTATTTTACCTGACTTTTAATTTATGGACTCTGACCATATTGTCCCTTATTTACTTTGACATCATATTCTGGGTTCACTTTATCTGTAACATTTAACATTTTATATGCATCGATGATATCCTCCCTTAATTACCATTTTAGACTGCAGTTTGAGCTTTGCTAACCTTTCCTCCTTTAAACTGGGGATCAATCTTATTGCTGTTCTTTTCACCCTCTCCAATGTATGTCTATGATTTCTGTGGCATGGTGACCAGAATGAAGACAGTACTCCAAGTGAGATCTGACTAGTGTGTTTTAAAGCCTTGGTCGAACCTTTTATAGACTTGCATTCTAGTGTTCTGGTCATACATCCCTGCACTTTGTTAAATTGACTTGTCCATATTTTAACTTGTACAGATAATTAAAAATTATCCATTGAGTGTCATTCTCAGATCCCTTACTAAATCACATTTTGGCAATTCAGTTCTATTCATTATATAATGATGATGCACATTTTTTCTACCATCGTGCAATATTTTAAAGGATGTGTCTAATGGCAATGGCAGTGTCAATAGCAGCATTAACAGTTTCTGCTATTGACACCACACTGTCTAAAGCAGTATCTAACCCTGGCACCAACCTGTGGCACTAATACTAACCCAGAACCACTAAACACTAAACCCTTGGCCTTGACCCCAACTCCTAATCTTAACCCCAACCTTAACCACTAACCCGAACCCGTAAATCACACGTTGTCATTAGCACGATGCGGGGCTGGCTCAATAGTCATTGTGTGCTTTATATTGCATTTTCCATCTGCATGGCTGGTCTGTTTGCCTAGTTGCACGGCTGGTCCGATTCCTTCCCCAAATCTTTTGCCACAGTATATCTTTGTTCTTCTTTTCTAATAATATGTGACATTGTATGGGGTAAAAACATGAGGAGGAATGAAATATTGACATCGTACAATAGTTAAAGATGACAAAATTTGGATTTGCGATTAAGATTTGGGTTGTTTGAATCTAATATGGCTCGAACAGTTACATCATGTTACCATATTGGCATTATTGTGACTGCCTCCCTGCTCAGCCAGAACCTCCTGGGCACTTGTTGAAATATTTTGCCATTCGTAGCATTTGTTGCAGAGACCATTGCATCTTTTAAGGGAAAGTTCGATAAATATTTGAAGCAGAGAATGTCGCGTGGCAATTGGGAGGGAGCAGGGCACTGGGATTAGCTTCAGATTACTCTAGCAAAGAGCCAGCATAGACATGATGGGTCAAATGGCCACCTTCTGTTCTGTAATTCTTGGGTCCTTTGTGAGGTAACTGTCTGGTGTGAAACACCCACTGCATGGAACACATTAGGTGCCCCTCCACCCTCTGACTAGCCCGGACTAACCTCTCCTCCTCTTCTAAAAAGGTCATCTAAAGGAGCAGTGTAAGGTGGACCCACACTGTTACAAACACAAAAATACTGCTTCCTCAACATTGCTCTTTAGTTCCACTGTGGAATCTTGCCAGCTCCCGCCCTCATTACAGCAGCACCTGCTTTAATTGTGTGTTGTAAATGCACAAATGTGTGAAGTACCACATCACTCTAATTGCCTTTTAACGAAGGTTTAAGAAGTAAAACTACACTTACCCACAGAATCCTGTTACTATTCCTGACCCCAGTTTACACAAGGGTGGAGTTTTGGGGGAAGCGGTAAAAGCGGGAAGTGTTGCATGAACTTCATGGATCACAAGCTTCTCCACATTAACACCAATTTATCTATTGAATCAATCTAAAGCCTGAAGCAACGTATAACCCCAGTAACTTTGGATTCCCTGTTGTAGGGGGTGGTGGTGGTTTGTGCCAGCTTCACCTCTGGCCTCTGAGCGGTTCGAATCGCTCCCACTCCCTTGGTTCGAGACCTTGGGCTTATTTAGGGGTTGTGAATAAAAGGTGCAGTAGACAATTGAGTTTAATGAGAGAACTCCAAACTTTATTCAAGATGAAACACAATAACAAACGTAAACTTCAAGTACAGTAGGGGAACACTTCGCTACAAGCGAGGGAAATGACAGTATAACAGTAATTCACCCCTCCCAACCCCACTACACTAACTAGGTTGGGTTTCAGAGGACCAGGAATAATGCTCACCACTCCTTGACAGTTGAGGTATTTCACGTTTTCGGGGTTCACTGGGGTTTTTTGGTTGTTGGGGCCTGCCGTACCCCGGACGTGGTAGAAGACTTCAGCTGCACTCCAGGTCAGTTTGGGTCTGTCCGCTGATGCGGTAGGGTGCGTTTTGGACTTATCAGGTGAGTACCCGATTTCTTTCTTTCTAGCTGCAGGGTTTAGAGTCTTTGCATGTAAGTCTTATCCAGGGGTAAGCCAGGAGTAGTTGTAGTGTTGGCGTTTCTTTGGTTTTCCCCTGGTTGGCTGGTTTTGGTCGCGGTTACCTGGTGGTTGGTTGCTGCGCGGGGCCTTGGTTTCCGCGGTATTTTCGAGTGTCGGTTTACCTCGTGGAGCCCTTGGCGGCTCTTGTTGTTGGTTCGTTGCGTTGGAGGCCTGTCGGGGCCGTACCTCCTGGAGCTGGACCGTGTGTTGAGCGATGCCGACTCGCTCCCAGCTTCTAGTGACCTTTGCTAGTGTCTGCTAGAGCTGGACCGTATGTTGAGCGATGCCGACTCGCTCCCAGCTCGTGGTCTCAGTTCTAGCCCTTGCCTGGCCTTGTCTGTCCCTGCCTCCGATCTCGCCTCGGGTCTGCCTGCCTCGTGGCCTAGCTGCTTGTCTCTCCTCCTGCTCGTTGCTTGCGTGTTGAGTTAACTTCCGAGTGTGGTGCCGACTCTGCTCTCTCCGCTCTCTCCGCTCTCTCTCTCCGCGTCAAATCTCGTTTGCTCTGTGTTTGTGCTTCCGTGAGCTCGTTAAGTCTGATGACTTTAACTTTGTGTTAACTTGTCCTGATGGCTACCGATGTCTTCCATTGAGACAGGGCCTCTATCTATGCGCCAAATCTCGCTTCTTTTGTCTTAGGTTTTGGCGGGCTTGTTAAACTGTTCCGCGGAGTCGATACTTGGCTAATCGGTTTTTGATGGGATGATGGGCTATGAAACTGTGGACTGGAAGTTTTATTGTTAGGGATTGTTTTCAGACTTCCAGCATCCTGTCTGGACCTGGGGATTTCAAAAAGGGGTCTTGGTTTATTTGTTTTTGAATGTGTTTGTGATGTTTTGGATGAGGCTCTTTCACTGCCTCACCACACCCCTTCCCGCAGCCTGTGTTTCTGTGACTGCAGGTTTACCCAATGGCCCTTTTTTAAAAGGTATCTTATCATCCAAAGTCATTTTCCTCAGGGCTTTTTCTTCCTTGATCCTTTCAAAATGTCCAAAACTGAGGTTTTGACCTCAAATTCCTTCATTTCGGTCCCACCGTTCCAAATTCATGTTAAGATCCTAAACTCACCCCCTTTAGGGTTCTATTCGAGTTTCTGGGGGATTTTGCGAAGCCTACACTGTTTCCCCCTGATGGACTAATGGTTGTGACAAGCAAATCACATTTATTAATTGCTGAAGTATTTATTCCTGTTTAATTTGAAGGTCACACTGCCTCCGTTTTTATTTCCAGTCTCTGGTCTCCTCAGGTTATGACTCAACTGCGGAAAGAGGACAGACGAGCTGTCCCCAGCTTCTATCAGTGTTGTTTGACGTGGCCACTCATAGCTGTGTCCGAGCAGCCTGAGGACAGCTCTCCATCTGACCTTTACTCTCCAACAAAATCTACATAATTCCCCCAAGCAATTCGCTGATCTCGATGATGACAAGTGTGAACTACATCCTGCCATGTTGTGCCACTGGGTGTTGGTGCTCCAATGAGAATTAATGATTAAATAAATGTTAATTTTCCACATTTGGGATATAACCAACATTTAAGCCGTATTCACTCAGTGCGCTCATATTCAAAATGTTGATTTTCCAGAGGAGGAATCCAGTGGAAGATGCCTCCCAAAGCAAGTTCCTTTCACAGACTGATGACCTGTCGATGTCTTCTTTTATCTTTCTTCTGGTTTCACACTGGAACAGGTAATTTGTTTTTCAGCACTTCCTTTGTTTGCATCTTCAAATACCATTTCACTTTTAATGGTTGTACCCGGCTGGTGATCCGATGGGATACATCTTAGGTTGTGTATCCCAGGATGAACAAGGACACTATTTAATAATAACATTGTGCAATGGAATTTGTGTAGATTTCCCACGGCCGACTGTCAAAAGGTAGGGCAAAAAATAACACAATTCTAGACTGCTTTATATCAGGTAAAACAACTAATTAAGACAATTACAGAAGCAAAGATATTGGGCAAATGCTACAGAACAATACCTGAATCAAAGATCTAGAAACAGCTCACAAAGGTTCATTTATCTTCTCAAACCGGAGATTTCCTCCAGTAAGAGCAAACAGTCCAATAAGCTGGACAGCAGCAACGTCTTCTAGTTTCATAAAGTCCCCCTTTGTGAGAATCGTGTAACAGAAGCTTTTGTTACTGAGTTTCTTCCTTCTGACAGGCTCAGACTGAGAAAGTGAACAGACAAGGCAGGCGAATGGAGAATTGCCCACTTTCTAAACACACTTTTGCCTTTGAGGTTCGGATCTCAATCAAGCTCAGTTCAAAGTAACATATGAAAGTGACAATGCTGTTTTGCCCTCTGGACCCCTCCACTGTCTCTGTGTGGCCAGACCGCTTGTCCAACATCCTGTCTCGGATGAGCTGCAACTTCCTCCATTTAAATGTTGGGAAGATCAAAGCCTCCGACTTCGGGCCCTGCCACAAGCTTCTTACCCTCGTCACTGGCTCCATCCCCCGCATTGCCCACTGACTGAGGCTGAAGCAGATTGTTCACAACCTTGGTGTTGTGTTTAACTCCGAGCTGAGCTTCTGAACTCATATCCTCTCCATCACAAAGACTGCCTACTTCTACCTCTGTAACCTCACCCACCTCCGCTACTACCTCAGGCCATCTGCTGCTGAAACTCTCAGCCACGCCTTTGTCACCTCCAGACTCGATTACTGGAAAGCTCTCCTGGCCTGCCTCCCATCCTCCACCCTTTATAGACTTCAGCTCCTCCAAAACCCTGCTACTGGAATCCCACCCTGGAGCAATCCTGCTTTTCCCCAACACCCCTGTTCTCACTGACCTGCATTGGCTCCTTGTTATTGACAGGTCCCACCACTACTGGCCTCAAATCCAGATTTAAAGGTTGAGGTGCACTAATCTTGATTTGTCTGAAGAGCTTGATCTCAATAGATGACTGTTCCTAAGAGATGCTGTGACAGAGCTGTGATGAATACTGAAACCTGACCTCCAGTCAGCTCCTCCACAGGCACGTTCCAAAATCCACAGGGAACATATTCTAATTACATTGAAGAGGTGACCTCGCAGAATGTGGTAATGTCAGCTGGGCACTTCAATAGTGCAAAGACCTGTGGGAGCATATTGGCCCTGGTGCCATTTCAGCTGGGATTGGTGAATTGGTCCTGATGTGCACAATCTGTTAATAATTGGGATTTTAATTAAACTCAATGTTTATACTTTTCACAGTATGTCGTATTTCTATCACCTTTTATATCCTAAATGCCATAAAATCATTGTAATGCTGTGTTAGATGTGGCTTCAGAGGGTTTGGAGCTGCACCCACTGGGAGCACGTTAGGAACTTGCACACACTTCCAACAGACTGAAAGTTGTGGGGTGGGGCACATGTTCCACACGGGGAGGACAATTTCATAAGATTCCCCTTAGAGCCTGAAAACTATTCATTGTTACTGAACATAAAAGAAAGAAAGAACTTCAGTTCATATGGTGCCTTTTACATCCTCTGGACGTCCCAAAGCACTTTACAGCCAACAAAACTGACCAGATAACCTGGTTTTAGTGATGTTGATTGAAGGATAAATGTTATCCAGTGGGGAGGGCTCCCCTGCTCTTCTTCAAATGGTGCCATTTGAGGTTTTGCGCCCACCTGAGAGGGCAGGCAAGGCCTAAGCTTAATGGCCCAGAAATTAAACATCGATGGTTGCCGCGGGGGTAAGGATTCCCCGCGATATCGCACTCCGCGCCTACCTTTTCGTTTCGGGCCCACACGAACTTCAGTTTGAGGGCGTCTCCCTGTTGCCGGCGTGCAGTGCTTGCGTGGCCCAGAGGCGCAATTAGTTTGTGCGAGCTCTGGGATCAAGTGGGACAGTTAGAGCCAATGGCAGCACACCATCTTTCATTCATAGTTTTGACAGCAAGGGCTGTCAAAGCTATGAATACTACAAGCCCCCAAAAGAACAGCTAAACCTCAATTAAATAAAAAAAAGCCATCACATTAATAAAATAACTATAGTTAAATAAATTAACCACTTTAAACAAAAAATAAAATTTTTGAAAAAATTTAAATTCTTTTTAAAAGTTATAAAAATAAACTTACCTTTCTTTAAAGTCTCTAAAAAAGATTAACCTGTTGAAAAAAATTTAAAATAACACTTAATTAACTACTTACCTTGTTAAAAGGGGGTCCTACGCCTGCTTTCTTTATGTGTAAAATCTTCACCACTTACCTGCGCGTTCAAACCTGAAAAAAAAACTAAGTGTGCTGCGTGCGCGCAACCTGTAGTGCGCACGCGGTTCACCTAGGAACCGCCCCCTTTGCAATACACGAAGTGCCGGTTTCCCACGCATGCGCAGTGCATGCAGGAAACTGGCAATTCGGGACCTAATACGCGAGAGTACACAGTGCGTACTCTCGCGTATTAGGTCTAATTTTCGGGCCAATGTCTCTCTGAAAGACGGCACCTCAGAGAGTGCTGCACTCCCGCAGTACTGCAATGAAGTGTCAGCTTATGTTATGTGGTCAGGTCTCTGGAGTGGGGCTTGAACCCACAACCTTCTGACTCAGAGGTGAGAATGCTACCACTGACTTAAGGGTGACACCTAGTTGAATGTAGTTTTAATGAAAATTGTTAGATAGTATACAGTGATTTTAATATTACTTTCAATCCTCTAAATGATCCGTTGTGTGTTATATGATTTGTACCAGTATTCTTTGAACAATTTTGATATTAATAAAGTATGTTTATTTTTAAATTTAATATTATCTTATGTTAATTTAGAGTGGTATTTGCAGGTTAAATTGATCACAAAATAGATTTTCCCTGTAACTGAAATACCATAAAAAGCTGAAACACAACAAAGTATTATGCTATTTGCTGTCGCCAGGCATCTCCTGATGGGCTGCCATAATTACAGTGGAAATCCTGGTCTCACAATTTATCTGGGATTTCTGTCGATCTTCTGCCAAAATCACGGTGGTTGATCGAGAGAACCCCCGAGGACATTCTCAACGTGTTTCCAGGAGGTTGATTAATGGTTATCGTGTGATTATATTAGCAGTGGTATTTGGAGCTGAATTTACATTTTGTGGGTACCTACACCACAGCATTAATAAGTCTCATCACCATATTGAGACTGGCCCTGGTCCCTGTTCATTGAAAGTGTCCATAAACCAAAGAGGATTAGAAATAAAAGCTCGTCTCATTGAGAACAGCCCACCAATCTCTACGGAAGATATTGCAGCAACTACACCCAATGCTTCGTCAGATGTCTGCATCACTTGGAAAGGACACGTTGGCAAACTGTTCATAACTCGTGGTGATGTCGTTAAGTCGTATTCAACTGCCATGTCCACTAAAAGGAAATGTTGTCAGAATTTCATTCTTACCAAAAGCACTTCAAGTAATAATTCACCGTTGCTGAGCGATATTATTTACATAAATGGATCAAACTTCAGTCCTGTTCACATAGAAAATGCTTCTTATTTAGAATTTACTGGATCTGAAGGAGCCTGTGGTAAGTAGAATAATAAATTACACATTTTGAATTTCTCTTACATTTTAAAAAGCTTTAAGATTGATAATACGTAAAGATAGGCCCAGGCTTTCTGTGCCTCTCCCCCTGCCAATGTTTTGGTGGATCCACGGCAGGTGGGGACAAAATATGTGAAGGGATGTGCTGCTCCTTGTCCCCACCTCTGTGCACCTTCCCCCCAACACCCTCCCCACCATTTCCTGGGGGGGGTTGGTCCGATCAGCCCAGAATATTCCTGACCATATATGGAAGGCAGTGTATAAAGACGATGCAATTCAGAGAATTATGGCCTCCACCATGTTTCCCGCCATTTCAGCTGTTTGAAGACCGGATACAAAGGCTGCCAGTTCGGCCCAGGCATTCAACACTCACGGTTGGAGGAAAGGGTCAAAAATCAAATCAGTTTGTAAGCAGCACGGAGGCTCCCTGTATTCCAATGCTGTGCAGACTCCCGAAGATCACCACATCAAAACTATGGTCTCTTTTTGTCAGGACTCCTCGGTGGAGGCCGGGGACCCTGCCTCCAGTATGCTAATGACCCTGAGGTCAGAGAGTTGTCTGGGGTCAGGGGAACAGCTTCATAGAGGGCAGAGTCCCGCCCCTCGGAGATGTGCCCCAGTCAGTGGGGGGGACGACATGGAAAGCCTAGGCGATGTTATTTAAGCTGCAAAGACCACTGAAATCAAAACCTTAATTATGAAAACAATAATAATTAAATATTACTGAACAATTCATTTACTGGCCTGAAAGGCATCGATGGTTCTAAACACAGATTCTGAAATATGCATTCCTTTAACCTTGAGATTATGTTCCTCAGGAAAAACTACTCACAGTATTAAAGGAATATTGGTTCCTGTCCAGCCAGAGTTGAGCTTATCTGCTCTAACCAGGCTAATATTTAATCTTTATAAATATGTCATTAGTTTTGTTGTGAAGCAGTTTAATCGAAGTATTCACCTTAAAAGCAACAGATACAAAATCTTAGTAGTGGTTTTCACCAGATAGCAGGACTGGTGCTCAGGGCCTAATGTTTCCTCTCTTCTGTCAGGACCACAAGTGATCTACTTTCAGAGCCCGACGCTCTCATTCTCCCATACTTGTATTGTTCCTGTTTCTCCCACTGTGCCTTTCACTGGGCTGAGACCACAGCAAGTTATCAAAATAAATAATGGTTGCAATTAGAATAATCCAAAAATAAATATTAGTGTGGCTAGAAAATAAGATCAAGTTACAAGACTGAAGATATTAAAATTAGGAGTCTCGATGCTTGGGTGGATCATTAGAGAAAGGCACCACTAGAACCCCATTTTACCGTTCTTTGTGGAAGAATAAAGCTAAATACAGGGGAATGATACAATGGCAGCAACATTGTTATTTTAGAACTGATGAAAGATTGTGGCCGACTCCAGGACAGGCAGAAATTTGGTCATTCCCACATATGATGAGATCTTTTCACTGTCTTTTCATTCAGAAACACCACGGTCTGATTGCATGAAACAGAAAGACAAACTGACTCAACTCGCAGAACAAGAGCGATTTAATCTAACTGATGCTTGTTATGCAGTGCTAATTACAAGTGGAATCCTGGAGGAATGTAATGCCAGCATTTCAGCCAGGTAAGTGTCAACAGCCTGACATTGAGAAAAGTGTATAAAAGATGATGGTTCGGAAAGGACACGTTTTAGAAATTTCAGACACTAGAATTCAGCAGATTCATTGCTGGTCTTTCTGTTTCTCTGAGCTTCTATAACTTGTTCTGCAGATATTGATCATCTAGTTTGGAGTTTTCCCACAAGTGGATACAATCTACTCTTAATACAAAACTGCTTTCTTTGAATTACGTAAATTTCAATCAAAATCTCACCAAAGTGCGACCCTTTTAAAATACATTGAAAATTTGTTGCTTAGTTCAAACCTCTTGGCTCTAATTCCTATTCCCACCACAAATGAGCTCTGAACAGTTTATTCAGCCACTTTATTTGAATTCAACTCCATGATCAACATCAGGTGCCGAGGCGTCACAGCCTTCTCCTAGTGGATGCAGTGCATCATCAGGCGGAGACAAAGCAGTTTGGTGAGTGTGGCTCGCCAGAAGTATAAGATCATCAAATATGTGGAGGAGCGCCCTGGAGACATGAAGAAAGTTGTGGTACAGAAATTTAACATCCCTCCCACCACCCTCTCCAACTACCTGAAACAACAAGGAGAGAGTCTTTGCTGATTGCCAGTGGACTTTTGCAGCCAAAGGAAGAGGACGTGCACTTCAGTTTGTCTCGATGTGGAATCAGATTTGTTGAGCTGGTTCAAGCAGGCGAGAGCAGCTAAACTTCCTGGACTGTCCTCGTCTTGCTGGGAAAGGTGAGTGAGTTCACTGAAGAATTTGGAACCAACTTTGTTTCTGCCTCATGGATCAGCCACTTTAAAAACAGTCACACAGTCACGTCCACGCCCACAAGGGGAGGCAAGCGATGTTCTCACAGAGAGAGCATCAGCAACTGAGTGCCTGATAACAAGTCCAGATTTGTTATCTTGTTTTAAGCCTAAGGACATCTTTAATGCTGGTGAAATAGGCCTTTTTTAATGAGCTGTATCCACGCAGAACAACAGCTTTCATGAACGTAAAATACTCAGGTGTGTGTCGCTACCTCTTCAAATAGTAGGCGTAGCCATGAATTGTTAGAAAGAGTATCAACGTTTTATTAAGCATATAAAATAACAAGTGAACTCCCAGGAGTTGCAGGAGCTCCATGAGTCTGCAACCCAACCGGCACACACAGGAGCGAGAGCGAACAGATGATGACGCCGATGCCACTCACGTACAACAAACGTGCACCCGGCGTCACAAGGTGGAAAAAAGTCAATCAGTGAATTACCATCATAGTTTGCAAAATCATGACAGGAGATAAAAGAAAGCCGGCAGTAACTGGGAGTGAGAAAGGGGCTCAAATGAATGGATCCAGCGAGCAGAGGAAGAGAGGAACCAGTCCCAGTTGTGAAAGGTTGCTGAGGAATTGACTGATAACTAAGCTAAAGGTCTCAATGGAACTTTTTGCGCTACGTAGTGGCTGGTGGGTGGGGAGCCTTGGGGATCATAATGCTCATTTGCAATATGACTGTATGTGACAGACTCGATGGACCAGCTGGTCTTTTCCTGTTGCTCATTTTTCGTATGTTTGGATATAGAAGAAACAATTTTGTTGATAAATGTGCTGTCAGCAAGGAGCAAACCATAATCACAGAGCATTTCACAAAATGACTGAACTTTGCATTGTACACCTTGTACAGTACTCGGGTTTCAATCACATTCATTCAAAATAGTTGCTTTGTTGTTTTATGGTGTTTAATAGTGTTCCTGTGGTGTTTTGCTGCCCTGTTTTATTAAAATTGCTTAATTCGCACTTGCTGGATTAATCACATTTTTTTCAAACAAATAACAGCTTTGAATTAAGAGTAGATTGTTCTCCCTGTTTCTTTACAAACTGTCCTCTGTTGATTTGCCACTTTCTTATTTCCTGCTCAGAAGTTTCTAATCGTTGTTCCCTGTTGGACATCTCTAATTAAGTTGTAGGTTTTCTGTTGCTATCCTTCTCATTTCCATCCATAACTAAGAGGATTCCCCTTTCCATTCTCTTCTTACCCACTCCAATACTCCTGTAACTGAAGAGCCAGGTGATCTGTTGGTTTCTAGTAAAGCCGTGCTCATCCTAAATTGTCCTTTTCACCATTTTGCTACCTGATAAAGTTACATTTTTGAAAAAAAAATATTTTTATGTCTGAGGCAATGGAAGCTGTTTAGACAGGATAGTCTTCACCTGAATTAGACTCATATGGATGACCTTGTATCGAGCAGTGAGAGAAGATTAAAAGTAGCGAGAGGGAGGGGCAAACAGAGCAGACTCCAATGTGAGAGAAAATGAATACAGGAACTAGAAGAGCTAATACGATAGCAAAATACTGCGGATGCTGGAAATCCGAAATAACAACAGAAAACGCTGGAAAAACTCAGCAGGCCAGGCAGCATCCGTGGAGAGAGAAAGAGAGTTAACGTTTCAGGTCGATGACCTTTCATCAGAACTAGAAGAGCTACATAGGCCCAGATGTTATAGAATAGAAGCGGGGATGGTGGATGTCAGTTAGAGTGCAGACAGTAATATAATAGCAGCTTTCTCAAGATGTGCTCCCGATGAGTGCTGCTCCCCATTGGGAGTGCCAGATTGTGGAATTACCCCTTCTACAATGGGACAAAGATGGACTCAGTGAGTTGGCAGAACTATGGTAGATGGAGTTCAATGTGGGGAAGTGTGAGGTCATCCACTTTGGATGTGAGAAAGATGAATTGGAATATTTTCTTAATTGTGAGAGTTTAGGAGCTGTGGAGGAGCAAAGGGATTTAGGTGTCTATGTTTACAAATCTGTAAATCACTGCTGCCATTTACCCATTTCCTGGTTTCCACTTAAGCACTTAGCAGTTCATCTCGTGTGTGTGTTTAGCCCAGTGATGTGGTGATGGTGCAGCACAAGGCCTGGATCACTACTCTTTGAGCTGTCATTGTGGCCTCTGCTGTGCGTGGCTGCACTGCAGGTGGCCCTGGAATTGCTGCTGGATTCTTTCGTGCTTGCTGCCGTTTTGTTGGGAGTTTCTGTACAGATCCATCAAAGACCCCCAACAACACACGCTCAGAAAGCAACCTTCTCTTAAAAGCTGGGCTGTGGTAATCTGGTTCACCTCACCAGCTGGAGAGGGAGGTGACCTTACCTGTTGGTTAGTGGCTTCCTGCTCCTGTCCACCAATGCTCTGTGACTCCTCACTTATGCTGTCCGTGTGCTGGTTGTCTGAACCTTCGGGAGTGGATGTATTGGAGTTCCTCAATGGGTAGGGTAAGTGTAGTGTTGGGATGTTGGGTTTGCTGCTACTGATGCTACTTCTCATGGGGCTGTTTTCCAACAAGTCCTGGGAGGAGCCAGTTCCAGAAACCAGAGGAGATCCCACAATAGCACAAAAAGGACAGTAATACACAGCAGTTACGACTGCTCCGGAAGCCCGCTTGCTCCTTAGGAATGTTGGCTCGATGATGGGGGCTAGTCTGTGGAGTAGCAGCCTCTCCAGCACTTTATAACAAATGTAAAGTAAGGAGATCGGGCGGTAGCTGGAGGCTTCACAAGCATTCTTCCCCTGCTTCAGGGGGGCAATTATTTTAGTCTCCCTCCAAATAGGTGGAATTTTACCAGTTGCCAGTATCTCAGAGAAGGAGGTCAACCATCTCTTCGCTTTGGGTCCCAGTGCTTTTAGGAAATCTGGGTAAACACCATCTGGACCAGCAGCTTTTCCAGATTTGGTTGTCGACAGCGCTGCGTTTAGTTCGTCCAAGGTGAATGGATCAGACATAGTTGACGATCTTGGTGCCACCATTAAGCTTGTCGAAAACTGCCGCTTCACCTGGCGTCGAAATTCTTTGTCCAAGTATTAATACTAACTTGGTACAGGCAAGAATTTCCCATGGTCCTACTGCTCCTGGATAGTACATGTGAGTGTATTCAAGAGAGAGGTTGATACATTTTTGGGAACGAAGGGAATTAAGGGATATGGGGATAGTGCGGGAAGGTGGAGATGAGGTAGAAGATCAGCCATGATCTTGATGAATGGCGGAGCAGGCTCGAAGGGCCAATGGCCTACTCCAGCTCCGATTTCTTATATTCTTATGATGGGATGTTACCGTACAATGTTCTGGAAGGAGCCTTGGGGTAAAAACCCATTTAAGGGATTTGCCTTCCTGCTTCTCCATCTGCCGCATTCTCCAGGATTCAGTGTCCTTGGAAGGCAATGGCCCACTCCTTAAAGGGGGTGAGGTCCATTATGGCTGTTTCCCCTCCTCCCGTTGCCAGATGCTGCTTTCTATTGTGGGCCCCTTTCTCCTCTAAGAAGTTAAACGGGGATGAGGGTTAATACATTCTGAGCAGTGACAGTTACAAAATCCATTGTCAGAAGGGGCAGGGTTTGATGAGAAAGTGATGTGTATCCTGCAGATGAGGAGGTAGACAAGCTTGCAAGCCTTTATCAGTGGGCGTTCTTGTGCTATCAGAATGAGTACAGTTAAAAGAAGCTGTAGAAAGGTGAAGACAGGAGAGTTTCAGGACCCACACATAACGATATAGACTGTGAGGACAAAGTGTATTGAGGTGCACTCAACAATCACCCTTTCCTTGGTGAGAAGCATCGGCAGCCAGTGCCCTACATTGCTCCTTCCTAGTGACCCTCTTTTGGCACTGTCTCCATGTGTGCTGGAACATACAGCCACCTTCAATTCCTCGGGAATTTGCTGCCACGTGTAGCTTCAAGCTGTTTTTCAGATTTTCCTGCCTGAGGAGGAGTACAGCACCACCTTCCACCTCTCACAGCCTGAAGCAGCACTTCCGTGCTCATCTCATCAAACTGAGATAGTGCTGATACTATCCTATCCTGCTGGAGAAGTAGGAAAACAGTATCAAGAGATGGAACATGAAAAACAGCAGGAGCCCAGACAGAAAGAAAGACTTGCATTTATATAACGCCTTTCACAACCACAGAATGTTCCAAAGCGCTTAACAGTCAATGAAGTACTTTTGAAGTGTAGTCACTGTTGTAATGTAAGAAACACGGAAGAAAATTTCAGCACAGCAAGCTCCCACAAACAGCAATTAGATAATGACCAAATAATCTGCTTTAGTGATGTTGGTTGTGGGATAAATATTAGCCTGGACATCAGGTAGAACTCCCTTACTGTTTTTCGAATAATGCCATGGGAACTTTTACGACCACCTGAGAGAGCACATGGGGCCTCAGTTTAACGTTTCATCCAAAAGGCGGCACCTCTGACAGTGCAGCATTCCCTCAGTACTGCACTAGAGTGTGAACCTAGGTTTTACGCTCAATCCACAGGATTGGGGCTTGAACCAACAACCTTCTGACTCTGAGGCGAGTGTGCTTTTTTTTAATTGGATTTATTCAATATTGAAAACTTTTACAACATTGTGATCATTCCATTGTACCATCCAATCACCCTTCACCAGTTTCCAGCAACAGAAACAAAGTCATGACTAAAACATAAAGAACCTCAACACCATTCCACCATTCCGCATGACCATTCCTTCACCACATATTAGCATCAAAAACGAAAGTTTAATTTGTCTCCCATGACATATATTAATCTATTGTACTTTAAAAACTGATCAAAAATGCCATCCTTAAATTACATTCTGAATAAAACATCCACAGAGCCTTATAAACTTTTTAAAATTCGTTCCTGGGATGTGGGTGTCGCTGGCAAGGCCAGCATTTATTGCCCATCCCTAATTGTCCTTCAGAATGTGGTGGTGAGCTGCCTTCTTAAACCGCTGCAGTCCGTGTGGTGAAGGTACTCCCACAGTTCTGTTAGGGAGGAAGTTCCAGGATTTTGACCCAGCAATGATGAAGCATCGGCGATATACTTCTAAGTCAGGATGGTGTGTGACTTGGAGGGGAAATTGGAGGTGATGGTGTTCCCATGCAACTGCTGCCCTTGTCCTTCTAGGTGGTTGAGTTCGCGGGTTTGGGATGTGCTGCCGAAGAAGCCTTGGCGAGTTGCTGCAGTGCATCTTGTAGATGGTACGCACTGCAGCCACGGTGCGCTGGTGGTGGAGGGAGTGAATGTTTAAAGTGGTGAATGGGGTGCCAATGAAGCAGACTGCTTTGTCTTGGATGGTGTCGAGCTTCTTGAGTGTTGTTGGAGCTGCACTCATCCAGGCAAGTGGAGAGTATTCCATCACACTCCTGACTTGTGCCTTGTAGATGGTGGAAAGGCTTTGGGGATACTGGAGGTGAGACACTTCCCACAGAATACCCAGCCTCTGACTTGCTCTTGTTGCCACAGTATTTATGTGGCTGGTCCAGTTAAGTTTCTGGACAATGGTGACCCCCAGGATGTTGATGGTGGGGGATTCGGCGATGGTAATGTCAAGGGACGGGGGTTAGACTCTTGCTTGTTGGAGATTTTCATCTTCTGGCACTTTTGTGGAATGAATGTTACTTGCCACTTATCAGCCCAAGCCTGAATGTCACCCAGGTCTTGCTGCATTCAGGCATGGACTGCTTCATTATCTGAGGAGTTGCGAATGGAACTGAACACTGTGTAATCATCATCGAACATCCCACTTCTGACCTCATGATGGAGGGAAGGTCATTGATGAAGCAGCTGAGGATGGTTGGGGCTAGGACACTACCCTGAGGAACTCCTGCAGCGATGTCCTGGGGCTGAGATGAGTGACCTCCAACAACTACAACCATCTTCCTTTGTACTATGTATTACTCCAGCCAATGGAGAGTTTTCCCCCTGATTCCCATTGACTTCAATTTGACTAGGGCTCCTTGATGCCACACTCGGTCAAATGTTGCCTTGATGACAAGATCAGTCACTCTCACCTCAGCTCTGGAATTCAGCTCTTTTGTTCATGTTTGGACCAAGGCTGTAATGAGGTCTGGAGCCGAGTGGTCCTGGTGGAACCCAAACTGAGCATCCGTGAGCAGGTTATTGGTGAGTAAGTCTATATTTAAAACCTCTGTTAGGTTTATTCTCCTCTCCTTATAAAAATGAGAAGTCGCACAACACCAGGTTATAGTCCAACAGATTTATTTAATTTTACAAGCTTTCGGAGCAGTTCGCTCCTTCGTCAGGTAAGTTAGCAGTGAGAGAATCTCCCAGAATTCACAATTTAAACACAGACAAAATCTATTCACATCTTTCCCTACATCAAAGAGCACAGCCAAGACAATGAGATGTGTCCCAGGGCTGTGCTCTTTGATGTAGGGAAAGATGTGAATAGATTTTGTCTGTGTTTAAATTGTGAATTCTGGGAGATTCTCTCACTGCTAACTTACCTGACGAAGGAGCGAACTGCTCCGAAAGCTTGTAAAATTAAATAAATCTGTTGGACTATAACCTGGTGTTGTGCGACTTCTCATTTTTGTCCACCCCAGTCCAACGCCGGCATCTCCACATCATGACCTCTCCTTATAAAACAGAGCATTCCTTCATTGCGCATTCCTTTGTTGCACAATCACGAATCTAATCACACTGAACACTAAATTAACCATCATCCGTGAGACTCGGGCAAGAGGCGAGTGCTGCCACTGAGACACAGCTGACACCTACATTCTGGTGAAGATTTCAATCAATACATTTAAACCATTTTATACGAAACCATCAATGAACCGAGGAAAACTTGCTCGACAATCTTTTTATTCATTATTGGGATATGGGCGTCGCTAGCAAGGCCAGCACTAATTGCACATCCGTAATTGTCCTTGAGAAGTTGATGGTGAGCTGCCCCCTTGAACCACTGCAGTCTGTGTGGTGAAGGTCCTCCCACAGTGCTGTTGGGTCGGGAGCTACAGGAGTTTGACCCACCGATGATGAAGGAACGGTGAAATATTTCCAAGCCGGGATGTTGTATGACTTGAAGTGGAACTTGGAGATGGTGGTGTTCCCATGCACCTGCTGCCTTTGTCCCTCTAGCTGGTAGAGGCTGTGGGTTTGGGAGGTGCTGTCGAAGAAGCCTTGATGAGTTGCTGCAGTGCAACTTGTAGATAATACACTCTGCATCGGGGAGAGTGGTACCTGAGCTTTCAGAGTCTAATGGATAGAGTGAGCATGGATGGCCCTGATGGTCTTTTCACATCTTTCTTTTAATGTACATATCTATAAACAACACTGAAGGTGGTGTGGCATGGTGAATATAAAATATCTTACAAATGTTTTATAGCATTGGGCCCTGCCACGGGGACCCCCAGGACAGGAAATTTGGGCAGTTCCGGGCTTGTACATGCAAAGGAACTTTGGGTGTGCTGTGGGAGCATTTGGTTCAAATTCTGAGCAGTTTAGTTCCAATTTAAAGTTGGAATCTTCATTGTTGGGCAAATCGAGTGATGCTTATGTAGAATATGTTAACCTGTTTGTATTTAAAATAAATGTAAGAATTTTATTTCATAACATAAATACAGATTATATTATGACAAGGACTGAAGTGTGATCAATAAGTAACATATTTGGGCAACTGGTGTAATTATTGCAGCTACGACTTGCCACACCCTCCATCAGTGTGACACGTCACAGCAGTGCTGCAAAGTCAATGGGGTAGATTTTGACTTTGTGCGATAGTGTAAAACCGGTGAGAGCGAATCGGCAGCCCGTTTTATATCTCTCCCGATTTTTATTCCCCGTTTGACACTAACGCACAAAGTTAAACTCTATCCTAATGAGTGAATTCCTGTTTTTATTATCCGGTCCAGTGCTAACTGTCTGCTTATTTTACAGCCTGGAGTCCGATCTTCATGATGTACTGATGAATATAGACTTTCCCGAGGACAGTAAAACCTTTGTAACTCCGAATGTCAAGGCTACTGTGATGAAAGTGGATCAGAATGCTGGCAATAGCGAATTTGTTGTTGCTGCCAATTTCTCTTGGGTAAGTGTTTCCACGAGGTGGTGATTAAAAGTGCTGGAGAAAGAAAATGTTACACTGTGTGTCTGGTGATAACATTTCTAGACCAGTTATCCCATGGGTAGGGATCACTCAACACTTTGACTGCAACCACAACAGAAGACTCCATCTGATCATTTATAACTGGATCATTTCTAACAAAGAACAATCGTTGGAAGAAAAGTGCTGAGATGAGCTCTGACCCTACAAGGCCTTTTTGAGGTGATACCACAACTTGTCTGTATATAAGCACCACTAATGTAGAAGAATGACCTGAGGCGCTTCACAGAGTAATAGAGAAACAAATGGACACTGAACGAATGGAGATATTAGGAGGGGTGACAATAAGCTTGGTCAAAGAGGTAGGTTTTAAGGAGACAAGCAAGGTGGAAGAGGTTAGTGAGGTAATACCAGAGCGTGGAGTCCAAATGTCTGACAACACGGCAGCCATTAATGGGGTAACGTGAGGGGAGTTCACGAGGCCAGAGTCAGAGGAATGGAGAGTTCAGGGAAGGGGTTGTAGGACTGGAGGAGGTTACAGAGATGGGGAGGGCTGTGGCCATGGAGGGATTTAAACACAAAGATGAGAAATAAAAATGTAATGTTGCAAGGAGTGGGCGCAATGACTTGGAGCCAATGTAGGTCAGTGAGGATGAGTGATGGTCGAGGTGGACTTGGTGTGGGACAGCATACGGGCAGTAGAGTTTGGATGAGCTGATGTTTACAGAGAGTAGAGGATTGAAGTGATTGTGTCTGGCAGTGAAAAAGGCATATAGGACAGTTTCAGCAGCAAATAGGCTGAGGTTGCGGCAAAGGTTGATAATGTTCAGGAGGTGAAAGTAGGTTGAACAGGATGCTGAGGTTGTGAACAGTCTGGTTCAGTCTGAGACAGTGGCCGGGGAAGTGGATGGAGTTGATGGTGAGGATATGAAGTTTTCGGCAGGGCTGAAGATGGTTATTGATTTCTGGTAGAGTCCAGAGGATGGTGGTGGATGAGGTGAGCAATCCTTCAATAGGTGGACTGAGAAACACTTTAGTGAGAAGAGGCCTGGTGCGAATTGTTAAGCTAGTTTATTTTAGATAGCAAGTTAACATACAGAGTAACAGGAATGCAGCTCTACAACTCTGTTTTGACTGAGAGTCACTTTTACTACTTTGAAGCTGCAGTTTCTGAGCATTGAAAGGTACTTGTGAAACTTGCTGAGAATTTAAAGGGAGCTCTGGATAGTGAAATAATGGATTACTCTCTGGCGATTCCATTCTTCCTGAGCTTTGAGGAGGATGATGATGAGGACATGGAGGAGGAAAGGATGAAAGCCAAGAGAGTGCAGCAGCATGTATGAAGGCAACACCCGATCTGCTGGTATCCACATCACAGGGTCTACAGACTATGGAGGACCTGTCTGGAGTTTTCCTCTAGGCAGTGTCTGAGAAGGCTGCGCTTTCCCTCTGACACCATCACAGTGATATGCCAGCTGTTGGAACCTGACTTGCAGACTCTTTCCACCAGGGCACTGCCTTGTCTGTGGCTGTGACGGTAACTGCAGCAATGAATCTTTACGTATCAGGTTACTTCCAGGTGGCCTCTGGTGACATTAGTCACGGCAGTTAGTCAGCAATTCATCACAGCATTAGACAAGCCACATAGGCCTTGTTCAGGAACGCATCTGAATTTATTCAGTTGCACATTGACCCAGCAAAGGAGTGAGAGAGAGAGAGAGAGAATCCAGGATACCTGCACTCAACGGCTGCACTGTATTTGTCTTGCTAGACTGGTCGTCAGGCATTCAGTCCTGGATGGGTCTCAATTTCTTCTAGTTAAACATTAGGCAGATTGAAGCAATTGTCTTCAGCGCTTGCCACAAACTCCGTACACATGCCAACAATTGCCTCCCCTTCCACAATGGAACTAGTGATCCAGAGGCCTGGACTAATGATCCGAGGATGTGGAATCAAATCCCACCATGGCAGCTGGGGAATTTAAAATTCAGTTAATTGAATAAATCTGGAATAAAAAGCTAGTATCAGTAATGTTGACCATGAAACTATCCGATTGTTGTAAAAACCCATCTGGTTCACTAATGTCCTTTAGGGAGTAAATGTCACAGAAAATGTCCCAAAGTCCTCCATCATCATCTCTGGGTATGTTCTGTCCCACCGGCAGGATAGTCCCACCGGGGTGGCGGCACAGTGGTGTACAGTCGGGAAGAAGTGGTCCTGGGAGTCCTCAACATTGACTCCGGACCCCATGAAGTCTCATGGCTTCAGGTCAAGCATGGGCAAGGAAACCGCCTGCTGATTACCACCTGCCGCCCTCCCTCAGCTGATGAATCAGTACTCCGTCATATTGAACACCACTTGGAAGAAGCACTGAGAGTAGCAAGGACACAGAATGTACTCTGGGTGGGGGACTTCAATGTTCAGTACAAAGAGTGGCTCGGTGAGAGAACCAATATGAGGGAAAACCTACTTGAGCTCGTCCTCACCATTCTACCTGTCACAGACAGCATTAAATAGCAGTTACCACCGCCCAGTCATTGTGGAGACAAAGACTCGTCTTCATACTGAGGACCTCCTCCATCGTGTTGTGTGGCACTACCAGCGTGCTAAATGGGATAGATTCAGAACAGATCTATCAGCTCAAAACTGGGCATCCATGAGGCGCTGTGGGCCATCAGCAGCAGCAGAATTGTATTCCACCACAACCTGTAACCTCATGGCCCGGCATATTCATCACTCTACCATTACCATCAAGCTGTGGGCCCCGACAACATCCTGGCTATCGTGCTGAAGACTTGTGCTCCAGAACTAGCCGCGCCTCGAGCCAAGCTGTTCCAGTATAACTATAACACTGGCATCTATCCGACAAAGTAGAAAACTGCTCAGGACTCTCCTGTCCACAAAAATCAGGACAAATCCAATCCGGTCAATTACCGCCCCATCTGTCTACTCTCAATCATCAGCAAAGTGATGGAAGGTGTCGTCACCTTCTCAAGGGCAACTAGGGATGGGCAATAAATTCTGGCCTTGCTAGTGACGCCATCATCCCATGAATGAATTAAAAAAAAGTCACTGTCTCAGGCTGAACCAATCTGGGTATTCTATTCAATCCACATATGCTCTCCATTACAAAGACCGCCTACCTCCACCTCGCTAACATCAACCACCTCCACCCTGCCTCAGTCCATTTGCCGCTGAAACTATCATCTGTGCCATCGACACCTCCCAACTTGATTGTTCAAGCACTCTCCTGGCTGGCTTCCCATCTTCCACCCTCCATAATCGGCAGCTCATCGAAACTCTGCTGCCCGTATCCTGTCCCGCACCAGACCCAGCTCACCGATCACCCCTGCTGTACAAACCGACATTAGCTCCCAGAGCCCCAACGCCTCGAATTTAAAGTTCTCATCCTCCTGTTTAAATCTCTTCATGGCCTCACCCTGTAATAAATCCAACCCTGACACCTTATGGGTGGTGACGAGATTGTTTATTGAGTTGCTCAAATCAAGCACAAAATAAGACAATTACAATTCTTAAGCGATAGTTATAAGAACAGAATGATATTGCCCCATTCCCTTCTTGAGTATAGTCGTAACCCGACCGATAGTCTCGTCTCCTCTGTAGCTTTCCCTCTACTACTAACCTCTTACACCTGTACTTATACTGGTCTTGTAATCGGTACCAGCCTGACCCTTGCACCTGGAGCCTTGAATTGCGAATTGCTGCTGCAAAGTATATGGACAGGACAGCTTGTTCAATGAGCGGTTCACCAATAGGATAGTGTGGGTCCTCTGGCTCCTACCTGTGCGATGGTTCACCAGCACTTATGAGGCCATAGAATGGTCAGGACGTTCATCCAGCAGCTTGAAAGTCTAATCCAGTTCACTCCTTCTATCCATTTTTTAAAAAGTTTTAAATTTTGTAGCCGTGAAATTCCGCACAGTGAGTCAGGCCTCATCTGCTCCAATGAGACATGAGCTGCCCCCACTGATGGCCTGGAGAGATATTTACACATGAACTTCCTGGGTTGCTTCATGTACCTACCCATTGGAGCAGGGATTGGTGTTTAACCTGTGTAAAACTGGTGTAATCTGCTGGGGTGTATGGAAATTAGAGTGCAGCCTTTAAAAAGCTCATTCTGTCTGAAGATTGCTCCAGCAGACTGGGAGAGGAACAGATAAGGAAGGATTAGTGCTTGGCTCAGTCAGTTAACTGTATCTCTCTTGACTGTTTTTGTACAATATTATGGAGAATGTCTAACACAAAACAACCTGGCAGAGGCAGACAAACAAAGGACAAAGGCAAGGTATAGAGGCCGAGAAGACACAGCGAAATTCGGCACCTTAGCGCCGGCATTTCAGGCTGGTTTGGAGACAAAAATGGCGGCCGCCTCACTTCTGCCCACGTTGAGTGCGGCCCAGCTGGTCACCATCTTTGAGAGGGCGATAGCGTGGGTGGGACATGCGTGCGTGTGGGCACCGCACGTCAATGCTGAGATGTACCGTAACCGCAAAGGTTACTACTCACTTAATGTGCAGTTTGTGTGTGACCACGCCCAGCACATCATGATGGTGAGTGCCCGCTATCCTGGCATCAGTCATGATGCCTTCATCCTGCACCAGTCCACTGTGCCAGCAATCTTCCAGCCATCACATCGAACCTGAGGGTGTCTGTTCAGTGACAAGGGCTATCCTGTTCTACACCTGGCTGATGACTCCACTCCGCACCCCCACCACTCGTGACCAGCAATCACATAATGACAGCCTTGCTGCCATGAGGAACCTCAATTGAGAAGACCATTGGGGTCCTCAAGCAACGATTTCGCTGCCTTGACCGCTCAGGAGGAGCTCTCCAGTACTCACTGGAGCGGGTGTCCCAATTCGTGGTGGTCTGCTGCATCCTCCAGAACTTGGCCATCATGAGGGCGCAACCCTTGCCACCACGGGTACCACGACCACCTCAGGAGGAGGAAGAGGATGAGTAGGAGGAAGAAGAGGAGTTGGAAAAAGAAAAGACCTGCATTAATATAGCACCTTTCACAATGTCAGGATGCCTCAAAGCGCTTTATAGCCAATGAAGTACTTTTTGAAGTGTAGTCATTGTTGTAACGCAGGAAACACGGCTGCCAAATGGCGCACAGCAAGCTTCCACAAAGAGCAATACGAAAATGACCAGATAATCTGTTTTTTAGTGATGTTGATTGAAGGATCATTATTGGCCAGGACACCGGGGATAACTCCCTTGCTCTACTTCGAAATAGTGCCATGGGATCTTTTACATCCACCTGAGAGAGCAGATGGGTTTAGCATCTCATCCGAAAGACGGCACCTCTGACAGTGCAGCACTCCCTCAGCACTGCACTGGAGTGTCAGCCTAGATTTTTGTGCTCAAGTCTCTGGAGTGGGACTTGAACCCACAACCTTCTGACTCAGAGGGGACAGTGCTACCAACTGAGCCACGGTTGGCAGGAGGAAGGGAGGAGGCAGCTTGCAAATCCCCGTTCCGGACGGGCTGTCCATGAACGCATCATCAGACTGCGCTTCTCCTGAATGAAACCCCAGATACCCGTTGATCAACACTTCCCCACCTGACAATCCCTCTGTCACGGAACATCACAGTGTCTTCTTGACCACACTGCTGAAATGAAAGCCACCACAAAACAAACATTACAAACATAATTTATAAATAATGAATTTCAATATTACATTACAAAGTCAACTAATCACCCTTGTGCATTCCCTTAGTATCTGTCTTTCGTGTGCCTTTACCTATTCTAGTGATTCTACAAAGTGCTACCGCAGTGGCTGTAGAATGGCTGGCGGAAGGTTGCTGACTTTCTGTGTGGGACACTGCAGATGGCCTTGCAGGACGACCTCGAGCAGCTCTGGGCCTAGAAGTCTCGGCTGTAGAATGCACCACCTCAGCATGGGCGGCAGAAGTCAGGGCTGGCTGCCTGAGAGGCAACTGCAACGGCACTGGCGGAGTGGCAGTGTTGGAAGTACGAATGCTGTCATCCTGAGAGAGGACAGCAGATTCGTGCTCCACGGAGCCACTGCCACTCCCCTGGGGCGGCGCCTCAGCATTCCTAGCCATCTGTTGGAGGACTGATTGCTGGACTGTTGTGATACCCTCGTAAACACAGCCACGATCGCAGCAGTCTCAGCCTGCATGACAGAAGTCTGAGCTTCCACTGCAGCACTCAGACATTGGGTCGCTTCCACTTGTGCTGCAATGGAAGCTGCGACATCACCCATCACACCCAGCATCATTGTTGGGTCCACAAATGCTCTAATGGAATCGCCCATCACTTCCATCCTGGAAATCATGGGCTCTAAGCTCTACGCAAAGCCATGTGCAAGGTTGGAGCTGGACTCCTCCATGCTCCTTAACAGTTACAAGAGGCTCTCTGGCAGGCCTGTCATTGCACCAAGCAGCTGTGTGTGCATGCCCATCACCCATCTTCTAAAGGCCGCCCCATCGAAGTCCTCTGCAGCAGAACTCGTGTGAGACATCGTCCTCCGGGGAGCTGGTACCAGCGCTACCCTTTCCCCCTGCCCTGGCTGCAGCCCATTCATGCCCGGTGACTCATCACCTGCAGATCCCGTCTCTACACTACCCTCTAAATTTCGTGCAGGGCCATTTTCTGAGCTGGTGCCTGGGAGTGTCAGATTGAGTGACGGTGCCTCTTCTTCTCCATAACTCTCCTCCTCCACTTCTTCCTGTACAGGCTGGGCTGCTGGCAGTTCTTGGGTATCTGAAAGGAGAAAGGCACAAGGGTTGGGAGGTTGGGAAAGCAAGATGTGCATGTTTACACCATCGGCAGCTTGTAAGTGAGAAGATATTGTGGGATAAGGGGGAAGTGAGAAGAAGGATTAGATATGAGCATATCGTCATCATCAATGCTTTCAGCCTCGCTGATCACCACGGCCTCAGTGACGGCCCCTCCAATTATATCTGGAACGGTCTCCTCCAGCTGGGTCAGGTTCTGCAGCCATGCTTGCCTCCTGTCTGTTTGTTCCTGCTCGCGCCGGTTGTGAGCCACCTTGGCCTGCAGGAGAAAGGGAAGTGTGTCACTGAGTGTGGTGAT